>CM021105.1:386675879-387275879 GCA_007115665.2 Sequoiadendron giganteum
ATCTCTCTCCTTCTCTCTTAGGTCTCTCCCTCAGACCCCTCACCCTCTCTTAGGTCTCTCTCTCTCTCTCTCTCTCTCTCTCTCTCTCTCTCTCTCTCTCTCTCTCTCTCTCTCTCTCCTCCTCCTCTCTCCCTTCCCCCCTAATTCTCTTTCCCTCTCTCAGACCCTTCTTCCCCTCTCTCCCCTCTCTCCCCTCTCTCTCCCCTCTCTCCCCCCCCTCTCTCTCTCTCCTCTCTCTCTCTCTCTCTCTCTCTCTCTCTCCTCTCTCTCTCTCTCTCTCTCTCAGTGTCCTGTGTCCTGCCTCTCCTCTCTCTCTTTTGTCAGGATCTCACCCCTCCTGCCTCTCCTCTCTCTCTCGGCTATCTATGTCCTGCCCCTCTCCTCTCTCTTTTGTCAGGTCTCCCTCCTGCCCTCTCCTCTCCTGGGTCCTCCTCTATCTCTCTCCTCCTCCTATCTCTCTCCTCTCTACTCTCTCTCAGTGTGTCCTCCCACCACCTCTCCCTCTCTCTCTCAAGTAGAGAGTTTAGGGTTTAGGGATTAAGGGTTAAGGGTAGAGGGTAGAGGGTTTAGGGATTTAGGGTTTAAGGGTTTAGGGTTTAACCTGGTTAAGGGTAGAGGGTTTAGGGTTTAGGGCTTATGGTTTAGGTTTTACGGATTAAGGGTTAAGGGTAGAGGGTTTAGGGTTTAGGGATTACGATTTACAGTTTAAGGGTAGATGGTCTAGGGTTGAGAGAGAGGGGGGGTGTTGAGGGTAGAGGGTAGAGGGTTTAGGGATTTAGGGTTTATAGTTTAAGGGTAGAGGGTTTAAGGGTTTAGGTTTTAACTTGGTTAATGGTAGAGGGTTTAGGGTTTAGGGTTTAAGGGTTGAGGGTTGAGGGTTGAGGTTTAAGGGTTTAAGGGTTGAGGGTAGAGGGTAGAGGGTAGAGGGTAGAGGGTTTAGGGTTTAGGGATTACGATTTACGATTTAAGGGTAGATGGTGTAGGGTTGAGAGAGAGAGGGGGGTTGAGGGTAGAGTGTAGAGGGTTAATGGTTTAGGGGTTTAGGGTTTAGGGTTTAAAGTTTTAAGGATTAATGGTATAGGGTTTACAATTTAAGGGTCCCACTCCCTCTCTTAGGTATTCCCCCCCACCATAACTAAATAAATCTCTCCCTCTCAAGTCTCTCTCTTGGGTCTCACTCCCTCCGATGCTACCTAGACTAATATGTGTCACTCCAATGCCCTCTCTCACAATCCCTCTCTTTCAGGCCTCACTTACCTCCCACCCTACCTAGACAAATATATTTCACTCCAACCCCCTCTCCCATACTCCCTCTCTCTCTCTCTCTCCCTTTGGTCTTTTTGTATCTCTCAGGTCTCATCCATCCCAACCCCTCTCCCGTTGTGGGGTATTTTCCCCCATTGTAACTGGATAACTCTTTATCCTTCTCAAGTCTCTATCGCTCGTAGGTCTTAGTCGCTACCAGACTACCTAGACTAATCTCTCTCAATCCTATCACCTTTCTCTCTATCTCAAGTGTCACTCCCTTTGTCTCTATGGAATCTCTCCCTTTCAAAACAACACATTTGGTGCTCGCCAAATGTGTTACCTTGAAATGGTAAAATAGGGGTTGACCACGTGATTCAGGCCCACATGCTTCTATATTTGTCTGGTTCAACACTTTATCTGATTCAAAAATGCCTTGTTTTATGCAGTTGACTTCATATTGTACCAATCTATGCTTGATCCATCACCTTTTTACCACCAATCTGCATGGTAGACAATGTAGAAGAAGACTTTTGAAGTTTCTACATCATTTTACATTATCTAAGGTAAATATTCATTTTGACAATATTGAAATGTTTATATTTAGTATATTTGTTTGTTTTTGACAATATAAACTAAATTTATTTAATGATTTTATTAATCATAACAATTGGACATAGAATTCAACATTGAATTAGATGGGATTTGCATAAAAAAGTTTAATTTTTATGAGTTTGAAGAACAAAAAAATGAAAATCATGACATTTACTTAACACAAATTTACTTATGAATTCTATTTGCATTGCTTATAGTATTCCATTTCTAGCATGGCTAGTGGAATTCACTCTATTTCATTTTATTTTCAACTAGTTTGGAAAAAAATTATTTTCAACTAATTTGGAAAACCTGATAGCTTTCATCAATGTTAATGCAAGTGTCCATTATTTTTTTTATTTCATAAAAATTCACCTTCATTGAACATGTTCTTAGATAAATTCAAGTGAGTTGACATAGTTTTTAATTCAAGTTTCTATTCATTCATACTATTTAGCTATCTAATAAATAAATAAAAGGAAAATTTTGTGCAATTGAGAATGCTTATTGTCTTTCTCAGTTACCTCATTGCTAAAGAAATAGTGAATAATTATAAGATATAGCATCACAAACCCTTCTTTAAATTCATATTCTTCATGAATTCGTTGACAATCACAAATTTGGTTTTGAGAACAATAAACACAAGATTCTCAAAAACCTCAATGCAATGCTCAACTGACCAATTCACATTCACTTAAGTTGGTTTCTCTCAATTTTATTGTTGTTGTATGGCCTGTATAGACTCTAAGATCATCTGAAACTAGTTGTATGTTGTAGATTAATGAATTAGCTTTCATTTGCACCTATTTATAGGTTCTAACTCTTTGTATAGAAAAGTTTATCTTGTTTTTACTGTTGCTACCTACTTTCACAGTGTTCTTGGATTGAAGGGTTTCATGATGTAATTCGACCCATTCCACTTTTTGTGCCTAGTCTAACTTGTGGAATGGGTCCTCTAACTTGTAAAATACATGCATAACCTATTTAGAGTGTTTTGGGGTCAAGGTTGGGTGTTTGGGATGATGTTCTAGGACTGTAGCAAGGTATTTTCATGGTGAAAATGAGGGCTTCAAGTGGTGTTTTGAAAAAATGTGGGAAGGAATGCCCATGTAATATATTATTCACCATGTGCAAGGTCTGGTAAGTGTTTTTTTTCTTTGTATGGGTCTGGCAGGTCCAGGAGATAGGTTTTTCATTAAAACCCCAAGTATTTTGCTTGAAATTGAGGGTTTGGTGTATTAGGGGTCTAGAGGTCTTGGACCTAGAAAGAAATAGGAAATTGGAGGTTTTGACATATAACATACTATTGTTTGAGGATTTTGAGTGAAGATCTAGTGTTTAAAAGGTACTCTCTTTGTAAATTAGGCCAATTGAATAGCCTTTTCCAAGGTGGGTCTATTGGAAATCAATGTTGGTCCAAAGGATTTGATGTTGGGGTTTACCTATGTTTTATAACTTGCAAATGGGTATCTTAATCATCCCTGAGTTTGTCAAGTGTTTTGGAAAATCTTGGTGAAAAGGCCCTTGAACCGGGTTACCTATGCTACAAGGGAAAGCTTGGTAGAAGTTGGGATTTTCAGTTGAACATCTAATTTTGCTTTGGAATCTGATTGATTCTCATTGATTTTGTGTATTGAATGGTTTCCACCCCTCTCTACATCAAAAACGGTGTTTCTTGGTAAGTTAAGTGATCGAGTTGTGTGTAATTCTATTAAGAGCCTTCCTCTAAATCTTTGAACAAGTTCATTGTGGATCCCTACATGTATTGCATTAGCCTCTAGCTACTTTTCCAACTCTTCAAACACACTCAAAATCCCTACTCTAATATCTAACCCTACAAACATCTAACTCCATTATGTATGAAAAATGTTGTTTAGAATAGACATGTTTGATAATTCCAAACAGCTTGCTACCTTCTTTCATAAAATGCTTTGGTGTGTTTCATATTTAATGCAATGTAATCAGTGATATCAATATTTTCATAAAATACATTAATTACTTTTGTTCTATGTGTGTTTTTGAACATGTAGCATTCAAGGTCATGCCGAGGAAACGACTGAAGCCTCTAACACCAGAAGAACGTGCAGTTAAAAATGCAAGGAGAAGAGAATCAAAAAATGTAGCTCATGAAGCAAATGAATTGTAGCCCATACAGCCAAAAATTCTCGTGCAATCTAAGAAAGATGTCAAATTGGAAAAACAAAGGGCAAGAATGAGGAAAGTTCGTGGAAGGATAGGAATGGATACCGAAGTTGGGGGAACATCATCAACCATAGGTGAAGCTCAATGCACATCTCCAGTTGAAGACACATCGGCAATAGCATGTGGTTTTCCAAGCACATCGGAAATCACATCTCCAATTGAAGACACACCATCAACAATATTGTGTTTTGAAATTACATCAACAAACACATCTCTATTTGAAGGCACTCCACAAACAACATCTCAAGTTAGAGGTACAACATCGTTTACATGTCAATCTCAAGGTATGTCATCAATTGCACCTTTGATTGAAGGTACATAATCTATCCCCGATGTTGTTGACCTTCCCAATGTTGACACAAATTTACATTTGAGAACTCCTCCTAGAGTTTTTTTTAGAAAACCTACATTTTTTATTGATATCGATTCCAATGTTTTGAAATGGATGCCTAATAAGATTCCAAAACTTACATGTCAAATATATGCATAGAGGATATGGAGTTTATTTTTTGTGAAGCTAAGTGAGGGTGGAAGATGCCAACTATTTGTTGAAATGATGAGGCAACTCAAATTTAGGTAGGTCCACCATGAAGGCTCTTGGGATAAGAGTTTCAAATGACTCAAATGAAAATTCCATTGTAAAGAACTTGATGAGTGCATACGAGAGTGTGGGTTCTACCTCATGCATGAAGGATAGTTGTGCCACATGACGTGTGATGACAAAACTGTTAAGCAGTCAAACAAGGAACAAGATGAGCCTTACAAAGGCAAGTAAGTCTTTGAAAATAAGTAGATCATCTCTAATGAGAGCCAAAGGAAGGTGTGAAAGAGTGGAGGATCCAAATAGAAATGAGTTATGGGCATTCTCGGGTAGAGTGCCATGGAAAGATACAAGAATTTCTCAAGGCTTGAGATCTTTAATAGTGAATTATTGGAAGGATAACACAAGGACCTCTCCTAATTAAAGATATGTTGTAAGAAGGAGAATTGGTAGTAAAATCCATGAGCCACATCCAATGCATTATTTGGATACCACTCAAACCCAATTTTTTGCTGATTTTGTACTTGAAATTAAAATATGTCAAAGGTATTTTGAAATGCTAAAGCCTTTTTATGTCAAAATAAATCACACATGCACTACTTGTTGTTGTAGGGTTCATATTGATTTTTCTAACCATTATGATGTTTATCGATGTATATGTGTAAATATTCATACTGACAATGTTTTGAAGAAATGTAACATAATTCCTCCACCTAAGTCATCAAGGAAATTTTTGTCTTCTAATTTATGTGAAAGAGAGGATGGTCAAATTTTTTACAAATAATCATGTTTGGATGGCACATGTGATCATTGTGGTGGCATGCAACATTTTCCAATTTTCCAACACATGGCTAGTACACACACAATTGGAGATAAAATTGTGGAATTTGGCAAATATAAGACAGTGGCATAAAGTCTAAAATATGGGAAAGAAGCAAAGAAGTGTGAATTGGTCAGTGATAAGACTACAGTGTATCAATTTATGGGAATTTTCCGTGATTAGGTGGTCTATGAGTATGTAAGGCATACACATAGTGCATAATTATTGGACTCACAGTTCAAGTTATGCAAGGACACATTTCCACTTTTTCATATCATTTCAGTTGTCGACTTCGCTGAGAACTACACACTATAGCCATAGAACGAGGTGCAATCACAGTACTACAACTCCACATAGGTTTCTATATTTGTGCATATAGCATTCATTCATGCAAGTGATAGTATAGAGGAAAATAGGAAAGTATTGAGGGAGTATCACTTTTACATCAGTGTTGATCGCACACATTCTACAGATTCTATGCAAGGTTACTTTCATATGTTCTGTGTTGATTTGGCTAGCAGGGGCATATCATTTAGTCAGCATATCATATGGTCAGATAATTATACATCATAATTCAAGAATGCCAGAATGTTTTACTGGTTGAGTAGGATGCATAGGATCAGTGATGTTCAGCATTTGTGGAACTTCTCAGAGGTTGGGCATGGAAAGGGGGAGCATGATGGAGCAGGTGCATGTATCAAAAGAGCCCTAGCACGAGAAGAGTTAAAGTACAAAAATAGTGTAAAGTTGATAGATGCAAGATCAATTTTCCAATGGTGCAATGGATCTAGGTATTGAAGGTAATTCTTTAGTTCATAGATTTTTTCATTTAGTAGATTATACTAACATTGCAAAATATGAGGATTGTTGTACACTAACAGGATTGAGCAAGCTACACTCTTTTAGAAGATCCAATGCAGGTACATGGACTATCCATACACGGAAGATGGCATGCTTTTGTTCTGCATGTATACTTCAAGCATGGAATGATTATGAGTCAATAGAGTGGGTTGATGAATGATCTATAAGAAGTCTAACCCCACTTGACACTTATCAGCTCCTGATGGCTCTACAAATCACAGAGATGCAATCATCCATTGACTTTGATCATGTATCAGACCTACTAGAACCAGGTTATATATCTTACTTACATGTTTTATTATGTTGCTCAGTAAATACATCTAACAAGATGAACATATCAATGCAGGGCACGTTTATGTGGTGATTGCAGATGAAGACAATGAAGAGGGTACAAATTATTACCTATGTCATTGTATTGAGGGAAAAAATAAATTGGAGGCCCTATTTATAGACAGAGAAAACATAGAATATCATACAGGTTTGGTGGTTGTTACTGGAACATGGCTTCGAAGGCATCTAGTTAAGAATGTTATAGTTTGGTTGTTTGAGGACTTCGAGATGCATCAAAAGATTCTTCACTACTCAAACCTTGTCGTCTCCACCAACATTCATTTGATCAAATATAAGGGTAGACATGTGAACAAGAACTTGTGGAAAGTGCATGATTCTGACCACAAGGCAATACTTGACACAATAAAGAGTAGAGAAAACTCAGATGGTTCCCTGGATTGATTTCTAAGTATGCACATTGAATTTGTAAAGTCATGTTATTGATCACTCTTTTGGACCAACACCTTGCAATCGGGATTTTTCACCATTAGTGTTTGATGTCATATGCATTTACGACTATCATTGATCCTTTTTTGATTGTGACTGTAGGTAATACTGAAGTTTGTCAAAGTATATAGGAAAAGAACAACATCAGTTGGTGGTGCAAGTGTTCATGGTATGAGAAACATCGGTTTCTAGTGCATTTTTTGGTTGTCAATCTTCTCTTTCTTTTCCATCTCGTAGATTTATCGGATTCTTATATGCTACATGTTTTATGTTAATTATGTTAGTGATATATTTGAAATTTATATGTAGGATCAACGAGAGATGAGAAAGTAGAGAAGGGGAACATCACCTTTGTAGGACCTTCAATTAACCTCCTTATCTAGCATGCATGAAGGTGATAGTAGGTATCATCAGGTGTATGACTTACATTATTTAGTTATTTCTCTTTTAATGATCTTTATGTGAGTCTGTGTCTAAGATTGATAGGCTTTTGTAGGTTTTTTGTGGACCAAATTCCTATGATACTACACAACCACGGAGAGGCTACTACCCATGTGTTTCGTAAGGAGAAGGGGATGTACATGTTTTGAAGAATTTTGGAATACAAATAACTGGGCTAGCTGCGGTGGAATGGAGAAACGAAACTGGGCAGCAACTCCTTTTGTTTCTTCTCAAGTACAATATATTTCATAATCTGTGTTGCAAATGGGAGGATTATTTCCTTGCATGTATTGCTACAAGTATTGACAAATGGGAAGATTGTCAAGATGTTCTTCCATCACTATTGTAATATTTTCCATTGACTTAGTGTATTTTTTGATATACAAAAATTATGAGAAATTAATACATGCAAATATGTATATTCCTTAATATATGCCTCAATTAAATGTGTATATTACATTTAAAATTAGTTGTAATGCTTCATGGTTTTCATTTAAAGTTTCCTTCAAGGAAAAACATGTGGATTTATGAGTAATAATTAAATAATGTCTAATATAATTTGGAAAGGCATATTTTATTTCCCCTACTAATGCAGAGGTGGTGGTAACCCAAGACACAAATTGACACAGCTTCTCTCAAATATGTCAATCAAGACATCAACTTTCAATTAACTCAACCTTGTAAAATAGCATTAAACTCAACAAGGACCCTACAAAGGTTTTCAAAATCCAATCAATGATAGTTAAATCAAATTTCCACAATCCCCAAGGTAGATTCATTGAATTCCTCATAACTCGCCTATTGACATATGTTTCCCTTGCAGCAGTTGGAAATCGGTTTTTTAGACTTTTGGCCAAAATTTTCCAAAACACTTAGGAAAATAATCATGGATTAAAATACCCTTCTCTAAGATACACAAAATACAATAAAATCAAATACACCTTCTTAGGACCCAGCACCTCAAAATTGGACTTTCACAGTTTTAAGCCTCAAATTAGGACATTTTTACTAAGAGACTACCTTTAGATCTCCACACTAGACCTTCTAACCCAAAAAAAATCTTGATTCAAGTTCCCAAACCAAATATTTTCTAAGTCTTCTGACCCCAAATGCACAAACAAGCCCCCAATGCAAAAACCCTCCTTGTAGCCTAAATAACTAGGGTTTTACGGTACCATTATTAAATCTTCACCTTCCCAGTCATTCCTACCCAATCTTACTACTCATAAATATTTCAATAGGTCCACCCATGCTTAAGGAAGACTCACTTGACCATTAACAATATGAATTATTCATTCCATAGGTCTGATCCACCAATTTCCAAGGGAAAACACACACCTCCAGCCCTTCCTTTCATTCTTCAAGCCAAGGGATCATCCTTCCACGCCTCATACTCCTAAAGTAACATTCCCTACACTCAAATACATCATACCACCAAGTTACATTTGATGAAAATAGGTGGGATGATGGTTATTCCATTAGAATAACCCCAAACCCTTAAGGTTATTCAGGAACTCGGTAGGAGCAATTTGATAAATTAAGGCACTAAAAGATTAAACCAAACCCTGCCAAGGCAACAAACACAAGTTAGAACATTTATATACTATTTCTCAAGGGAATTCAATACATATAAGACTTGTTTGGCTTGTACACAGGTAGGGAACTCAGAAAAATTAGTAAAACTATGAGAAAACAAAGTAATTTCCAAGCTTTATTCTTTTCCCTCCACTCCAACAACCACAACTCAAGCCTCTCCAGGCTTTACATAGAATTTATCATCCTCCTCTAACTGATCAATTCCCCTAACCACCAAAAAACCAACTTTTCAAAACACATAACCGTTGTAATTACGAATTTGTTGCATTATGCAACTCACAAATTTGCAATTTTTATCACTTTTCCTACTAACTAAACTAATGACTCCATTATGTCATTGAGATACAATATTTCATGTTGAATTTTAGGATTACAAACTCACTTGTTGACACATGTTTAATGCAAGGGTGCATTCTGACCATCAAACATGGAGATTTGTGACTAGGTGCCTAGGTGATCCTACACCACCTACCTTGTCAATCCTACCAAATTGGAAAGCTAGTGAGTTGATACAGAGTCAAGGGATTCACAATTCAACTCAATCATCCAATCACCAATAACACCATGATTCCACATTGCTCAAACACATCAAATCATCAAGTTAGCCTTCTAAACTTCTCCCAAGCACCAATAAATATTTACTAACATCATTTAAACATGTTAAAACCAAAATCCATCAATCAAATCACTGTTTACACAGTATTGCTCATTCTAGCAATCTAGGCATCAAATTTCAAGTAGGATTCCAAAACCTCAATCGAGTGTAAATTCTTATTGAGATCCTTCCAAACCTGTACCAGCAACTTTTTAGCAACCCATTTTGGCTAATTTTAACATATCCAAAAATCAGATACACTTGTTTTGTAAAATATGTGTGAACCAATAGCCTACCCGTTGGAAAATGCATCAAATTAGCCCAAAATTGCAAAGGGACCACTAAAGAATCAAATCCAAAGCTATATATTACCTCAAAAAAAAATTTAACATGTTTCAAAACTTATGATTCACCAACACTTAGGGGTTTAAAGGCCCAAATAAGCACCCAACAATAGAACCCTGGTTCCTAGGCTTTAACAATGCAAAAAGAATGAGGTTTTGATAGAAAACAACTTTGCGAACCTTAAAAATCTTAGACACTAATCAAAACATGTTTATATATTCTTGTATATGCAATATATACCTTCATCCATCCATATTTTAAGTTATTTCAACAAAACACTACCTTAAACCACCAATTTCATACATTATTTCACTAAAAACGCACTGGAACAGCCTAGGGCTTCTTTAAAACTCATCCAAATCTTCTAAAAAATAAAATAAACCAATGGGAAATTATTTATAACCTTAAAACAGACCTTCATGCCAATTTTTACGAGATTGTATTGAACAAATCAAAAGATATTGATTTTTAATTGCTTGTTGCTCTCTTAAAATCTGAACTTAACCACTTGAAGTAAATTTGCAATATCTTGAGAAAAACTTAATTAAATTTAATGAGACAAAAACAAAATTGATCTAGATTCATTCCACCATAAAATTCAATGAATTTCCATTGATAATATGACCGTACAAGGCCATACAACAACCTGCAACAACATTTTACCAGTAAAACTCAGAATTTTGCATATAAAAATAGGGCTCCATTATTGATTCTTCATTATTTACATTCCCTTGACCTCTTTCTCAAGGTTCTCCATCAATTTAAATATTTTTCAACCTTAACTAACTCCAACCAATCAACCAAAACTAACTTTTCACCTACTGGACTCTTGAACTTCCATATTTTGCCTTTTTGCCAATTTTGCATATTGACAACATTTTATGATTTGCACATTTTGCAACTTGACCCTTTTTGGGACTCCAAATTATATTGAATATGGTCTCTTAGGACCTTAAAAACTTAATATATGACCTTTACCTAATATTTACTCTTCATATCCCTTTACAAGCCATTTTACATCTTTTTGCAAATATGACAAAATTTGACAAATTAACATCAATGACCAAACAACCTTCAAATTACTTAAATACATTAAAAATGGTCTTGGAAAACCTTATTATATGACACCTAATAATTTATTTACAAATAGGCCTCATGGAGGCTTGAAAGCAACAAGGAGCTCATGCATCATGAGCTCACTGGCTTGCCAAATCCGTAGGGTTGACAAGGTAGGGGCAGCGTATGCCTCATAGAAATTGATGCAACGTGGGTCATCTCTAACATACCTCAATTCCACCTAAGACTCCTTTGGAGAAAATTGCTAAAAAATTAAAAACAACATTGTCCAACCTCACTTTTTCATGTAAAAATACCCCAAATGCCACCTAGGGCATCACCAAAAATCGGTATGCACACCTCCTGATGCAGAGTGGATTAACCAAGATGTGCTTTGACACAAATTCTCTCAAATATGCCCACTAAGACATCAAAATTCACTTGAATCAACAGGGTACCTCAACTTCCCAACCATGGATTCCATTAGACCAGTCATGATCAGAGGCTTGGGAATATCTTGAACATCCCTTACTTGACTGATCAACACCCACCAATAGGACTTTGCACTTCAACAACAACCAATGACTCTTCAAAATAAAATTAGGCCTTAACTTCCTTGTAGCCCTGTCAACTAGGATACTCAACAATAAAACTGGTTGGAGGCAAGAACCAAATAGTTGACACAAGTTTTAGACCCCTTACGTAGGCCTCTTCAAACCCCCAAGACCTCAAGGTATGACATTCAACAAAACAACTACTATGGACCAATCTACAACACCACAAGGGGACCTAATGAGGTTGTTCCAAACAAGAACCAAGGTATGTAGGCACTCCCCAACTCCCCAAAGCCATGAACATGGTTCTTACAACATCAATACACACATCTCAACACCCTTGAATGACCCCTCTCTATAGATTCTACTCACAACTCATCAAACTCAGATTTTCTTACACAAAATTAGGCTTGTCACATGAGGATGCCAAGCCTAAGGTAACCAAGAAATCACTCCAAACTCTCTTCCATTCTCCAAAACCTCTTGAAACATAAATTACATGATGAACTCTACCATTCCACCAAGAATTAATCCTTGACCAAAAGGGAATGGCGAGTTGTGTGCATTTTTGTGATCAAACCTTGGTTTTTGAGGGTTTTTGACCAGTTCTAGAAGAATGATGATAAATCCCTCTATTCTTTATGGAATTGGACCAAACCACCACCAAAAGGAATCTATCTCACTCCTCTCTTGAACCATGTCATACTTGCAATCGTACAGGCAAGGAACAGGTCGTACCAAGCATGGGATCAACAAATTTACACAGAAAATCAATAAAATAGAGAAGAGTGTGAATAATTCTTATTAGATCTTCTCCAAAAGTTCAATAACAACCTCCATTCGAGCCTCTCAAGGCTTTACATAGTCCTTTACACCCTTCTCTAACTGATCCATGCCCTCAACTAACTAAAAACCAACTTTTAAAACAAGTAACCGTTGCATTTCAAATTTGTTGCTTTAAGCAACTTACAAATTTGCAACTTTAGACTCCTCCAACTTAATGACTACAACTAATGACCTCTAAACCCACACAAATGGCTTTTAAATAGCCTTATTACATCAAAAAAACTCCATTCTTGCACACTCATATACAAATACACAAATTTTCCTTCAAAGCCTACAAAGACAACTTCTAGTGCAAGATTGAAATTTTCACATTTTTTATCACTAGACCCAAAACTCATCCTAAAACATACCTAATGATCTTAATTAAAGTTATTCAAGGCAAAACATGCTCAAAATACCCACAACAGCCTATTGACCAACCTATTCACCATCAAATAATCAAATATTGAGGGTGAGGTGTAGGTAAGGGTTTATTGAAAAACCATACTCCAAACCTTCCCACAACCAACCAAAGCCTAAAACACCTTCAAAAAGGTCTGCACAAGCTTAAAATTTTAATAGATATCGTTGCCCCAAAATATTTCTTCAAACCCTAGCACTAAACCACCATTTTCCACTCAAAAATGCACCATTTGACATCTACGACATCACCTAAAAATCCTCTATTCACCTCCCTTGCACAAAAAATTGTGTACACATGTTTTGTAACCCTAACTAAGCCTTTCCATCGAGTTGCAGAAGCATACAGTGGGTGAAGGGCTTAATATGACATTTTAATGCACTCAAAACCCTTAAAATAGGGTATACAGACCGACCCTCAGTAATTGGCTTCTAAAATGCACAAAATCACTTGAAATCCAACCAAACCAAAACTAAAATGGAGTTAAGTTTTTTTTCCACCTAATTCCATCAAAAAGAGAGCACAATCACTCTAAGATACGTTAAACCAGCTCGATCCCTTAAGGGTCCAAAGTGCAAAAGGGCAACAATATTTGATAGGGTATTACTCGTAAATCGTGGTGCTTACGAAATATTTTTTTGAATCTATGAGATCAATTTGGGCCCCTCTACAATAACCTCTCTCTATTTTTTCTATCTTAGAGGCATTTTCGTGTGGTGTCCAATTTTCACTTGATGGAAAAAGTGTCAAATGCAAGTAGTTGAAAGTTGCAAAGTGGTCCAACTTTCGTTTTATAGCTCATGTGACCAAATGAACTGTTCCAACATGTCTGAATAGGTATTTTTATGCTAGGAATGGTCCTCTTTTACACCCAAACATGCGGAATCGCTCTGAGCTACATTCAACCGGATCAATCCCTTATGGGTCCAAAGTGCAAAATAGCTGCAAACTTCAACATGCTATTACTCGGATATCGTGATGCTTAAAAACTTCTCGATTGATCCTCCAAGATCGCGTTGGGCCCCTCTACAATAAACTCTCTCAGTTTTTTCTATCTTGGAGGCATTTTCTTGTGGTGGAAAATTTTCACTTGGGGAAAAACTTGTCAAATGCAAGTAGTTGAAAGTTGCAAAGTAGTACAACTTTTGTTCTGCAGCTTATGTGACCAAATGGATTGTTCCAACACGTCCGGGTGGGTATTTTTATGCTAGGAATGGTCCTCTTTCGTACCCAAACACGTGAAATCACTTTGAGCTACGTTCAATCGAATCGATCCCTTAAGGGTCCAAAGTGCAAAATGGCTGCAAACTTCAGCATGCTATTACTTGAATATCATGATGCTTAGAAACTTCTCATCTAATCCTACGAGATCACATTGGGCCCCTCTATAATAACCTCTCTCTATTTTTTCTATCTCGGAGGCATTTTCTTGTAGTGTCTAGTTTTCACTTGATGGAAAAAGTGTCAAATGTAAGTATTTAAAAGTTGCAAAGTGGTGCAACTTTTGTTCTACAGCTCATGTGACCACACAAACTATTCCAACGCATCTGAAGATGTATTTTTATGCCAGACATGGTCCTCTTTCGCACCCAAACATGCGGAGTCGCTCCGAGCTACACTCAACCGAATTGATTCCTTAAGGGTCCAAAGTGCAAAATGGCTGCAAACTTCAACATGCTATTACTCAGATACCGTTATGCTTATAAAATTATCATCTGACCCTACAAGATTGTGTTGGGTCCCTCTACAATAACCTCTCTCAATTTTTTCTATATTGGAGGCATTTTCCTATGGCGGCGAATTTTCACTTGAGGAAAAAGTTGTCAAATGCAAGTAGTTGAAAGTTGCAAAGTGGTGCAGCTTTCATTCTGCAGCTTGTGTGACTAAACAAATTGGTCCAATGCATCTGAAAAAGGTATGTTTACACTATTCATTGTCCCCTTTCGCACCCAAACACGCAGAATCGCTCTGAGCTACGTTCAACCAGATTGATCCCTTAAGGATCCAAAGTGCAAAATGGTCGCAAACTTCAGCATGCTATTACTCAGATACCATGATGCTTGGAAACTTCTCATATGATCCTACGAGATCATGTTGGGCCCCTATACAATAACCTCTCTCAGTTTTTTCTATCTCAGAGGCATTTTCCTGTGGTGGCAAATTTTCACTTGGGGAAAAAGTTGTCAAATGCAAGTAGTTGAAAGTTGCAAAGTGGTGCAACTTTCGTTCTGCAGCTCGTGTGACCAAATGAATAGTTCCAATGCATCTGAATATGTATTTTTATGCTAGGCATGGTCCTCTTTCGCACCCAAACATGTGGAATCGCTCTGAGCTATGTTCAACCGGATCAATCCCTTAAGGGTCCAAAGTGCAAAATGGTTGCAAACTTCAGCATGCTATTATTCAAATACCGTGATGCTTAGAAATTTCCTGTCTGATCCTACGAGTTTGAGTTGGGCCCCTCTACAATAACCTCTCTCGATTTTTTCTATCTTGAAAGAATTTTCCTATGGTGGAAAATTTTCACTTAGGGAAAAAGCTGTCAAATGCAAGTAGTTGAAAGTTGCAAAGTGGTGCAACTTTCATTCTGCAAGTCATGTGACCACCAACCAAGTCTCCAAAAACACACACCCAAATATTAACATACATAATACACATACGTACCAATACACATCACTCAGAAAGTGACATACTAGTCCATGATAAAAGAATCCATGAACCATGAACAACTATCCAACTCAAATAAATCCAACAAGACCACAATGACCTGTCTCTTGTTGTATAAGGTGATCAGCCTCCAAGAGATAGTCATCACACCAAAGGTGAGTAGTGGGTCCCAGCTGCAAAACAACCCCACATACCCCCATCCTCAACATTTCCTGCATCTACTTCCTCGTACACATTTACCAAGTCCGTTTCATACGTCCTTGAAGAGGGATAACAACACAACACATAGCCGACATTGAAAACAACAAAGATAACTAGCTTAGCCACCAAGTTCATAAAGAAGATAAAATTAAAGTCCAATCGCAACATTAAGGCAATAAATGTGCACAATTTCAACACTGAATCAAATATATATAACCACTAGGGTTATAAGAAAATAAGGTCACAAGTTGTGGCTAAACCTTCACAATCAAACATAACAAAGTGTCGACCCTCACAATCAACCGAAAAGAATCATCAATAACCGAAAGAAAGTTCACAATCTTTAAATTTCACTATACAACAACAGTGTGACTAGTTACTAGCCACAAAACGAGGAAGGAGGAAACACCGTCCGACTAGATTGATAACAACCCTCATGTGATGCGGAATGTACACACAATCCACATGACCCAGAGTGTATCCATGACTCTCAAATAAGATGCAATTACTAGTTTCTTTCATTTATAGGGGTACAACAACATGCATAACCCCATAGGGATATATTTCATAACCCATGGGATACATATCAAAACTTCCCAACCCAAAACCTTTTATCAGGTTTCCTCCACGTTCCTCTTTTCCACAGAGTACATCATGCTAAAGTAAAAGCCATGAACACGTGGTCACTTAGCCATTCCACTAACAATTCACGGGGACAACATAGTGGGCATGAATATACCCAGGGAACCCAATGTTTAAACCTAGGCTCTGATACCATGTGTAACACCCCACCACGCAACCCTAGAGGAAGTTGCAAACAACTACTTAAATAGGCTATTTTTTTTTTTTCTAAGTACAAAGAGCATGTAAGTTCACTTCCCATTGCAAACATCCCCTAAGGTTACGAGACTGACATTACCTCTTAACCCACAACAACATAAATGAATCCATAACATACATTTACTTAACAATTAGAAACACATACATTCCAACAAGATAAATTACATCCACCATGATAGATTACAATATGATCATAAGTAACAATAATTTAATAAAGAGATTACGTCACTCATTCCCCGAATGAGGCAAGTCTAATAAACAAGGTTACAATTATAACATCCACCCCAATAACAAATGAGGGGTAAAATAATACAAGATCAACTAAAATGAAATAAAGCAAGAACTGAAACTGAACCCCACGAGCTCTCCAATTGGAAGTCTCATCCACAAGAACATGAAGAAAGCCCAACGGATTTAGGTGCACGCCACCCAACCAAGTGGAACCCAAAGGCCCACCCCCCATGCTAGGAGATAGTAACAAGGAATCCTAGCCAAGACCATCTACCTCTAGACATAGGCTAAATCATCACTGAACCAAACTGACACATCCAAACACACGTACCACACAAGCACATCACAAGTATAATTCAAGTACCACATAAGTACAACATAATTACAACTCAAGAGCATCACGAGTACCTCACAAGTACAACTCTACATGGTCGCATTGCTTCCAGAAATAAAGCAGAACGAGTATGTTACGAGAACCATACACATCATAATCGAATACCAACTATGGTCACATTAGGTATGTTAAAGAAACCATACCCACAAGATCGAATACCAACTATGGTCACATCAGGTATGTTAAGAAAACCATACCCACAAGAAACAAGAACCAATTGTTGTCCTAGACAGAGTGTCATCACACAGCTCATCATGGGTTATCCTCTGGGATTCTTCCTAGGCTGCAGCCCCCACTATGGGTTATCTTGGTGGACTCTACTGAATTCCTAGGCCCCATACTCAATCATGCGGAATCAAATACCTTTTGTACAGACAAGATAGATGACCTTGCCATTCCAGGCCTTCCCACTCATCCCAAGTCTAAACGAGCCCTTGTGTCTATGAGTGAGGCATAATTATCTTGATTAGTGAGAAGTACCACCTAATCTTCTAAATTTTGTTTTAGTTATCACTTGATTAAACCACCTCCATAAGTTACCCAGTTTACCTCTTCCGGGCTCTGGCCCCTACGAAATCCACTCTTCTACTTGACAACATACATACCATCCAAACACCAAGGGTACCAAAGTGCAACAAACAAGATAACATGTCCACTCCTTTCTTAGGAGGCGACATAAGGTAAAACCATCTCCAAACACTGGAGGTAACAACAATAACCAAACCACTCCTGACAAGGAGGCACACATTACAAAATCCACTCCTTTCACAGGAGGCACAAAACATTCCCGTTCGTAGAAACCAGGTATAACATTGACATTTCTTCATGCACTACCCAAGGGAATTAACAAACAATCGACAACACAAGACGACAACCCCCAATCTCTAGGGTCCTCTGGAAGACTTACAGATTAAAATACACTTAACCCCTTTCCCCAAAACATGAACTCAGAGGAAACAATCAAGAAGGCAAGTTACGAGGAATTAAACTAATTTTGGATTCACTAAATCCATTTCCCTTATTAACATCGGTAATCTATTGCTCAATAAAACTGATTTAAACATATGTCTCTTTTAGACAAGATAAAATTTAGACCAACACTTAATTCCCTAAATGCCTTAAATAATAAAATAAGCATTTACTTCTATAATTTCAGAATACATCGTTAAAATAAATAACTATTCGCCTTGCAAATTCAATCATTTAAATGAAGTCAATTAATTTTGCCATTAAGCACATTTCTTTTAAATTCAATATTTGACCTTGCAAATAATATTATTTTTAAAATAAATCCACTAATTCGACTATTGCATAATGACTTAAAAATTCTCCCAATTACATTTAAATCATTTATCTTTTAAATCAATTATTTAATTCCCTCAATTGCACTTAAATATTGTCCTCAATTAAAACATTATTTCAATATATGAATACACATAATATATACATATAATATTATAATATTATATAATATAATATTTAAATATTAATATATATATTAATACTTAAATATTATAAAATATAATAAAATATTAATAAACATATATATTATTTATATTATTTTATTTATTTATTTATTTATTTATTTATTTATTTTTTAAAAACAAGCATCTACCTTCCTCGGGCCGCACGCAATACCCTAAACTCAGTCAGTTGTCTCAGGTCGCGCGTGAGGGTCTGTGTTGGGCAGTCGCACAAATTTTATGGTCGTAGTTCTCTTTTAGTAGAGGGCGGCGGAGGGTTTTGGTGGGCAGCGGAGAGTTGGGCGATCAATGGCGGTGCTACACAGTCTGCTCCCGGTGACGGCAACTGTGTAAAGCACGGTCGCGGTGAGGACTATGGGGACCACGCTAGGCGCGGCTCCCCCCACAGCGTCTCCCATGGGGCACATTGGGGGTTGAGCCCCCAGCGACCCCCAAACCAAAAAAAAAAAAATTATTTTTTTATTTCCAAAAAGAAATCTGAAACCCCACTACGGATTTCAACAAAAAATCCAAAAATCAACTTTTCTTCCCTTTTTTATTTATTTATTTATTTTTAACAAGGATTTAAATATAAATTTAATAGGGCCCAACAATGATATATATATATATATATATTAACCAAAAGTATAACTCTAGGAGAGTAAATAATTTCCAAAAATGAACATCTACAACCATATTGAATTTTTTCTTTGAAGAAAAATATTTTCAAACAGAGGTTTTTCTTTCCTTTCAAATTTGGAAGCAAGAACAAGATGGGTTTAATTTGTAAGCCAAGCCTAGGTTTGAATATTTCCAATAGCAAAACATATATAATAGAACAACTAAATTTAATAACAAAGAACCTGGTAATTTGAATTTGAGGAGGTCTAGACGATGCTTAGCTATTAACCATGCTTCCCAATCTAGTTCCACAGATTTCTACAGCTTAAATCCCAAAACCCACAAAAATGCAACAGTTCTTCCTCTCCTCCTTTTCCATTTTTCAAAACTTTCATCCTCTTAAAATTTGAAGCAAAAATCAAAAATAAGGATAAAACCCTAAAAATCCTATAACCACCCTCATAAATTCTCCAAAACAGAAAATGCAAGATATTTCAATTTCTTCAATTTTAGAATTCAAACTTTCAAATTTGACTTTTAAATCATTTTTCAATTTTTTTTCAATTTCAACAATATAACAATAACTTCAACATAAATAAATTAAATTCTTTCAACATCATAAATTTAATTAATTAATAAATAGATTTAATCAACGATTAAATTATTTTATTAATTAAATTAAATTAATAATAAAATAAATTATATTTCAACATAATCTCAAAACAAATCAATCCACAACTTAAATACATTAAGCCATTTAATTACCCTTTTCTAACTTGAAATTAAATAACGAAGAGAGGGAATGATATTCAAAGCAACACAACCCGACAAACAACTGATGACATACTAGGACTAGGGTGACGACTTGGCATGGAAACCTAGCTACTATCTCCCAATCGAATACCGTTGGGCAATGGACATGCTTGAACCTGTGAAACCAGGTGGAGTCGATGTCTTGTACCTGTCAACTTGGAAACACAGAGTATATCCACATGCATATATATAAGTTAAAATTAAAACACACTGTGAAGAGGGAATCACAGAATCGTAGGGCACTCGCAAGCGAGTGATGCGACCCATCCCCTTCACCAATACAATATTACTAGCTAACGAAACTAACATCATTAATATGATCAAAAGCATAAACATCATTAATTCAATTATCCACTATGTTAATCCAAAGCATGACATAATGATAACATCAGGATCAAATACCATCACAACAAAATTTCACATTCACATCACTTTACAGATAGCGATCAAACATCAACTGAGTTCTAAGTCAAAGCACTAACATAAAATAAGGCCTAACCAACAGAACACTGTTTGATCAAAAGAGCAAAACGGAGGGGTCTTACAGAACTATTTGATAAAATGCTTTGGTAAACATGTACGAAAAATGTGGTAGCATAGACAAGGCAGTGAATTGTTTGAAAAAATGTCTTACAAAGAAACATAATCTCATGGTGATGGAATGTCATGACAATCCATAGCTGTGAGGATTTGTGACTTGAGAATTGTGATTAATGATTGGAATTGTGTTTAGTGAGATTGTAGGACCTCCCCTACTGCATCAATGTTTTAGAGTTTTATCCATAGCAGCAAGGCAATTAACTGTTAGATATAATGCTTTGATAGACATGTATGAAAAATGTGGTAGCATAGAAAAGGTAGTGAACTCTTTGAAAAAATGCCTCCAAAAAATGAGGTCTCATGGTGATTGAATTCCATGACAATCAAAAGCAATTTGATTGTCATGGCATTCTATCACCATGAGACCACATTTATTTGAGGCATCTTTTGAATTAGTTCACTGCCTTGTCTATGGCTTATCATGGAATTCCATCACCACATTTATTTGATGCATTTTTTCAAACAATTCATTGCCTTGTCTATGTTATTGCTTACTATTATGCTTTTGATATATTTTTTCGAAGCATCCATAGCTTGTTCAAAATCACTTGTTTTAAGCTTTTAGCCATAGCAACAAGGCAGTGAATTGTTTTTCAAGATGCTTTGGTAGGCATGTATGAAAAATGTGGTAGCATAGACAAGGTAGGGAAATATTTGAAAAAATACCTCAAAGAAATTTGGTCTCATAGAATGCCATGATAAGAAAATGTAATTGGCAGCTGCTCCTAGTTATTAGTTATGCAATGTGAAGAAATTGCATAACTGCTTAGGTTGACTTTGTACAAACTATATTGTAATTGAAATTTTTTCATCTATCAGCATCTAATTATTAGTTATGCAAAGTGAAGTAATGCTTTGACTTTGAAATATGTGCAATGCAATGTAATCAACGATATGGATATAAACTACAAAAAATCCATTTTTTACAATTCATTGGTTAAAATATTTATTTTATTTTCTCTCTATATCTCTATATGCTATGGAAATACCTTTCAAAAAAAATTTAAAAAAGTTTTTATCTCTTGTTCTACATTTTTTCTTAGTTTTTTTACAAACTATTATACTTTTGGTTTGTCAAATTTTTCCCCAAAATATTTTTGTTGCTATGCATTGGAAGCATGAAGCATACACGTGAATACACACAATATAGGTAAATTATACATGTGAATAAGTGAAGCATACATGTGAATAAGTGAGGCACAAGTAATTGAAGCATTCCAAAGAATACAAACCACCACGAATGGAGCTTATTTACACAATACGCTTTAGATGGGGCTTATTGAGCATTCGACAGTAATTAATTAAGCATTAGATGTAAACAAAATCTATGCCTACAACATTCAAGCATACAACTTACACAATATGCATGATAACATCATTCAAGAATGGCAATTGAAAAATAAGATTTACTTTAATCAAAAAGTCGAAAGGCTATACAATGATATATATTGATAATAGTATATACAATATATCCAAAAAAACCATACAAGCTTAGTACAAAGGAGCCATATGGACATAAAATGTCACGTATATATCAATAGTAAAAAACATATGTACCAAAATGCCACATAGGCATAAAACAAACAACACTAATACATAGTCATTTCCCTCTAGGGGAAGGAAATAGATCTTGTGTTGCCTTCAAATTTTGGTTGGATGGAGTGACTGTTGCTTCTCTTGTCTTTGGAATAGGCTCTCTAGTCCTCCTCTCTTCACTCTAGACCTTCAATTATAAAAAGTAAATATGTTAAAACATAGAAATTGAATTATGGAATGGCATATAACAAAATATATAATCACTTACCGCATACATATAGTCATCATGCACATTTATAGCATCACCACATCCATGATCTGGAGTGACAACCACCTATAGCAACCATCAAGATAGAAATTAAACTACATAAAAGTATCATGAAAATTTTCTATAATAGACCATAAAAGAGCAAATATAATGTCAAATTGACTAATCTATTCCATACCTCTCTCAATGGATTGAAACTGGCTATTGTTGCAGCAACTCCATGGTCCATCGTGCTACCAACATCACTAGGGTTGTCTCTTGTCAACAACTACAAATGAAACAATATCTCGGGTATCATGTTGATATAAAGACCAAGAGGGGATAATGGAACATAAGGTGAAATAAGAGAGGGTAATGGGATGGGAATAGAAGGGTGATGCAAAGAGGGGGCTCAAACTCATTCAAAGTGAGAAATTGCATTCAAGAGACATCTAACAAGATTAAAATGGCCTATTAGAGTAATCCAAACAATCCTCAAAGCTTGACAACAATCGAGAGTCTAATTTTTCACTTTCACCCATGTAACCTAGTAGTAGTGCAAACTCAATTTTTGGCCTTTAACTCCCATTATTTCCAAAACACTTGAAAATAAAAAGGTGGATTCAGATACCCATTTCAGATTTATATGACATATCTCTTAACCAGATACAAGTCTTTTGGACCAATCCCTTGAAATTAGACCCTCAACGTTGTCTTAGGCCATGAATTAGGCCATATTTACAAAGCAACATACATTTAAACTTAACACACACCATTGAAACCTTGAGGCAGAATTTCCTATGCCCTCAAACCTCTAAAATCATTATCAAAACCCAAGGTTGACACCTCCAACATAGCAAACTCCAAAACTCTCAATTTCATGCCAAGTCAAGAGGGTTTATTCAAAGTCCCACTTGCACAACCTCCCAGACCATGCCACTAACTCAGACATGTATATTCTAACCCCAATATTCTCAAAAGTTGTAAAAAACTCCACACTCTCATTTATTTCCACAACCCTAGACCCAAGGCTCCATCTTCATATGTTTTTCTTCACAAAACTCATCAAGACAACAGGTTTATCTCCTTAGTTCCTTCTCCACAACTCTAATCATGCAACCTACAACCTACTCAGACTCCCTAGGGCCCAATACACTAGTTACAATAGGTACAATCGGTGTAAGGGCCCTTAAATCATGTTTTTGGTTACAAAACCCTCAAACAGTGTGTCCTCGGCCTGTCACAAGAAAACAAGGATATTTACCACAAATCACAATGGATCTCCTTCAAAATTGTTCCAAAATATTGTTAACACCTACCACCACAAAGTAAAATTATTTACATGGCACAATCAATCTGTACGGGCTCGTACAGGCCTGCAAATGACAAGAAAACTCAGAAATTTGATGAAAAACATAGATATTCTTATTGCCAATGCTTCAAACTTCAAGACAACGTTACAAAATGAGTTTTAATGCCTTTTTAAAGGATTATCCTCATCAAACCAACTCCCGACTACCTTACAACTACTTTTAAACCTCTCATGACTGTTGTATTACAAATTTGTTGCATTTATGCAACTCACAAATTTGGCACTTTCAAGTTTTGACTCTTTATTGTTTCCTAGACCCTCTTAAACACCTAAACTATTACAAATAGTCTAATGAGACCTTATTCAACTAATAAATCCTGACTTACTCAAGAAAACATCATCCAATCTACCTTGACACCCCTTGTCAACTTTGACAATTCCTTCCACATGATTTGCAAACCTTACAAGATGAATACAAAAGCCCCTCAAATTTGATCAATTACAATAGAATGTTCACATTGGACCTTATTAAGACTCAAATACTCAACTCAAAAATCCTAACACACCTTTCCTATCAGACACTTAATGAAGAAACATAGATTTAAGAGTGGTGCCTCTGCACCAAAGGGATTAATGGAACATAGGATGGACTAGTACAGATTGATGGGATGGGCTAGGATGGGATAACAAAACATAGGGTGAACAATTAGAGGTTAATGGGATGCGATTATTAGGGAATAATGCAACATAGGGTGAATTAGGAGGTGTCTAGGGTTTGACTATAGTACATGAAGTGTGAACTTGACCTTTGTGTAGCAATAATAGAGAAGATTTATCTAGGATGAAACATGGATAAATATGGTATAACATAGGATGATATAAAGGAACATAGGGTGGAACATAGGGGATCATGGAAAATATAGGGTGAAATAATAATGGGTACAATAAGATGGGAGTAGAAGGACATAATGACACATAGCATGGACTAGAAGATATTAGTGGGATGGGCTAGGAGGGGATCATGGAAAATAGGGTGAGCTATTAAATGTTAATGGTAAGGGATTAGAAATAAATAAAGGAACAAAAAGTGAATTAGGAGAAAATAATGTGACATGATCAAGGAATACAAATGCAATGTTTATGTTTCTCATCAATTTTTTAGATTTGTACATACGCAAAATTACGAAAACTAGCTAACATAGATTTACAACACCATTAATGAATAAAGGCTACCTGAGTGTACATTGTTTGAGGATATGAATCATGAGGTGTGGAGGAAGAAGGTGCACCAGGAAACTGTTTGAAATCCAAAGCATGTTATGAGACAAACATTCAAATATAACATTCAATTGTTCAAATGCAATAATAATATCTTTAATACTAGTTGCATACCTATGGACTCATCGTCAAGAATGTATAAGGGTATGTAGGAATAGAGCATGCCTCATGAATAGTGCGACCCTGAAATCTCATCATATCAAAATTCTACTAATTTAGTTATTCTTAAATTTTAAAATATAATTTAATAAACAATATTAAAATAACTTGCTAAATTTTACCTGAGTGTCAATGCCAAATGTATCATTCAGAATATCATCTATGAAATCCATCGCCTCTGCAACTGATGTAGGTTGTGCAACTACATCATGAGCACTCTGATAATCATAGGTGCAAACAGCACCACAAGCGCCACAATGGTGGGGTGGATCTCGGGGCCTACACATCTCATCCACACCAGGCTCTACTAGAGGACTCGGACACTGTAAAATAGTCTGGGTGAGTGAGTCAATCAACTTCAATGTGTCCACCTCTACACTGTCCTTAACAATGGAAGGAACAGTGATATGCTCCACCATGGGTCTGCCCAAGGCTCTCGGTTTTAGCTATGGATTACATTGTGCAGCAGGTCTATCATGTGTGGAGCCCCCATCTCTACCCTGAAAGTCTAAGATGTCAAAATAGTTTGGCATTTTATTGATGAAAAAATCGCAATAGAGTTTCCTCAAAAAGTATTGCGGCACCTCATGGTTATTGCATGGAGGTTGGTCAAATACCATCCACCACCGCTCCCAAAAAAATAAAATTAATTAACTCATGGTGGCACCAATGAATGGGGAATCTCCTTCATGCAAGAGACAAAGGTTCATTGGTTTTCGGGTCTATAAATAGGGCACACAAGTCGGCTTTGCTAATTTTTAGTTTTTTGACATCTGCATATGAAAAACCACTAGCATAAAATTATCTCATCTCATGCCTCTTATTTGACCAAAAATTCATTTGCTCACTCATTTCTCCTACATGAGTTACAATTGACTTCAATGATTTAGCAATCCCTCTCCTATAAGGGTGGGTTTTGGCATGCTCGGTTAGTCTTGCAATTAATTGTTAAATGTCTCTTGTATTGTTTTCAATTTGATTTTGAATATTTTATTGTGTTCCTTGAGGATGCCTATGAATTGATGGAGGGGTTTTGGGTTGTTCTTGTATAGGAGACTCTTTGTGAGGGGGTGATTGTGAATTCTCAATGTTTCAAGGTGGAGATTCATTCCTTGAGAGTTAGAACAAAGTTTTATTATAAAAACCTATTTAAATTTGCATTCTAAATCAAATTCAAAATAAAAAGAATAAAAATGCATACCTCAAGTTGCAATCTTCGACCTCTCCGACGTGTTGGTGGCATCCTCATGGAAAATGGCAAGCTAAGAATGCAAACAATGGAAGATATTTGGTG
The DNA here is from genome assembly GCA_007115665.2 of Sequoiadendron giganteum. Taxonomy (NCBI): domain Eukaryota; kingdom Viridiplantae; phylum Streptophyta; class Pinopsida; order Cupressales; family Cupressaceae; genus Sequoiadendron; species Sequoiadendron giganteum. Next base: position 386,702,409 of record CM021105.1, read on the forward strand.
AGCGTGATTTGTAGACCTAAAATCATTTTTCTCAAGCTGTGGGTTGAAGACAAAATGAGGATTTGAAACCTAATTTCTAACTTTTATGTCTACTAAGCCATTTGGCACATGCCAAATGGCTTACTTCAGGTTTTTTTTAAACCTTTTTTTCAATTTGGCACCTAAATTGTGTCACAGATTGGTGCACTTACCCAAAAAGTAATTATACCTTCTCTGTCAGATGCGCAATTTTGAATAGAAAATTTTCCAGATAGAGACATAAATATGCCTATATTTTTCACAAATGCACCCACCACACAAAGCTTCAATTGCACCACTCTGCATAGAACACAAAAATGTAGAAACAGAGATAAAAGACCTAATTTAAGGAATTAATTTATCAATTCAGTGTTAGAAAATTATAGAATTAGGGTTATTAGTCAAGTATAGATAACACACAAAAGTCTAAAAATCATAGAAAATAAAAAAAAAATTGCACCCATATAAGCTATAGATGTGACATTTTATGAAGCATATGCACCACACAGTTCCATGATTATGTCTTGGTTTCAACCAGTTGTGATGATCTAGAAATGATTGCATCAAACAAGCCTATAACTGGAAAAATCATGAAAAATGGGTTAAATCAAGCACATATTATTCATATTGGGCATGCCAAACTGTATGACCTATAAATTCAACTATGAAACTGAAAGATAAGCAATAATCAACAAGAATCAGAATCAAAAGATCATAGCAATGAAGTAAATAAAGCAAACTTAATCAAACAAAATGTAAACCTTGCACATATTGAAACACACAATATGCTCTAGGATAGCTCCACTGTTCTCCTCTATTCACCTTGGAGAATGGTGTAAGTAGTCCTTTTCTCTCATATTTTTTATAATCACAATAGCATAAAGCACTGCAATGATTCAAGTATAGTTTCTATGCACAATTTGAGATGAAGAATGAAGGATATGATGGTTTGATTTATAGATATTTGGTGAAACCAATCAACATTCAAGATTAGAGGACATACTAAAAATATTAAGGACTTAGAATTGATGAGAGGAATTGATGGATAGTTAAGTGGTTGCATGATTTTAGGCAATTGATCGTATGGATCAATTAAGGGGATTGATTGGAGTGTTAACTAAGATTGGCAATTAGTGGACTGAATTGATTACTCAGTGAACTCAAAGTGAGTGGGGGTGAAGTGGATTTGATTTATGAGTGAAATGAGAGTAAGTCTCAGACAATAGGTGAGGGAGAATTGCATGAGTATTTAATAATTAAATAAATTTAATTATTATATACATGTGCAAGGTGGAATTAAATAGATAAAATAAATGATTTTATTTATTTTGGGAAAAGATAGTGTTGAGCAATAAATGAATTAATTAAATAATTATTTAATTTAGGAAGTGAGAAATAGATAATTAATTAAATAGTGATTATTTATTCATTTAATTTGAGAGGAATATGGATAATTAGTGAGTTAACTAAATAAATGAAATTTATTTAATTAATCATGGAAGAATAAATAATTTGAATTGATTAAATAATAGGAAATTATTTAATAGTGGAGGGGAAATTTGATAATAATTAATTTATTTAAAAATTATTTAACTATAGAAGATAATATTAGAATTATTAAATAATATTTAATTATTTAATTAACATTGAAATAATTAGTGTAATTTGATGTCAAGAAATGTTAGTCAATTTTCAAGTGTCTACAACTGCATCTATGAATGGTTGAATTCATAGTGTGTGTTGGTGATCAAAGTTGTTGGCCCCAAATCCCTAAGGTTTAATAATCTTCTAGATTTCAAGCATGTTAAACTTGGAAAATTACCACAAACCTGTCTATAGGTTGGGAAGCTAAGAACCAATGATTGAGGTGGGTAAGACCTCCTTCACTTCTAGCTCTGCAAGAACAAGGGGGTTTTCCCTAAGATGCCAAATTGATTATTTGAAACACTAAACAATACCTTACAACAAACTATACCCATTGCATAATGTATCCTAATACTAGTGCGACAATCTACATATGTGCTAGTTTGGACAAGTTAGGTTGAGCATCACAAGAGGATTATAATACACTTGAAATATAAGTCTTTACAATATTATTCCTAACAATAAACTTAGAATAATTTGGCAACATTCCAACAACACCTATGTACCTATAAATTCACTTATGAAACCACTTTCGTAAGTACCAATTTATAGAAAAATGATAAATCTAGGACACCATAAATGGTTTTGAATTTAACCATTTAAAAAAAAACCTAAACAATTTAATTACTAATTGTTGTATATTTAATTTGTCATAATGCAATGTTGGAACAATTCAAAATACAACTAAAGTGATTCTATTATATCATTTTGAATTCATTGTTATATAATTTATATATTCAACCATTTGTAGTGAAATTCATGACTTTACTCTCCATGTGAATAAATGGAAAGAGATGCTTGATGAATTTATCTTTTTGAGCTTAAATTAAATTCAAGTTGGTAATTGAATTATGAGATTTCACTAAAAGTGACGTGTTGAGGTCCTTGAGTTGCTATTTTCACCTTCTTAATTATTAAAATTAAACTATTTGAATTGGAGAAGTGTATTCTATGGTTTTGAACTCAAAGCTATGCTTTTTGCAAAATTAACATATTGGTCTTAAAATTTAATTAAAGTTATGATTGCTTGTAGAGCTAAAACAATTCAATCATCTTATTTAAATAAAATTAAAAATTTAATGGGAAGAACTACATGTGATATTCATTCCATAGATATGGATATGTAGGTGACCTATGCAAACAAGATCTTCCACATCAGTCAAATCATTGAGCATAGTAACTAGGATTACAAATCCATAACATGAATTAGGTCTTGATGACTTCACCAAAGAGATTAAAATATATTCAATATTGATAAACTTGTAGAGATAATAAATTATGGTTGGCTAGCTTTGTTAATGTGTTTACATGTTTTATATACATGTAGAGGTCTATATCAAGTTCAATGCCTCCATGTTTGTAATGGCATCCCTACTTTAGTGGGGTGTCATTTCAGCTTTAGAAATTAATGGTCTATTTTGGGAGTTTTCAAACCTAAAACATTCCATCATTGTGCACTTCATTTCAAGATGATAGCAAAAGGGAATTATCCTCTAAATTTGAGGGGAACAAACTAATTAACATTCATAAGAGTAAGAGTATCCATTGGTGACCTAGGGGAATGTTTCTAGAAGGAGAGGACTAAGATTAGGGTTAACGAGAATGGGGAGATCCATCCTACAATGGAGAAGAGTGGAAAGATGAGATTTGGAGCTAAGTTAAGTCTTGTCTTATTTTATCAGTCTACACCCATCATCTAGAACCACTTCGTTATACGAATGGGCATACGAAGGAGAAAGGAATAAAAGGAAGATGGCGGTAGCCATATGGTCCTTAGGTGGTGCAAGAGAATGGCTAGGGTTGGAGTGAGATGGAGAAGTAGTGAGGAAGAGTATAGAGGGGGTTGAGAGGTCCCAAGTGAGGAGGCAAGAAGAGGCTTAAAACCTTGGGATGAATTCAAGGTGGGATGGGTGGGGTTTACACAAATGACATTCTTTAGTCCAATGTCCATCATCCCTATAGGAGAAGCAACATTCAACTTATTGAGGTAGTGAACATTCTCACAATGAAGTTAGGGCTAATCAATTAGATTAATTCAAGAAGAATTTGGGAAAGGTCCATGTTGAATAGATCTTTGGGTGAACTCTAATCCTAACAAACTTGTATGTGTTATTCTTGCAACATATTACTCTTCCCAATTGATTTTTAGTGTTTTTCAACTAAGCCCTAAAAGCAAGATTTAAGAAAAAAAATTATGTCCTCATCAGATATTTAGATTTAGACATACCCTCTAGATGAGAATCAAAGTCTCATGCCTAAAAGTAGCTAGTCATCCAAAAATATCCAAAAAATCATATTGAAGAATTCCCCCAGCACCTTTAACAGAAGCGAATATACCCTCTCCCAAACACCCTAATGGACTATAAACCATCCACGACTTTCCCAATTTGAACATGCCCATTTATAAAAATCCTATTCGGATAGGACTCCCCTCAAGAAGAGAACGAGTAATCTAGCTTTACAATCTAAAATGACTTCAGTAATATCATCGAGGGGGAAGAAACCAATAACCTTAACTCGTTGAGAGCATTGTGTCTTGGAAGATGTTTGGCGTGCCCAATCCATCATAGCAAGAAGGCAACTTTACAACAAGGGATTCAACATTACAATCAATATCCCCGAACAATCAACACCCACCAAAATGAATTAGATAAATTGCTAGTGATACCAAAATAGGTTATTGAACTAAATTTCAATAGAGTCGAGAGCTTAAAAATGAAAACTACAGCGAGTATCTATCATATATAATCGAGAAAATGAAGTTCAAACACCCCGCATCTTCAGAGTGTTGAGGGTTAAGCTCAAAACCACTTCTTAAGGCAGTGGCGCCACTGAATCGGATTACTACATTGATAATAGACAGTGAAACAGACCACACCAGTGCCACAAAGTGTGAAATCATTCTTTCCCTCCGAATAAAAGACTGCACCATTCAAATTCAAATCGAAAACCCATTTGTTTGCAATCTTTCTCCCGTAATTCCAATGGTGTGAGACTAATAAAATGAGAGATGGTAATTTCCTCCTCTGAAATTTTCTTCTTACAGCTATAATAAACGTGGATTTTCCTATAACCATGCAACTGGCATTTGGGGAAGCAGGAGTGACTTATGAAGGATGTAAGTGCCCAAAATCCACATCTCTCAATTGTAGCGAACCTTGTTCACACACTGTCATCTTCACCAAAGGAACCTTGCTTTTCCCTCAATTCCCACATATGCGTGAGTAAAGCCTTTTGCTCCATTGACTGTCTGAGCTTATCAAACAGTCGCCTCAGGTTCAACTTATCTTGCGGGCTCTGGACGTTGAGCTTCTTCGAATTCTGGTAACAGGATTTGAATTTCTCGGCATGTGAGGCAGCGAGAGGAAGAGCTTAAGTCGCCGGTGAGCTGTAATTCGACTTCAGTCGAAACAAAATTGACTAAACGTTGGTATCATGCACACGTACGTGAACAGATGGCATTGGATTATAAAAAACAGGTCTCGAGGTCGAAACTACTTAACGGCCGTTTACGTGTGGTGCAGCTCTAGGGCTTGTTGAAATCAGGAACACTCCATGTTGTACTCTCTCGATTCTTGTAAAGCCCTGCCCTTATGAAAGATGGACTTGAGGTGGCCGTGAATGAAGTTGTTAAGCGTTATGACACGCTTCTACTGATTTTACTAAGTCTTTTAACCTCAACAATGCTTCTGCCTGGTTCGAGTAACAATAGAAAATGGCGTCCCTCAAATCCTGACAGTAGCTTCCTCCATTGGAAGAATCATTCTTATTTGCAATGGTCGTGTCTATCATGTTAGGTGTTTTATCACAGAGATGACCTGTTCATTTTTGGCTCGGATGTAGTTCAATTTTGAACACTCTGTATTGAGTCGTATTACAGGTATTCAAGGATCTTAGTTTGATCTAGTTTTGTTGATTTAGACTTTCATATCATGTTAAACTTTTCATCGATCAGTTAGGAGTCAAATCTTGACTCTTAGTCGAAGAGGTTCAGCCTATGACTCGTATCAATAGCTAAAACGAATCTGAGTTTTATATAAAACTTTTCATAAAAAATAAATAAAAATAAAAAAACCTAAGACCTCCTCTTTACTGTTGGGTGTTTTACTATTGAACTACCAAACCTCTCCATCTATCTTTGATTTAAATGTGACTCTTTTTCTAACAAGACAAGCACCCCTCTCCATACTTGTGACTGAATTTTGCAAAATCAGCGTGTATATAACTTACAATTTGTTTGAAATAAGATCCTGTAACGATAGAAATGCATACCCATAAGAAACATGATATTTCCATAGTCTCTGTCAATGAAGAAGAGCTTTTCTTCTTCTAATAACTCTGTGGATGCCCATAAATTGTGCTTTTCTTGTTTCGTTACAAGGAAACCGAAAACTCCAGCTCCTTTTGTGGACAGCAGTGTTGTGATCTGTGTATTATTAGATCTGTATTCTTATGCTTAATACAAAATATAGGAAAACTTCACTTTTTCATGGAAGCTTGAATATGGCGCCCTGGAAGGTTATCCATTTGCCATAAATATTGACGGCACTGTGTTAGGACTGTATCTACCATTATTTCGCCTCTCACGGGCCGTATTTGACATGAGAATCAGCTGTCCTTGGAGGACGTGTTAATTCTTCTTGGAAATTTCCCGGCATACGAATAGGTATTGTACCTATTTACGGCTGTCCATATTGCCCACCAATCGCACTCACAAGTCAAAATGATGTATTGAATGACAAAGCCTATGACTCAATTAGTGAGAAGTGCTTCTCAAGTAGCCATAACCATGACAAATTCAGGTAGGAATTCAGCATGTGAGTGGTTCAACCACAAACAAATGATGGGTTAAATTTAAATTTTACGTAATATAATATGGCTTTCATAAGAAAAATTATACTCAGATAATCATCAAACAATTAAAAACATGTATTATAAGCATTTTTATTATTTATTTATAAAGAACAAGACAATGAGCAACAATCAATTAATAATTAAGATGATAGTTAAGAGTCAACTTTTCATTTACCTATGCATCTTATAAGATATGTAGCTACAAAGAACCCTAATACAATCAAAATTGCAATTAAATATTCTCAACACCTCTCAAAGTCAAATACAAAACAAGAAGTATTTATTCATAACCCAATTCCATGACTAATCAAAGAATATCAAAAAATCAACCCTATATTCATCCATCCACCTATATAGATAGTCTATAGAAGAAAGGGTGTGCATGATAAGACATCACCCAATAGATAGATATTCTATAAGAGAAAAGGTTTGCATATTATATATGGATCCTTCCTACCTCCATTATTGTAGCCATGTTTGTTGACATTAGTTTGTTAGTACTTTCTATGAGGCACTAGCATGGACACCTTTACACTCACCATTGTCCATAACAGTGTGATACAATTGTCGGTGTGTGGTCTAATTGTTAGTCATCGCCAATCATTACAGTCACTAATTTGGCTACACCTAACCATTATCTAGAAACCATCAAATACACACACTTACATATTTTGACTAGCTTTCATATTATGAAGAACAACATTCTCAAGAGCCAAATTGATTTGAGGAGGAGCATTTGGTTGAGCTTCTCGATTTCTAACACATAGAATTCACTTAGAAAACTTGAATCCAATATGTTAAACAATCTATCTCATTTATGTTTTATGTTTTATGTTTTATGTTTTGTGATATATATATCAAATTCTTAATTGAAATTATAAATCATAAAAGTTTACCAAAAAATCTTATCCTCTCAAAAATATTCAATCCTCATAAACTTTAAAGTGTTGAAAAAATGCAAACCCTCACTTTCAAAAGTGAAGTAGTTGAGTTGCACTTTTGATCCTCACATGGAGAAATGCACAAGAAAAAACATAAACCATAAACAGTAAACTATTCAAAGACAAGTTCCTACCCACAAAAAAAAAATTATGGAGACATCACCATAAAATTGACTACTCAATTCTTAGGGTTTATTATTGAGATCTTTTAATGAATGCATAATAATTATTGTACCTACAAAACAATGTAAATGTTCAAAGATTTTTTTTTAAAAGATAAATTTCATAACAAAATATTAAATAAAAAATAAAAAAAAATACACAAAAATATATATTGAATGTAGGTATTTTGTTTAGTTTGTTGTTTTGGATTATATGGGAAAAACAGGTTTTGAAGGGACCCGAAACCCTTTACAACTTTAGGCACAAAATGTTGCTCAAAAGATACAACACTAGACTGTTAGTAGCATCCAAACACCCAAAAACCGCAAAAAATACAAACAACTGCTCCAAAGATAAACAAAGAAGAAGAACAACCAAACAACCTCAAACAACAGTGGGAAAAGTAGAGTTAAACCACACGTGCAGCCTATAATTCCCCTCTGTTTTGCTTCTTGTGCGGTTTGCTTTATGCTATGTTTGGTTGCAGCTACTTTGATATTGGATATATTTTGTTATGATGTTTTGATCGCTACTATTGAGCGACAACTATATTATGTGATGTGATTTGGTTATCTAAGGCTTTAGTTTACATGCTTTAATGATGTAATGATGTTAGTAGATATAACATGTGATTTTATATGAGATTATTGGATTATAATGGAAGTGTCAGTTTTGGTGATTGTATTGGTGAAGGGGACGGGTTCGCATCACTTGCTTGCGAGCGCCCTGTGAATCCGTGATTTCTCCCTCACGGTGTGTATTATATGCTGGATATATTGTATGATGTTGTTTACTTGGTTTCAAGATTGCAGGTACATGACATCGACTCCACCTGGTTTCACAGGTTTGAGCATGTTGATCCAACGGTTAAGTTGAACAGGAGATAGTAGCTAGGTAACATGTGTCAAGTCTACGCCCTAGCTTTAGTGTGTCGTCAGCTTTGGTTGTTGAGTCATAGTTTACCTTATTTTAATATTATTTGATTCTGAAAGGTGCGTATTTATTTAATCAATATTTAGAATAATTGCATTTAAATCATGTTGATGGTTATTTAATTTAAATTATGCAATGTGGATAAAAGTTTATATCTAAATTAATTAATTATATTTAATTTATTTAATTAATTAAATTTAATCCAGGGGGGTTGAATTTAGTTATTAAATAATTAAATTAATTAATTAAATGTGATGCAAGAAAATGAAAGGAAATAAAATAATTAAAATTAATTTTGAAATTTAATTTCAACTTGTGGGAATTAAATTAGAAATTGTAATTAAATGTTTACTTGGGAAATGAGTTTCAACTTTGGAAATTAATTTATTATTTGAAATTGCATTTTAACTTGAAAGTGGGTTTTCGAAAATTGAAATTGAAATTGAAATTAATATCTAATTTGCAAGCAATGTGAATTAGTGTTGTAAAAATTGAAATTAAAATTGAAATTAATATCTAATTTGCATGTAATGTGAATTAGGGTTGTATTAGGTATTTTTGATTTATAAAAAATACATGTTTTAATTTTAGGGCAGAAAAAGTCTTTAGAAAAATTCATTTTTATAGAAGAGAAGAAATTTTGGAAAATTTTCAATCAAGAAGGGTTTGAAGAGAGTTTTGATTGTAGAATTGATTGGAGGAAAGATTGTTTGCATTTGTTGGGTTTTGGATTGGATTCGTTGGATGATTGAAGGAAATTCAGGAAATCTTTGGAGGAGGCTTGCATCAGAAATTCATCTTTTCATGTAGCTTCTTGAACTAGGTTTTCCTCTTTGTGTTTTATTGTTCTTGGTTACTTTTAAAATAGTAGTGATTAAAGATTTGTTTATTAAATCTTTTATTAGAAGAAAAGAACTAAATAAATTTACAGCTGTTGTTTTTGTGAAAATTCTTGAGTGAAAATTGTGAAAACCTCAGTTAAATTTAAATTATTTGAAGAAATCGATTATTTTGTTTTTGAAATCAGACATAGAGGTTGAACAATACATTTAGAATGTTTTTAGAAAATGAAACCCTCCATAGAAAAACAAATTTATTTTGAAAACCCTCTGTAGAAATTTCGGTGGAGAAACATAGAAAGTTGAAAAGCTTGTGGATGTAATCTTGATCTGTCTTAATTTTCTTGCTCTTTTATTGTCTGTTAATTTGGGGAAATTGATTAAGAGATTTGATTTTTTTAACCTCTGTAAATTCTGGTTTGTTTTCTGAAAAATGTCATATTGTCGTCTGTAGGTGAATGTTTTAGAATATTTTCCCCAAATTATCTTTATGTTGAAATTATCATCTATATATATATATATATATATATATATATATATATACTTATTGTTACATTTATACAAATTGTTACTGTGGGTTATATAAATTCAAATTTGAAGATTTGATCGTCGTACGGCGATACCCATCCTTTGTTTCTTGGGAAACGTTCTATTTATACAATGTCTGTGGTATGCGAATCTATTTTAGTGTTTGTGAATTCCTTATTCGCGTGTTCCTTATGTGCGTATGTATTGGGGTTGGGGAGGACCTACCTACCCACCACCACTCCCACATGGGAGAGGCGGTGTGGAGGTAGACCCTCCACCGCACCCCTTTCCTTGGTTGCTACGAGTATGAGGGGAGGCTCGGCCTTGTGTGAACAGTCGCACCTCCTCTCTCCCTCTTCCTTTTTGTATTCATTGAAACCCTTATAATTATGGAGGGTGTGGATTGTGATTTATGGATGTTAGTTGTTAAAAGCTTGTTTGTCATTTTCTTTAAAATTTCGGTGTTAGTTTTCAATATAATACTTATTTTTGTATAACATATATACATGTATAATGAGAGTACATATATATACATATATTTATATATATTTGTATATAAATATATGTGGGATATATTTTGTGTATATTTATCATTACATAAATTCAAAATATAATTATCTTAGGGAATTAATTTCTTAATGTATAAAATTTACATTCAAGTGGTTTGGTTTTAAATGAGATTAATATGAATTATTAAATTAAATTCACTGTTTATATTTATATTCAATTGCATTTTGAAAATCCAGATGTAGTAAGTTATATAGAATATATATTGCATAAACATATTTTTTATATATACATATTGTATATATGTAATATGTTGATATTGCATATTATTTCAATATGATTAATTGAGTAAAATAAATTATTTAATTATATTTAAGTTTGTATGGATTACTTGTACAGTTTAACATATAGATAAAGTTGAATATTTAATGTGTTTAAGTGAATATTTACTTGCATGCAATGGAATACATAAGAAAGAATATTTGATTGAAGAAATTGAACATAATGGGTTATGGAAATGAAATAATTATTTCGTCAATATGATTGAAGAAGATATTGAGATGTATATATATTACTTGAGTATTTTCGTTAAGGATTGTACTCAATCCTTTATTTTATCTTATATTAGTTAGGTGCATGTATTATTGTAAATAGAGATTGTAAAAGATAAGATTATAGTGCATGGTAATTTAGATAAGGAAGAAGATATTTATTATGTTGATGAAATTGCATGTTTTAATATAGGAAATTGAAAAGATATAGGTTTTGAGATAGAACATCGAAATTAGTATTTGCAATAGTTCTATGTTGTAGTAAAAGTAAATTTAGGAAATAATTATATTGAAGAAGGCAAATATTTAGTTTATTTAATTTATTTCCTTTAGAGCAATATAATTGTTGTGATTGGATTTAGAATCTCTGAAAATAGTAATATTCTTCATGGTTGCCTTAGATGTTTTATTTTTGTGTATTTCGCAAAGGGATGTGAGTTAAATTGTTTAAGATTATCTTTTTATGAAAATGGAAAAAGGGGTACATGAGTATTTGTGTTTCCTTGTTATCGTGCTTTGACCTTGTCATTGTCCTTATTGAATGAGTATGGATTTAGGAAATCCAAATATTAGATTTGAATTATGACTTGAATGTTTTTATAGCTTTTCGTCAGGTTGTGTTTTGGGAAGTGGATTAAGTGTTAGTCCAAATGTGTAAGTCTTCCAGAAGATCTTAGAGGATGAGGGTTGTCGTTTCCTTGTGTCAAACAATTATTTTTCCCTGGGGTAGTGCGTGGTGTCTTTTCAATATTTACCCGGTTTCCACGAACGGGGATGTTTTGTACCTCCTATGAAAGGAGTGGACTATGTGTTTGTTGCCTCCAAGATGTTTGGTGTGTGTTCTATTATTTTGTTTCCTCCTAGAGTTGGAGTGGTTATGTTTTCTATTTTATGTGCACTTGAGATTCCCTTGGTGATTGGTATTTGTATACGTGTATGGTTCTCTGAACATACTTGGTCTATTTTATGTCTGGAAGCAATGTCAGTGATGTGAGAGTTGTTCTTGTTTATTGCATTTGTTTTGGCTATTTCAGTATGAGTTATTTTGAGTATGCCCTTGGTTAGAGGTTGTAGATCTTTGTCCTTGTTACATTGTTACTACCTCCTAGCATGGGGGGTGGGCCTTCGGGTACCACAAGGTTGGGTGGAACATGCACCAAAACCGTTGGGTCCCCCTTGATCTTCAGTTCATGGAGGCAAGACATCCAGATGGATAGCTCGCGATGCTTATTGTATTTTATCCCTCTTATGTTTATGAGGTGAGATTATGTAATTGTTATATTTTTGTACTATTGTCTCATTCTGAGAATGAGTGATGTAACTAATGGATTAAGTTAATGTTTATGAGATTGTATCTTGGATGTTCATCTTATTATGTTATGTGGTATTCTCATGATGTATGATGTTTATTTCATAAAGGTTATAATGCTATGGTTATATGTAATATGTATGTGTGGGTTTAAGTAATCCTAACCTTGTAGCCTTAGAGGTTGTTGTTAATTAGTAAGTGAATGTGTATGTTATTGCACTTTATAAAAAAAAATTGGTTCACTTAAGTCGTTAATTACAACTTCCTTTAAGGTTACTTGGCAGGGCATTACACAGCCTTCCGACCACCACGAACAAATTTATCAAGGGACTAAGATGAATGATTATGCTTAGGGAGACCTCTCTTCCTTCTTTGCACAACCATCCAAGAAAGATCATCCTCTGAAGGAATAGAGCAAGGGGATTTGTTTAGTTTGTTGTTTTTATAAGCTATCTTCTTTGTTTTTGGAGAACCTTATGTGATGTTTTAATTTTTCTCTACAATTTTAAAAATAATATTGGCTAATATATAAGACTGCCCAAATGATCATTGTTGAACATATGAATGAGTACCATGTGTTTATATAATCATTTGTAAACAACTAATATAGAATATATAATATAATATAGATAAATGTATATTATATTTATTTATATTATTAACAATTAACTTATAATGTTCATATTATTATCACAACATCCATGGAATAAGAAAATAGGCTAAGGAAATTAAATTAAGAGATGGCCGCCAACGGTCACTTTACAGAGGAGCTGACTAGGGTTTGGCCTGGGCAGCGCGCACGTAGGGGAAGGCACCTTAGGCGAATGACGTCCCCCCTCACAGTAGCGACGCCAAAGAGCATGGTGGATGGGACAGGTGTTGTGCGGGTGCAGAGAAGCTTCTGTCGGAGTTGCTGTGCCAGACCAAGACTTCACAGGGGAAGCTTGGTGTTAATTAAGCAGATGGAATTGTCAGCAACAGTGACGGCATTGGCAGTATTGGCGGCAAGAAGGGAGATCTACGCAGGAGGGTTGTGAGACGCGAGGGAGACCCGACCACAGGGAACAATGAATAGTCACAGGGGCATCAGCTTCAGGCGACGGTGGGAAGGATTGGAGCGGGGAAGGAGCCCATATTTCCCAAATCAGAGAGGAGATCGAGCCAAAACAAATGCTCTGGGGAGGTGAAAGGAGGGGCTCATGATTTTCATCCAGTCTCGAAATCAATCACTATGGATTTAGTTGGGGAGGTGGAGCAAGAAGTCATCAGTAATGAAAAGGTTTTCTCTAGTTTGGGGTTGATTGGGAGGTTTAGGGGGTTCTGGCCAGGATTGAATGACCTTCACCAGTGGATCTCAAATTTTTGGAAGCCTCTTTTGAATGGGTATGTTCAGATCTATCCAATGTCCAAAGGGTTTTTTATTGTTGTTTTTGAAAAAGAAATGGATAGGAAGAAGATCCTATGTGATTTTCATTGGGACTGGAATGATAAACACATTTTGATGTTAAAGCCATGGCATTCGGGTTTCAACCCAGCCACTGAAACTTTTGAGAGTATTCCCATTTGGGTGAGACTTCCCAATTTCCCATTGGAAGCTATTGGAAACTCTCTAGGGAACTTTTTAATGGTGGATGAAGATTCTTCAAATCTTTTACATTCGACTTATGCAAGAATCTTGGTTGAAATGAATGTGTCCAAGGTGCCTCCGGAGGAGATTTAGCTGAAATATTCGAAGGGTTGTTGGGTGCAGCCTTTGGACTATGAAGGGATACCATTTAGGTGTAGAATTTGTCATCAGACGGGCCATATGGCAGCTGAATGTGCAAAAATCAAAACTAAAAAATCTGCTTCTTGGTGAAAAGATGCCTCTTCCCAACACTACACGGTGGAGAAACAGGGGGGAAAACAAGTGAGCCCACAGCCTAAATAAACTATAGAGGAGAATCAGGCAAGTGCAGGAGAAGAGCCTCGGATAAGAGAGGTACCAAGGTAGGATGGGAAGACCCCAGGATAGGAGGCCAGAAGGAAGGAGCCACAGTAGGGGAAAGTGACCCCAATACAGGAGGAAACGATGGTAGAGAAGAGTGAATTAGAAAGAGCCAAAAATGGGGTTGCAACACCTAAATGTAGAGAAAAGAAAGGAGAGTTGAGATCATAGGAGTTAAAGGCTGGAGAACGGATGGCTGATGAACAACATCAACAAATAGGTTGCAGTGAGGTAGGAGCCTGGAGGTGCCCACGAGAACCTCTTCTAGACTGGCAACAGAAGGTAGCAAGGGTGGAGGATGGGTGGCAAACAATACTGGGAAAGAAATCAAAGAAGGAGAAAAAGAAAGCATTTGCAATGGTGTTGTGTTCTCAGTCCAAAGGTAGATTTAAAATAGTTTCAAGCTCTTGATCTATTTTAAGATCTTTGAGGTTTGGGTTGAAGCATGTTTACATGTAATGATGTGTTTTCTTATGGTTGTTTGGATTTATGATGGTGTTGGGGGGTTTGGTGTCTCAATGTCATCATGGTTTTTGTTTGGGTTTTGAAAGGTCTTCTCTTGAAGGTGTACTGGATTTGATCTTGTAATCTTTTCAAATTTTATATCAATAAAAATAATATAACCTTTTACCGATCAAAAAAAAACAATTAACTTATAATGAAAATATATGTTTATGCAATAATTTATTTATATCATATTATATATTCTATATTTAATTATATAATAATTACAATAATGTTTATATTTAATGAATATAATATATTATTAATTTTAATATAATATAATAATATTAAATAGAAATATTACTATAATTATATAATTATTATTTGTTCATTGAACAATTATATAAGTAAATTTTATATATAAACTTATACATATAACTAATTATATAAATAATTTAATACTAATTAATCTATAAAATATTATATCATGTTAAATTTGATTAATATAATTAATTCTTGATTCACAATGTTTATTTATATTATATTATATTTTATTCTTATATATCCTTACTAAATTTATTATATCTTTATATTATATTATATCCTAAATAAATTTATTGTATAATATAATATATAATATATATAAGAAATATATAATATATGAAGAAAATATATAATATAAATAAATAAATGTGTTCTATGATATAATATAACATAAATATATCATATTTCTTATATATATCATAAGTAAATTATTATAAAACATACATTTTTCATCATAAATTAATTAATAATTAAAAAAATATAAACTCATATAATATACAATATAAATACTTTAATTATAATATATAACATAAATATTTATAATATTTATCTATGATAAAATACAATATTTATATTATTTAATTGTTATATTTATATTATAATATTTATTATTTATTTATACAATATAATATTTATGCCTATTTATATAATATTATATTAATATATACATATGCATGTTAATATAATATAAATACGTATAAATTTATATTAAATAATTATACTTATAATATATATTATGTATTATTATAATTATAAAATAATAAACATACATTTTTTATATATAGGTAAGTACTGTCAAGGGGACAGCTCCCAAAAAATACGAATCCAAAAAGAGCAAAAATGCATGCCCTGATAACAGGGTGCAACACAAAAGAACCAAAAATGAGCAGATCAAACCCAAAGCATGATAGACCATAACACTATTTCTTCACAGATCTTAATGTCATTCGAGTAGAAGGAACAGATCTCTTATGTCTAACTTCAGTCCAATCTTGTTTTGTCCCAGAGGTTGAAAAAGGATCAGCACACCCGCGCCAATCTTCACAGCATCGTTACGGGAGGTAGTAGGCAAAAGAGAGGAAACCACAACCTTATCAAGGAGGCTCGACTGTGTGAGATGTGGAGAAGACATGTCTACATTAGCAGTGCAAGCATCAAAGCATTTATCTTGCAAAGTGATCACAGGAGGGGGAGAAGAGGTGTTGGCATCCACCAACTGAAGGGAAGGATATATCGTGCAAGCAACCACCAAATTGGGGGACGGGATAGGAACCGAGCTTGAAGAATTGGGAGTGGAAGGAGTTGCAGTCTTTGAGGGAGGAGAAATTGTATAATGGCATGATTTAGCCCCTTCCCACCAAGAGGTTTTGCAAATAGGAGCATCAATCCCATGCCCCCGAAACACTTTCACCTGCACTGAGCGGTACCATGGTCCGTGGCAAAGGAAGATCTGCATCTAAATACTATATTTTTGTAATCTATTGGCTGGCACAAGCGTCTCTTGCCAACTTTGAGATAAATATCAGTCAGCAGTCCTTTTGAAACATCCATGATCTCAACACATAAGCAAGCAAATGTCGAATTTTCATAGTTGATTGTCTCATTTGAGAGGCCTTGATATTTCCCCAGTCCATTGCCAATCGCCTTTAGGCAACCAATTTCCTAGAACTGCAATGGAAGGTAGGGCAAACAGATCCATAAAAAAGTTGTTGAAAAAGTCTCTATACATGGGTCAAATGTGGGGAACCAGGGCTTCATGCATAAAAAATTGTCACGGAAAAACCATGGGCCGATGTTAAGCACTAGTTCTTTGTCTTCCACAGATTCAAATTCTAAAATAAAGAACCCCCTCGCACATGGGTATATGTTGATTTCATCTTCGAGATAATCTTTCCAATTTGCATCAATCCAAGAATGAAGATCGTTGAGTTTAGGCCAAACCTTCATAAACCAACAAATGAGCACATGTTCCACCAAAAATTCTTCTCTATCGCAGGGCAAATCTCAGGAGCCAAGGCCAAGTGCCAAACAGTAAAGGGAGGGTTCACAGGAGCGCCACCAGGAACTAAACTGGTATCGGATTTATGTCGGGGAGAAGATGCTCCAGAAACCCCCTATCCTGTGTTACCCTCCACCTCATGGAGAACACTTTGCTGAGAAGGGGGGCGCCCAACCAGGGCCGCCTCAAAACTCCTCTTTGAGCCACCCCCAGATGCACATCCAAAACCCCTATTCAGAGTGTCAATTGTTGTTGAGGGAGAAGGGAAAATCGTTGCCCGCTTACCACCAATATCCAACTGCGGAGAAACACCCACTGAGCACCGTGAGGCCAACAAAGAGCCGGATTTCTCATCCCATGAGGGCACTCGCACTACAGGAGGAGTCCCAAAATCCATATTAGGGCCAGCAAGAGTAGGCGAAACCCCCATAGAACCAACCAAGCCTTGGCCCGTCTCAGGTGATAGTATGCCATGCTCCAATTTGGGGCTCGCAGAGGTTGCAGGAGTAGCCAAAGTTTTCAGAGCAGAGCGCATCATTTTTTCTTCCTCTTAATGATATCCTCTTCCTGTGATTTTTATCTAACAAAAAGATATTAAGTTTTGGGCCTTGGTTGTTGGCACTACAAGCAAGAATCCCCACCATTTCACCAAGGAGCCTCCCCTTAACACCAGGGTAAGCAAACTCCATTGTTGACGTGGTAGAGAGAGACCCCGCAAGGTTTGAACCTTGGTTGTTGGCTCTACAGGCAAGAAGGCCCATCATTTCACCAAAGGGTCTCCCCTTTTAAAAATATATTAAGGTTTGGGCCTTGGTTGTTGGCACTACAAGCAAGAAGCCCCACCATTTCACCAAGGAGCCTCCCCTTAACACCAGGGTGAGCAAACTCCATTGTTGATGCAGTAGAGAGTGACCCCACGAGGTTTGAACCTTGGTTGTTGGCTCTACAGGCAAGAAGCCCCACCATTTCACCAAAGGGTCGCCCCTTTTAAAAAGATATTAAGGTTTGGGCCTTGGTTGTTGGCACTACAGGTAAGAAGCCCCACCATTTCACCAAGGATCCTCCCCTTAACACCAGGGTAAGCAAACTCCATTGTTGACATGGTAGAGAGCAACCCCGCGAGGTTTGAACCTTGGTTGTTGGCTCTACAGGAAAGAAGTCCCACTATTTCACTAAAGGGTCGCCCCTTTTAAAAAGATATTAAGGTTTGGGCCTTAGTTGTTGGCACTACAGGCAAGAAGCCCCACCATTTCACCAAGGAGCCTCCCCTTAACACTAGGGTAAGAAAACTCCATTGTTGATGCAATAGAGAGCGACCCCGCGAGGTTTGAACCTTGGTTGTTGGCTCTACAGGCAAGAAGCCCCACCATTTCACCAAACGGTTGCTCCTTAATAATAAACATACATTATTATGATTGTAATTATAAATATTATTAATAGTTATTATTTACAGATATAATTACATATGTAATTATTTAAATAATTACTTATATATGTACATAAATTTATATATTAAATTTACTTATATTATTGTTCAATTTACCTATATAAGTATCTTAACACAATATTATCATCATCGTAAATCTATTCAAATTAAACAAAAAAAATTGACAAATGCATAAATGTGTATTTAATGTTGTCTCCGCCTACAATTATATGAATTGTCAGTCTAATAAGTATCTAGATGCAATAGCCATCGATGCACATGGTGCATCTTGATGGTTGGATAGTCACTACCTATTAATTCTTCTTGTAAATTTCCCAACATAAGTATAAGTATTGTACCTATTTGTGGTTGTCCATGTAGCCCACTAGTCACACTCACGATAACAACCTTTATCATCATCATGATTCCTCACAAGTCAAAATGATGTATTGAATGACAAAGCCTATGACTCAATTAGTGAGAAGTTCTTTTCAAGTAGCCATTACCATGACAAATTTAGATGGGATTCAATTCAACAAGTGTGAGTTGTTCAACCACAAACAATTGATGGCTTAAATTTTAGATAATATAATATAGATTTCATAAGAAAAATTATGGTCATATTATTATCAAACAATTAAAAACATATATTATAAGCATTTCCATTATCTATTTATAAAGAATAGGACAATGGGCAATAATGAATTAATAATCAAGATCATGGTCAAGAGTTGACTTCCCATTTACATATGCATCTTATAAGACTATGTAGCTACAAGCAACCCTAATACAGTCAAAATTACAACAAAACATTCCCAATTTCTTAAAGACCAACACCTAACATATTAAATTACAAAACAAGAAGTATTTATGCATTACCCAATTCCATGACTAATCCAAGAACATCAAAGAATCAACCCTAGATTCATCCATCCACCTATATAAATAGTCTATAGGAGAAAAGGTGTGCATGATAAGAAATCACACAATAGATAGATATTCTATAAGAAAAAAGGTTTACATATTATATATAGATCCTTCATACCTCCATTATTGCAGCCATGTTTGTTGATGTTAGTTTGTTAATACTTTCTATGAAGCTCTGGCATGGACACATTTGCACTCATTGTTTCCCATAACAATGTGATATAATTATTAGTGTGTCGTCTAATTGTTAGTCATCGCTAATCATTATAGTCACTAATTTGGCTACACCTAGCCATTGTTTGGAAACTATCAAATACGCACATTTACACATGATTTTAACTAGCTTTGATATTATGAAGAACAACATTCGAGCAAGAACCAAATTGTTTTGAGGAGGAGAATTTGGTTGAGATTGTTGATTTCTAATGCATGGAATTCACTCAGGAAACTTGAATCCAATATGTAGAACAATCAATTTCATTTATGTTTTATATTTTGTGTGATGTATATCTTTTATGAATTTTTATTTAAAACTATAAATCATAAAATCTTACCAAAAAATCTTATCCTCCCAAAAATACTCAAACCACATAAATTTTAAAGCGTCGAAAAAATTCAAACCTTCACTTTCAAAAATGAAGTAGTTGAGTTGCACTTTTGATTGTCACATGGAGAAATGCACAAGAAAAACCATAAACCATAAACTATAGACTATTAAAAGATAAGTTCCAATCCATAAGCAATGAATTATGGGACATCACCATAAAATTGACTACACTCTTGAATTCTTAGGGTTTATTACTGAAATCTTTTAATGAATGTAGAATATTATTATCCAAAAAAAAGAATGTAAATGTTCAAATAATTTTCTTAAGGATAAATTTTACAATAAAATCTTAAATGAAAAATAGAGGTTTTTACATAAAAATATATTGAATGTAGGTATTTTTTTTAGTTTGTTGTTTTTATAAGCTATCTCTTTTGTTTTTGGAGAACCTTATGTGATGTTTTAGTTTTTCTTTACAATTTTAGAAAATAATATTGACTAATATATAAGACCACCCAAATGATTGTTGTTGAGCATATGACATGAGTACCATGTGTCTATACAATCATTTATAAACAACTATTTTTTTTATTTTTTCTTAGCATACATTTATATAACTATTTAAAGACTCAATTATGTATGTGTGTGTTTTATCTAATTCATAGTTAGACCATTGGATTTAGCATTCACTCAGAATTTCAAGTCCTCATTTTTCTTGTAGCAATAACATCACAATTTATGAACAAAAAAATTATATTTTTCTCATAATTATAAAAAAAAAATTATGTTTAAATTCCTTGACTATAAATATCCTAATATGATAAGATCTTATTTTCATTATTAAAAGTGTAAAATGATAACAATGAACTTCCTTTCCCTCTTGTAAAGTTGTTAGGAATGTGTAAGATTTAAGTAGAAAAGGAAAAGTAGAATCATTTGCATCTACAAATTTATATTGCATGTGGTAATATATATTGATACATGGGCAATACCTTGCAATTTTATCATATCCAAAGATTGTTGCACTACAATTCAAGATTTGACAGCAAGTAAAGATTATTGTGTAGCAACTAAAGATTTGTTTTGTAGTAACTAAATACTATTGCCCAACACTTAAAAATAATTATGTAGCAGATAAAAATAGGTACACAATAATTGAAGACTTCTTAGACAACATCTAGAGGTTGTACAAAAATTAAAATTTATTGCGCAAACATTTATATATTATTACACAACAACTAATTTATTTAATTGCTATATGCAACAACCTACCAAACTATAATGTCTGATGCAATCACAAAAATATCTAACTCATTTTCACTTCTAACAATGTTATGATGCTATCACTATTTATTATTTGTGAGCATAGTGGTCATTATAAAAAAACTATCAAATAACTTTCAAAACACAAATGTTAACATATTTCATTTGCTTCTTGTTATTTTTCCTTATCAATAGATATTGTTGGCATTATTTCATTTATAAACAATTTTTTACTAATGAGGTCATTATTTAAAAAAATTATTGTTACATATCAATTTTTAATAATGCCCTATCAATTGAGATTGTCATCAACATTGTTGTCTTTTGAAATAGCTAAATTCCTAAATTAGTAATCCTCTTATGATAGTGCTAATTAGTAGCATTCTAACATTATTGTGATTTATATCATTCATTAACTACATATGGTGTTCAATACCATCATTATCACTATTATGATCAATTAAATGGGCATCAATACTACTATAATGACATTATAGGAACCATTAATGATCATAATGATTAATACAAAATATTGTCATTGTTAAGACGAGATTATTTGTGATGAAATGAAAATAATAATTATTGTCACTATTGTCAATTAAGAGATATTGAAGTGGTAGGAAGGCTATTAATGTTAATTTTGGTATTATACGTACCTCAAGAATCATAATGATTATTCAAATCATAAATATTTAAAGCCATTGGAAAACCATAGTGATTAGTCAAGTCATATAGATAAGCTATTTTTAGTGTTCTTTATATTTTAGAATTTGATTCTAATGTAAATTACATTTTTGCCAAAGAAAGAATAATAAATGTAAATTGGTTCTTATAGAATATGTAAATTTCTCCAAAATGTAGGCTATCAAAAATAGTTTGTTTGAGTATGTGCAGATTTTCTTCCATTGATCATTGAAAAAGAGTTGCTACCAGTATTAGGTGGCTACTAAAATTAATCCACCAAGATAATGTTACTACTATTGAAATGTTCTTAAAGCCTTTCAAGAACAAGAATCCTACATCAAATTCATTTTTACAAATTTAACAAGATTAAAAAAGAGTCAAACACAAATCTCGAATCTAATTCCAAAAAATAAAAGCCTAATTCTCAACCTTCAATTTGTTATTCTCTTCTTAATTTTTCTTCTCTATGAATGCTATATTGAATAATGAAATTGTGTCTCTTTCGATCAAAAACACAATCCTAATCATAGTTTTTTCCTTATGCATTATTTTAAAACTTAGAAAATGATATTTAATTATAGATTTAATAAAACATGTATTTTTATTGTTTTCCCATTCATGCACACAAGTATAATAGTAAAATATTAGACAAATAATTAATATTTTTTTCTAAGTTATAATATTAAAACTTCTCAACAAAAAATAATACATCCATTATTTTTTTGGAATAATAATAATAATTTATTTTTTAAAATTCTAATTATAAACTTGCAAATGCAAAGCAATAAAATTGGAATAATTAAAATAACCAAAATTGATAAATCATGAACATGTATTTTCTAAAAGATATTGTAAAATATCTAAAATTAAAATAAAATCCTAGCATCAAATAAATAACTTTGTACATAATAATATATTTTTAATTAGATAATTATCTTTATTAATTTATTACACACACAATTGAATTATATCAAGATACTCTTGCATTAAGACCTAGTTCACCTTTGATGTCGGAGCATCTGGGTGCGCTTGTTATCCACATTAACACTTTTCATTTTTGGTTTTGTTTGTTTGAAATTTTGTTGTGGTGTGCTTATGTTTGTCTACAACTATTCGATACTTGAGGCTATTTTTTAATATGTCTGCTTGGAAAATTCAACATTTGGAGTTATAAATTGCAAGGTAGATTTAAAGAAAAAATTATTAATTTGAACCTCTTATTACCGGTGCCCAAGTTGAGTGATTCCTCTTACTGAGGCATGGGAGGTGAATAGATCCACATGCCTTGACCATAAGGCAAGAAAAAACAAAAAAAAAAGAGGAAACCTTTGGCCTTCAAATTGAAAAGGAAAAGAAGAAGGAAATTTGGTGCAATAAGTGAAGGAAGGGGAGGCGCCAACATTCAGGGAAGGAGATAGTAGATTTCATTAGCAAAAAAAAGACAAGAATCAACCATCACTTGGCTGGAAAAATCAACAAATTCATAAACTATTTAATGTGGTGTGGCATGTTAAAGAAACTGAGGGCATTGAAAGTGTAGAAACCAATGCAAGAACAGGGGAAAGCATTTGGAGTATCGCAAATTTTTGTTTGGACATTTTAATATGTAAATCTGAAAATGAAAAAATAAATAAATTACAACAAAATTCTCTTTTTGATTGCTCCATTAAAACTTGATTGGGATTCTTGGATTATTTAATTATTTTGCTACAAATACTCAAGCAGTTTGGTAAGACTCAGAGATTTGATCTACTTCAATTGGTATCAGAGTAGGTTCGAGTGTGATGAGAAGAAGGTCTAGAAATTGCCTAAAGAAGAAGTTAATATGGCTTACAAAGGACGGGGTCAAAGAGGAAGAGGACCGAGAGGTGGCGAGCCTAATCTAGTAGAGGCAATTAGAGGTCTCACAACACAAAAGGAGGCCATGGAAATGGCACAGAGAAGAGGAGCCCACACAGTGGACATAAGTGACGATGAGGAAGAGAAAATTGTTGAAGGCAGAGAGGAAGTGAACCAGTCAGGTCTAGAACCAGGAGAAGAATGATTCATTAAAGCCACCACAAAAATAAATTATGAGCCATGATTTGATCCTCCAAATTTCAAAGGCGGTTTAAATAAAAGGAGTTGTTGGATTAGATTGCCGAAATTGACAAATATTTTGAATATGACAATATTTCAAAGAAGATTAGAAGATGAAATATGCTTGCACCAAGTTGAAGGGGCATGCATCCCTATGGTGGGATCACCTACAAGTAGACAAGCAACGAAAGGGAAAAAATAAAATAAGATCATGGGATCGAATGGTGATGAAAATAAAATCCAAATTTTTGCTAGCAAACTATCAAATAAATTTGTTTAGAAAACTCCAAAATTTGAAGCAAAAGGAGAGTAGAGTTGAGGAGTACACTAAAGAGTTTTATCGATTAAGAATAAGAGTTGATCATGTAGAAGATGATATGGAGAAAGTTTCAAGATATTTAAATGGTTTGCGCATATCCATCCAAGATGAAATAAGTTTGATTAATATGCATGGCATGGAGGAGGCATATCAATATGCCTTGAAAGTGGAAGAAAAATTCAATAGGAAGCAACAAAATAACTCTTGGGGTAGAGGCAGATTTTCACGTGGAAGAGGATCACCAAATAGCAATAGAGGATACCAAAACAAACCAGAGGAGGCAAGGACATCAAATGCAAGTATGCAAGAAGGTAAGGGAATAGGAGATTTCCCTAGAGGAAGATGAGACCACTCTCATGAAAGAGGGTCATTTGGAAGAGGTAGAGGAAGAGGTTTCAGCTTCACGTGTTTCCAATGTGGGGAAATGGGCCATCAAGCAATTGAATGTCCACAAATATAGCATGATGTAGGAAAGGGAAAAGAGTCAAGAGCACATGTTGCACAAGTTGAAAATGAAAAGGAGACTCCAACAAAGCATGGAGAAGACCTTGAAGATGGAGAATCATTGATGTTGAAAAATAATTTTGTTGAATCCTGAAAAAGATAAATCAGAACCAATCCATAGGAGAAATTTGTTTCAAACAAGGTGTAAGATAAGATGAAAATGTTGCAAATTTATTGGGTATGTGCAGGATCATCATGGAAAAAACAGGCCCTTAAGTGGCGATGAAAATTCAAAAAATCATAGTTAGGAAATTTGATGTAAAAATTTGAATAAGTTACCTATATTATTTCAAAAATATGTAAGAATAGAATCTATAGAAAATTGAATGTAGTTTCTAAAATACTAGTTTTATTTAAACAAAAAAAAACCTATTTGGTGAAAATTTAAAATTTCAATGCAGTAGTACTTAAATTTCACAGAAAAAATAAGAAGTAGGTGTCTGTCTGACCACCCTAACCACAATAAAAAGATAATTATTTTTTATAAGATTTTATATATAAGTAGAGGACTCATGTCTCAATGTGATGAATTTTTTTTTGTAATTTTTTTCAAATATAATAATTAATTATGATTTTTTTATTACAACTTTTAAAAAATATAAAAACTCGTATGTCTAACCACCTTAACTTGGTCAAAACTTCATGAAATTAATTTTTTCTTTTTTTAATCCTATAGTATGTGAAGCTTAGAATGTGATGCATATTTAAGATTCAAAATATTTGATACCGTTTGAATGCTATAGATGTTTTTCAATCAGCCTATCAATCAGGAATTTAGTCGTAATTCAAATAGAAAATGAATAATAATTATTTATCAAACTCAAAGTAAAGCATAATTTATATTGGTGGAAAGTTGAGAATCTCCTTTAGAAACCCTTTTCATTTCATCAATTTTGGGTTAAAAAAAAGGTTGTCAGCCACATGGGCCACCATATCACTTACATATCGCCACTTTTTGGCCCATCATGATCCTGCACATACCCTATTATGGAAAGTAGTAGCACTGATAACATAGTATCAGAAGAAATGGTGAATAAGATAAAATTAAAGAGAATCAAACATCCTAGCCCATACAAAGTTTTGTGGTTGCAAGAGGAGCATCACTTGTTGGTGAGTGAACAATGTATGGTTAATTTTTAGATTGGAAACTACAAACATGAACTTATGTATGACATAATGCCAATGGAAGTATGTCATATTCTTTTGGGTAGACCATGGAAATTTGATAGGCAAGTTCTTCACGATGTCCAATTGAATACATATGCAATCAAGAAAGATGGAGAAGAATACATATTAAATCCATTGAAGAATAGAGAAGAAGAAAATGAAGACAAGCCAAAGGTATGCTTGGTTTCCAAGATAATTTCTAAAAGAATTCAAAGGTGAAAGGCATGTTTTGCAATAGTTCCCAAACTTGCAGCAGTTGGGACAGTGAATAAAAAAGATGAAATACCCATGGAAGCTCAAGAAATTTTATAAGATTATGTTGATATCTTGATGTTCAAAGGAGTTGTCTGACATATTGCTACCCATGAGGAGCATAAGTCATTGTATGGATTTGATCCCCAGTGCAAGTTTTCCAAACAAGGCACCATACAGAATGTTACCAGAAGAGAATGAAGAAATAAATAGGAAAGTGCAAGAGTTGCTTGATAATGGGTTGATGAGAAAAGTTTGAGTCCATGTGCGGTTCTAGTAGTTTTGGCACCAAAGAAAGATGGGGGTTGGAAAATGTGTACAGATTCAAGAGAAATAAATAAGATAACCATCAAATATCGATTTCTATTACCAAGAATGGATGATATGATGGATTGCTTGAGTGGAGCCAAATATTTCACAAAGATTGATTTGAAGAGTGGTTACCATCAAATAAGAATAAGAGAGGGGGATCAATGGAAGACTGTTTTCAAAACCAAAAATGGATTGTATGAATTGTTGGCAATGTTGTTTGGATTGACGAATGCTCCAAGAACTATCATGAGATTGATGAATGACATTTTGAAGCCATATCTTGGTAAGTTTGTGATTGTGTATTTAGATAATATTTAGTAAAACAAAAGAGGAGCACTTGCAGCATGTTAGAGTTGTTTTGCAAAGGCTGAAAGAAGAAAATTAATGATGAATTTGAAAAAGTTTAGTTTCATAAAGGAAGAATTGGTGTATTTTGGTTTTGTAATTTATAGCAATGGTCTGAAAATGGATCCGAAAAAAGTAAAAATAATTGTTGAATGGCCTTCACCAGGGAGTATGTTTGAAACAAGAAGCTTTCATGGATTAGCATTTTTTTATAGAAAGTTCATTAGAAATTTCAGTGGGATATGTGCACCAATTATAGAGACAATGAAAGGTAACAAAAAGGAATTTGTTTGGACAACTACAGCAGAGAAGAGTTTTAATATTTTGAAGGCAAAAGTGATGGAGCAGCCCGTGTTAGCACTTCATAATTTTGGAAAAGTCTTCCAAGATGATTGTGATGCAAGTGGGATAACGATAAGGGGAGTTCTAAGTCAAGAGGGCAAACCAATAGCTTACTTCAGTGAAAATTTAAATGAGGCAAAGAGAAAATACTTTGTGTATGATCAAGAGTTTTATACAATTATACAAGCACTCAAGAAGTGGAGACACTATTTGCTACCAAAGGATTTTGTATTGTACATCGATCATCATGCATTGTAATTCATTAATAACCAAGGTAAGTTGAGTCAAAAGCATGTGAAATGGGTTGAATTTCTTCAAAGCTACTCATTTGTTTTAAAACATAGAAGTGGAAAATCAAATAAAATTGTTGATGCATGAAGTAGAAGGTGTTTGTTGTTGAATGAGATGAGGGTAAGTGTTGTTGGTTTTGATTTAATGGGAGATTTGTATGAGGAAGATGTTGATTTTAAAGAAGCTTGGGCAGTGTGTAAAAGTCCAATGGGAGTGGATAGAACTCCATGTTTGGAGTATTTTATTCAAGAGAATTTTTTGTTTAAAGGGAAGAGATTGTGCATACCTCAAGGTTCCATGAGGGAAATTTTTTTGAGAGAAAAATATAGTGGAGGTTTGGGTGGACATTGAGTGGACAAAACATTGGCACAACTGAATGAGAGTTATTGATGGCCCAGAATGAGTGTGGATGTAAAAATAATGGTGTAAGGGTACCGGGTATGTCAATATGTAAAAGGAGTGAGACAAAACACCAGATTGTACTAGCCATTGCCAATACTAGAGAGACCATGGGAATGCATTAGCATGAATTTTGTTTTGGGTTTTCCACGAACACCAAGAGGTAATTATTAAACTTTTGTTGTAGTGGATAGATTCTCAAAAATGGCTCATTTTATATCATGTAAAAAGGTGTAGTGATGCTTCCCATATAGCTAAAAAAAAATTCAAAGAAATAGTTCAGTTACATGGTTTGCCAAGAAGTATTCTTTCAGACCGGGACATAAAATTTGTTGGTCATTTTTGGTGTACTTTGTGAAAGAAAATGGGAATACAATTGGGTTTTAGCTCAGCCTACTATCCTCAAACCGATGGTCAAATTGAAGTTGTGAATTGAAGTTTGGGTAATTTACTGAGGCGTTTAGTTGGGGATAAACCAAATAAGTGGGATTTGACATTAGAACAAAAGGGGTGTTGATGAGTTGAAGGATAGTGCAAATTTGAGTAGAAAAAGTGTTGTAGCTTAGAAAATTTTGCCAAATACATACATGACTTGCATAAAGAGGTGAAGGAGAATTTGGAGAGAAGTGCTAATAAATATAAAGAGTATGATGATGCACATAGAAGAGTGCGAGAATTTTAGATTGGTGATTTGGTGATGCCGCATTTGAGGAAGGAGAGGTTTCCACAAGGGACATGCAATAAACTAAAGTGGAAGAAGATAGGCTTGTTTAAGGTTTTGTGAAAATTTTCATCAAATGCATATGAGATTGAGCTTCCAATTGGCATCAATATTTCTCCAATATTAAATGCTGCATATTTGTATCAATATTATGAAGGTGAATCAAGTGGACAACAAAGTAAAATTTTAGATTTTTCGGGTGTACAAGAATGGATCCATCAATTTTTGGAGAGAATATTTGAAGAAGTTGATCAAATAATTGATTCACACATAGCCAAGAAGACAAAGAGAAAGGAATATTGGGAATATCTGGTTCATTGGAAAAAAATTGTGCAATAAATGATGCTTCTTGGATCAGTGCTTCAAACTTGGTGAATTTTGGGATCTTAGTTCCAACCTTGCCAAAATATTCATGAGCTACACACTAATGAAACATTCTCATACTCGGTGTGATTGATGCTGCAACATCCAAGTGTTCTTGTTATCCACATCAACACTTTTCATTTTTGGTTTTGTTTGTTTGAAATTTTCTTGTGGTGTGCTTATGTTTGTCTACAACCATTCGATACTTGAGGCTACTATTTAATATGTCCGCCTGGCAAAGTCATTATTTGGAGTTATAAATTGCAAGGAAAATTTAAAGAAAAAATTACTAATTTGAACCTCTTATTAATGGTGTCCAAGTTGTGTGATTCCTCTTATTGAGGCGTGGGAGGTGAATAGATACACACGCCTTAACCATAAGGCAGGAAAAAAATAAAAAAGGAAACCTTTAGCCTTTAGTGTGAATGGGAAAAGAGGAAGGAAATTTGGTGCAGCAAGTGAAGGAAGGGGAGGTGCCAACATTAAGGGAAGGAGATAGAAAATCTCATTAGCAAAAAAAAGACATGAATCAACCATCACTTGGTTGGAAAGATATGCAAATTCATAAACTATAATGCGGCTTGACATGTTAAAGAAAATGAGGGCATTGGAAGTGTAGAAACCAATGCAAGAACAGGGGAAAGCATTTCGAGTATTGCATATTTTTGTTTGGACATTTTAATATGTAAATCTGAATAGGAAAAAAAAAAAATTACAACAGACTTATCTTTGTGATTGCTCCATTAAAACTTGATTGGGATTCTTGGATTATTTAATTATTTTGCTGCAAATGCTCGAGAAGTCTTGTAAGACTCAAAGCTTTGATTTGCTTCAAACTTCCTTGAGTACCTATCCCTATCACACAACATGATATTGTGATATATACCTTAGTAGCATTGTTAGAAAATAAAAATATTGTAGTGTTGATGAATATATATATATATATATCCATGTTGACCAAATATATTACATAACATTAAACATATATGCATTAAATCAATAATTACACTCAATATAGAACTATACTTCACATCTAATTTATCCCAAAATTAGAACATCACAGAATCACAAAGGAACTAAAAATGAGGGATGATTTCAACTAGCTTAGGTTAAATAAATTTTGCAGGGCTCCTAAAACCTAGTTACAATAAAATGTCAAAAAAAAAGAGCTGACCAATAGAAAAATAACAAACAAAAAATAGAGAATCAAAAAACATCTAAAACCCAGGACCAAAAATGAGGGATGTTACATCAAACCTTCTTATTTTTCATATAAAAGCCAAGATAAACTTTACATATATAAACCATATTCAAATTTCTTTACATACAATAAAACCAAGCCATGGATATCTAAGTTAGCAAGGTGGAAACACATCAAACATATTTACAAATATATCACAACAACAAAGCTATGCTAGATAAAGAGCATCAAGAAAATACTTGCATTCATAAAAAAAACTTAAATAAAATATCTTAACAATCTCCCAAAATATAATATGTGAATTTCCAACTCTCATAGTTTCTTTCACTATTTTAAACAATAAGTTAAAATATATATTTTTTCTTCAAATAGATCTCCTACCCAAATCTATAAACATGCATAAATATCAAGTCTACATATTATGAAATATATATACTCTATCAAAGTATCACAAAGGATGAGAAATTAAACTAGAGTTTTTTTTACACATGCAATTATCTACATTTGCTTTCTAAAGGAAAATCTCTAGAAAAAATTGAAAACTACTTTAGTTTTAAAAAATTACACCTCTTCATAACACATGAACACTTAATATTCACCAATTCAATTAAACTTCACAAAGATGGCTCTATTTATAGTCATCTTGTTTCACTATTTTTGTGGGAAGCCTCTTTGGGTGATTTGATATAAGCATTATCCAAATTCCCAAGTGATATTAAATGAGGAGTGGGTAAGTGATTTTAAATGAGGAGCAATCGAATTATAATTCCCTAATGGTTGGGTTAGGATTATAATTGGGTGGGATGATGGGTAGGGATTATAGTTGGGAGGAGACAACAATTTATTCACAAGATATCAGGAGAAGAAAATGAGTTATTGTGCATGTAAAAAAACCATCCACAAAATCAGAATTTATATATCTTCTCTACTTGAACTAGACACATGCTTCACTTAGATGTGTTTGATGGTCATCCACTATGTACTTCGTAATTAAAGTCATTGACTTTAAAGCTTCATTATACAAAATTTTGATGGGTCTTAGAGAGGAATGCCTATTGAAATAATAACCAAATAAATCTAATCCATTAAAGAATCCTTGATGTAAGTGTAGTGTAGAAAAATGTATCCCTTTATATTTTCACACTTGTTTGGGCCCTCCCTACTAAAATTGGGCTTCTTTATGCTTTATTTGGTCCTATTTTGCATCCACAAGCCTTATTCAATGTGTCTTTTCGAGGATAATCCTGACACATATTGAATAAACAATCATAATTTAGTGATTTTGGGTTATGTGTCCTATATTTAGTGATCTATGACTCATACGCCACCTTGGGCGTATGGGTCTCACCTAAGTTTCAAGGCTTGATCCTAAATTTGGCATTAAACTTAACATTTCTTGAAATTTGTGTCCCAAGCTTAGCCTACTAGGACTCATACGCCCCAACTGGTGTATGAGTCCCGCTTAGTTTGGACCTATTTCAAATTCCAATTTTTGGCAGGATTTTATTCTCCTAGATCTGATGTCAGCTTGTAGTATTGTAATTTTGGGAAATTTGGCATAACCAAGTATAAATACAAGGTTATTTCACATATTTTCTCCTAGCAAGTTTACAAGTGACCTAGCAATTCAAGTATTCAAGCATTATAGCAAATTTATGATCAAGAGCACTTTCAAGAGCATTGAAGAGTTGATTATCAAGCATTTTGGAGCTACATTTAGGATTCAAGCATCATGTCAAAGTCATCATGCATCATGTTTGTTTTTGTGCTAACATTTGTGATGTAGGTATTTCATGATTCAAGCAAGCATTCAAGTCAAGATCTATATTCATGCTAGCCATTTCATACAAGATTTCAACCTCTTATTCAAGGGTTTGGTGAGTTACAACATAGCTTATTTGTGCATTCATCATTCCTTCATTCTAGTTGATTTCATTTCAAAGTTTGATTACCAAAATGGGGTTTGACCAAGGCAAACCCCTATCCACTAACAAAACAAACATTTTTTCCTCTCTTTGATGTGTGATTTGTAGATTTAGGTTGAAGATCCATTGAAGAGCAAGATTGGAGAAAGTTGTCAAAGTTGCAAAGTTGTCAAAGTTGTCATCTTTCTTGCAAGATTACAAAAAGTCACTTATAAGTCAGAATTTAGAGTTCTAGACTTAAATATCGAAAGGGATAGAAGCTACAGAAGATCACTAGAGGATATCAAAGTTTCAACAAGACCCTGATACTGGGACTAAATCGTCCCAACTGGTGTATGAGTCCCAGTATACCAGTTTTCAAACTTTTTCTGTAGATCCTAGTTTACGAGTTGCAAATTCTGGTTTCGGCCTAAAACCTTAAACTGGGACTAAATCACCCCAATTTTTGTGAGTCCTAGTGTGCATTAAAAGTCATAATTTTGAGATTGTAGACCTTGTTTCAAGAATCTTCAATTTTCCAGGTGCACCTCTATTTATTCTCGGTTCGCTATTCTGATTATGAGTATGATTTCCTAGGTTACATAGCTAGGTTTGCATATCATTTACATTTCTTTCTTTCTAAGCCTTTTCTTAGTGGTGAACCCCATTTTGTCTTTAATCACACCCAAGGAAACCATCCTAACCCTAGTCCATTCCTCAATCAAGTCAATTGGTTGAGGGATCTTGGTTTCCTTTAATGAACTAGAGTGAAATAGGCCCTAAACCCTAGTTTCATCTCTCAAAAGGTGGAAAACTATTTTCATGTGTTCATTTTGGTGAACCTAGCCTTTGGACACCCTTATTTTCTGATTTGGAGTGCATCATAGTCCTAGATCTAGCCTATATTAACTTTGCATTAGGTCTTGCATTAGTTAATTTGCATCTAGGGCTTCTAAATCTTGCATTAGTGAAAGTGCATATAGGTTGCATTTTTTCATCTTCCATCATTGAATTTCATTTGAAATTTTTAATTGCACATAGTCAAGACTGCATACAAGTTAGAAACCTTAACACTCACTCAAAATTTGTTGTTTTTAGTGTGAAAAACCTAATTTGGAACTCATTCGCCCTTCTGGGCGATTTAGTCATGGTACAAGTTGTTTTACCTAATTTCTAGGAATTATGTGTTGATTGTTTTTCAACATTTAAACCCTTCAAAACCCTAATTGGGACTCATATGCCCCTCTGGGCGATTTAGTCCTGTGTTAGATCTGAAGCTGCATTTTACAGCATTTAAAACCTTATTTTTGTGCTTTTGTTTGTTGTTGTTAGAACTCTATTTCAGTTTACTGAGTTTTTGTTTCATTCATTTCATTACATCTAGCTTAATTTCATTTCAATTGGAATTAAAGAATATCATTTATCTTGTGTTCATTGCATTCATCTTCCACTCATTGATTGCCCCTTGCATGAGCTTTACCACTTGGTGTCCTATTGCTAATACTATAATGAGACATAGTTCGAGACTCGTGTCATCCCGTGATAGCACACTCATCGTGGATCTTGGGTTATCTAGCTCTTTCACTCATAGTGTTGACACTAGTTCATTAGGTATGGACCATACCCTTGACAACTCTTTACCTTCAAGTAGCATGACAAGTGTTGAAACAATGCTTACTGGTGTTCCTGAAGAAAACATATCCAAATCCATGAAGACTTAGAAAACCTACAACATTAACTGAGTACTGAAAACATTTCTACCACTGCTATCCCTACCATAGATAACATACATCACATGATTGAAAGTGAAGAAGGAATATAACTTGTGTGTAACCTAGCTCAATTTTTTGGAAAACTTATGAGTTGTGCTCAACCTTTGAACAATGTCCAAAGTCAAGGAGGAGCTCAAATTCCTCCTCCCACAACTATTGCCTATATTCCTACCTATACCAACCCTGAAGTTACAACGATGATGCAACCTACTAGTAATGTCTTTCCTACCTTGGGTACTTCTACTAGCAATCCTTGTACCTTTGTGATATTACACATCATATCTCCTACCACTTTACCTCCCATAAGCATTCCATTCACTTCCCCATCGAACACATATACACCTCCACCATATTCACCTCCATCTCAAAACACAACCAATGATGCTATCCTTAACCAACTTTTGCAAAATGTTTCATCCCTTCAAAAGAAAATTTCCACCATAAACCAAAATCAAAATGGCCAACCTACATACTATGTCAAAAGCAATCCATTATAATTGGAGATATTGAGAACATTGATACCACAAGGTATAAAGATTCCTATATTTGAGAAATATGGGGGGAAAGGATATCCTTCTAACCATGTTTTTGCTTATACTGCCTTATGTAGTGATTTTGTCCTTGTGGATAGGCTCTTGGCTAAGATTTTCCCTAGATCCTTGAAAGATACTGCTTTAGAATGGTTTTCCTCATTACCAAACAACTCAATTCATTCATTCAATGAACAAGTTGTTGAGGCCTTTATAAACCATTTCCAAGTGCACATGACTCCTAAGATGACCTTAGCCGATTTGATGAGATGTAAGCAAAAGGATGATGAAAAGGTTATTGACTTTATTTCATGCTACTAGTCACTTTATTTCCAAATTGATGTAAAAAATTTCGACCCTCACCTTCAACAGATTTTCATTGAAAACTTGCAAACTAAGATTCAAGGTAAGATTTACATGATGAAGTTTCCTTCCTTTGTAAACTTGTGTGTTGCTCTTCGTGATTATCAAAACTTGGTTAGAAATCGTAAAACAAAACCCACCTCTAGTCATCCTAAAAAGTTTGAATCCACAAATCAAAATAATTATCAACCTTTTAGGAAACATAATAAAGGATTCCTTCAACTAAATCCCCCTCAACCAACTCAACATGTCGATACCCAAGTGGCTGCTATAAAGAAGATAAATCCTTTTACATTTGGGGATTTGGCTAGACAATTTACTCCCCTACCCGATAACCTTCATAACACAATGTTACAACTTCTAGAACATAATATGATCACCTTACCTCTTGTTAAAACACCTGATCCTAATAAGCCTTTACCTCTAAAATTTAGATTGAATTTCTATTGTCATTATCACCAACAAAATGGACATGATACAAAACATTGCAAGCATCTTAAACATCTTGTGCAAGACCTCATTGATTCTGGTTGACTTCAAATTGGAGGTGTTAATGATCAAGGAAATAAGTTTGTTGACCCACCTAACCAAAACTTGCAAATCTTTACCAACCTTATGCCAAATCATAATATTTCATTTGTCAAAGCTAGTGAAACTAAGAAGAATGATGTGATGAATGTTGAAACAAATGATGACAACATGGATACTATTGAACAAGGTCCTATGGATACTAATGAACAAAATCCTATGGATGGTTTGATTGCATTGATCGAAACTTAAACTCATAAGGGACAAACTAAAAAGCCTCTTGACATTGCTTTCTCATATAAGGATATAATTAGAAATGCACTTGATGGTCCTCTTTACATAGCCGATCGAATCAATGACAAGCCCACTAATGGGATATTAATTGATCCCATCTAGGGAGAGAATGTGATCATTGAAGAATTCTTACTTGTGCATGAACTCTATCAAGAAACATATGATAAACTGAAAGCATGGATAAAGATGCATAATGGTTTCGCTTGCCCTACGATGGGATTGATCACCCTTCCTTTAAAAATCAAATCGAAACAATTATATGTCTCATTCTCCATCATCCTAACGTTGAATCAATTCCATGTGAAGCTTGGTTATCCATGTTTATGCTCCATGGAAATCATCCCGTCAGTTGTGCATAAATGTTTAAAGTTTCCATTTGACAATGAAATCTTTATTGTGCACCATAGTGGCTTTAATCCTGTGTCCTCTCGTGGGAGCTTTTCATTGGATTTATTTTGGCCTGAGCCTATGGAACCTATAAAACCTCATGAGGACTTCTTTTTCAAATCTATTAGGAAAAATTCAATTGCGGAACAAATTTTCCTAATGTCAAGACTCAGAGGAGAAGAGAGATATGTATTTTAATGTTTACAATTACAGTTCATTAAGACACACATCAAAGAAATAATAAAACTGAGAAACAAACACATAACACAATTGACACCAGATTTACATGGGAAAACCCTTACGGGAGAAAAAACCACCACACCAAAGAAAGATCACTTGTATTATAGTAAACAAATTACATACAAGTTACAGTCTCTTCTATTTAGATGACAATTCTATATCGGCAACATTTCCCTTATCAACCTTGTATCAAATTTCACTGTTACAATGCATTCATTCAACATACAATGGAATTCACTCACTGATCATTCGACCAACCAACCAGACCAGACCCTCGACCGAACGGTTCATTCATACTCAAGTTGTATGTTCATTTCCTACAATAGAACGTTCACAATAGTTCAACTGCCTAATTGGTTTGCATTTTGTATCGCTCATTGGTCCAAGATAGAACACGTAGTACACACTTGGTCAGCAGACTTCAACTATATTGCTCATCGATGAGACAACAAAATGTGTCTCACCAATATCAGACTACCCACTGGTCATCGCACACGACACTGGCTTCTACTAGTCTATCACTCAAACTTTGGTGAAGTCTTCCCAATCTCAGGACCATCGGCAAGACCATCACTATCACCAAAAAACTAGGATGTCACACCAACGGTTCATGTCTCCCCGATGTCCCAAAGAACACCAAGACCACACATATCAGCAAGAGTCACACCAATCGTTCATTAAGAGCAGATCCATCAATGAGAGAAACACTATCGACAAGAGATAAGGAGGTCACATCGACAACACAAGTCTCCCCGATGCATTCATCACCAAGAGTCTCCCCGATGATCTTCATCGCCCAGACATCTTCCATTGAAGTGAGTTAGAGATGTCACTCTGACTGTTCTGGTCACACCAAGACAACCATAGGGTCATGCCGATGTCACCAAGACTTCTGATGTCGGAATGAGTTTGGAAACTCACTCCGACAGTTCTAGTCACCTCTATGGTTCTCATCGCCAAGACACATCCAAGGTCATAGTGATCTGATCTCTCCAAGACATTCCAAGGGTCTCACCGATATTGCTCTTTCAGGAGTTCAATGTCAGTAAGCATTGAGGCACTTTTTCCAATAATCTCCCACTTGACGAAGATCTTACTGACACCTCCAAATAACAACAAAACTAATGAGTTTTATGGGCACCAAGGCTCGTTGAACTGGTACACCACCTATACTTGTATGTGCTCACTGGTTTTGTCAATGTATCTGCAACATTTTCTAGAGTATCCACCTTTTCTAAAGAGACCTTTCCATCCTCCACCATATCTCGTACAAAGTGAAACTTCACATCAATATGTTTCATCTTGGCATGGAAAGTAGGATTCTTTGCCAGACAAATAGCACTTTGACTACCACAATAAATTGTAATCTTCCCTACATCAAACCCAGTGTTAGAACATGAATTTTTTAACCAAATTGCTTCTTTACAGGCATGAGTTGTTGCCATGTACTCAGCTTTCATAGTGGACAAAGCGACTACAGCTTGTCGGTTGCTCATCTAACTAATTGCACCACCATTCAACATGAAAGTATATCCACTAGTGGACCTTCTACTATCAATGTCCCCTGCCCAATCAGAATCCACATCCATGAATGTTGAGATTCCTCTATGATCCAACCAAATTTCCATGGTAACACAAAGCATATTTTGAAGTGCCCTTAGATATCTAAACACTCTTTTCATAGCATCCCAATGTGTCTTTCCTGGATTCACCGTAAATCAACTAAGAACTCCCATTGCTTGGGAAATGTCTGGCCTTGTACAGACCATTGCATCCATTAAACTGCCAACTGCACTAGCATAAGGCACTCTAGCCATGTCCTCCATCTCAGTAGGAGATTTCAGACAATCTTCAACAAATAGCTTCATCCCCTGCAAAACTGGAACAACTAGCTGCTTGCAATCATTCATACCAAATCTCTCCAGAACAGTATTAATATACTTACTCTGGCTAAGCCAAAGCTTTCTACCTTTTTGTCCCTGCTTATTTTCATCCCCAAAATATACCTAGTTGCACCAAGATCTTTCATTTCGAACTTTGCAGACAACTGAGATTTTAGATCAGGAATCATTAACTTACTATTTCCTATAAACATCATATCATCAACATAAAGGGAAATAATAAGAATTAGATCATTTTCAGTCTTGTAGTACACACAATGATCTGATTTTGATGTTACAAATCCTAAAGACAAAACAAATGTGTCAAATTTCTAGTACCACATCCTAGGTGATTGCTTCAAACCATACAGAGATTTTTTCAACTTGCAAACCATATTTTCTTTACCTTTTCTCACAAAGTGCTCTGGCTGGGACATAGATTTCTTCTTCAAGATCACCATGAAGAAATATTATCTTCACATCCATCTGCTCAATCTTCAAATCATATCTTGTGGCAAGTGATAAAATAAATCTGATAGATGTCAGCTTTGCTACAAGAGAAATTTTTTCCCCATAATCAATTCCCTCTACCTGGGAATAACCTTTTGCAACCAACCTCGCTTTATACTTTTCAACACAGCCATCCAAACCAATTCTCTTTTTAAACACCCACTTGCAGCCCACAGGCTTTCTACCTTCAGGCAATGGGACCAGATCCCAAGTATCATTTTTCCTTAATGATGTCATTTCTTCATTCATGGCTTCCAACCAAGAATCTGAACTAGACATTTCAGTTGCCTCTTTTATAGTCCTAGGCTCATCCGTGTTAGTAATCAAAGCGTAGGCACAACTAGAATCTAACTTAGAGAATCCATACCTATCTGGTTGTTTCTTCTCACGTGTAAACCTCCTCATAGGCTGAGGTTGAGGTTGTGGTTCTTCTTCTTGTTAAGAACTCTAAGAGATGCTCGAACTCTCCTCAATTTCAGGTACACTTTCAATGTGTTGTTCCTCTTTTTCTGGAGTTAGAGGTATTTCAACAACATCATTCTTCTTTTCCTCTTCTTTCATCCCTGACTGCAAATCCACTGAAGAAGGTTCCAATTCCCAGAAGATTACACTTCGGTTGTATAGTACCTTCTTAGTCACAGGATTCCAAAGCTTGTATCCTTTCACACCAAGGCCATACCTAATGAAGATACATTTTTCAACTTTTTTGTCCAATTTAGATCTTTTCACATTCGACACATAAACATATGCTTCGCAACCAAAAACATGAATATGTCTGAGAGAGGGCTTCTTACCAGACCAAGCTTCCATAAGCATTATATCAACAAGTGTTGAAGAAGGTGATCGATTTAATAAGTAACATGTTGTAGCCACAACCTCAACCCAGAACATCTCCTCCAGACCAACATTGCTCAACATACTTCTTGCCTTCTCCATCAACGTCTTGTTCAACCTTTCAGCAACTCCATTTTGCTGCGGAGTGTAAGGCGTTGTCTTATGCCTCTTAATCCCATGGTCTTTGCAATACCTTTCAAGCTCATCAGAACAAAACTCACTGCCATTTTCAGTCCTTAGACACTTTATTTTTCTTCTAGTCTGATTTTCCACAAGAATTCCTTAAAATGACTAAACACTTCTAATTTACTTTTTTAAAAATAGACAAATGCCCCTCTCAAATAATCATCAATAAAAGAAACATAATATTTAGACTTCGATAATGAAGGAACATCCATTGGACCACACACATCAGAATGAATAATCCAGAACACCAGAAGATTTATGAGGACTAGAGTAGAATGAAACACGGTGTTGTTTGCCATATATACAATGTTCACAGAATTCAAAATTGAGATTACAATCATCAAACCCCTCAACCAGGTTTTTATTATTCAAGGCTTTCAAACCTTTTTCACCAATGTGACCGAGCCTCTAATGCCAGAGCATAGTCTTTTCTGCTAGAAGTTTCACTTCCAAGGAATTTGCTCCAATAGGAACATTTTCATTCTTCTCTTTATGAACAACCTTCTGTGACTTTGTAGAGACACTATTGCATTGAACAACTAGTGCATCCAACTTGAACAGAGAACCAATTCGAGCACCCCTAGCCAGCACCATCGAGCCTCTAGTCATTTTACAACAATTGCTAGAGAACGAGACTTGCACTTCAACATCGTTCAACTTGCTTACAAAAAGTAAATTTCGAGCCAGACCTGGTATATGCATTACGCCATCAATTCCCTTAATTCTACCATCAAGAAACTGAATTTTGACTCTTCCACGACCAACTATCTCTAGAGATGAATCGCTTGCCAGATACACCTTTCCACCATCACATTCTTCATACTTAGTAAACTAGTCTCTATGAGATTTCATGTGAAAAGATGCTCCAAAATCAATTAGCTAGACATCATTTGATGCCTGAGTTTCCAAGGCTGCAATAAAGGCATCTACATCGCTTTGAGAAGAATCATTGTCAGAATAATTCTTCTTCCACTTCTTTTTCTCCTCTTTGCAATCCTTTCGAACATGACCAGGCTGCCCACAATTCCAACACTCCACCTTGGACTTCTTACTAAGAGACTTTGATCTCTCTTCTAATTTTGATTTGGACTTCTTGTCCTTTTTCTTTCGATCTGCCTTGAACAACAAGAGCCTCCTTCACCATCTCAGAAGATTTCCTTCTCATCTCCTCTGATAACAAAGAAGAAACCACATTCTCCATTTTGAAAGTGGTTGTCGTGCTCCCAATCACCATCACCAAGTGATCCCAAGAATCTGGCAAAGAACATAACAAGAGCATACAACGATCTTCTTCTTCAATCTTCACACCTACAGATGTTAACTAAGAAATCAACATGTTAAAGGTATTTAAGTGATCAGCAACAAATATTCCTGCCTCCATCTTCAAAGAGTACAACTTCTTCCTTAAGAACAACTTATTTACTAAGGACTTTCCCTAATAAATACCTCCAAGTCTTTTCCACAACGAAGAGGCGGTCTTCTCTTCATGAACGTTCAGGAGAATAGAGTCTACCAAACAGAGTCTTATCAACCCTTTTGCTTTTCGATCTGCGAGATCCCAATCTTCTTGCTTCATGGTTGTAGGTTTCATTCCAAACACAACAATCCAAAGATCATGATCCACCAATAGGTCTTCCATTGTAAGTTTCCACAACTCAAAATTGTTGTCGTTGAATTTCTCAATTTTAATCCTTCTAGACGTACTTGTCGTTACCATCTTAATCTATAATTAGACAAATTCAAGACTTCTACGAAACTCCCACTGAAGAGAAATTGACACAAAAAACCAATCTACCCACAAGGATAACACAACTGGCTAGGCTCTGATACCACTTGTTAGGAAAAATTCAATTGCGGAACAAATTTTCCTAATGTCAATACTCAAAGGAGAAGAGAGATATGTCTTTTAATGTTTACAATTATAGTTCATTAAGACACACATGAAAGAAATAATAAAATAGAGAAACAAACACATAACACAATTGACACCAGATTTACATGGGAAAACCCTTACGAGAGAAAAACCCACCACACCAAAGAAAGATCACTTGTATTACAGTAATCAAATTACATATAAGTTACAGTCTCTTGTTTTCATATGACAATTCTATATCAACAACATTTCCCTTATCAACTTTGTATCGAATTTCACTGTTACAATGCATTCATTCAGCATACAATTTAATTCACTCACTGATCATTCGACCAACCAACTAGACCAAACCCTCGACTGAACTGTTCATTCATACTCAAGCTGTTTATTCGTTTCCCACAAGAGAGTGATCACAACAGTTCAACTGCCCAATGGGTTTGCATTTTGTATTGCTCATTGGTCCAAGATAGAACACGTAGGACAAACACTTGGTCAATAGACTTCAACTATATCGCTCACCGGTGAGACACATGTCATCGCACACGACACCGGCTTCTACTGGTCTATCACTTAGACTTTGGTGAAGTCTCCCCGATCTCAAGACCATCGATAAGACCATCGCTATCGCCAACAAACTAGGATGTCACACCGATGGTTCATGTCTCCCCGATATCCCAAAGAACACCAAGATCATGCATATCGACAAGATTCACATCGATCATTCATCAGGAGCAGATCCATTTGCGAGAGAAACACTATCGGCAAGAGATCAGGAGGTCACAATGACAACACAAGTCTCCCCGACGCATCCATCGCCAAGAGTCTCCCCGATGATCTTCATCGCCCAGACATCTTCCATTGGAGCAAGTTAGAGATGTCACTCTGATTTTTTTGGTTATGTCGATATCGCCAAGACAACCACAGGGTCATGCCGATGTTGCCAAGACTTCTGCTATCAGAATGAGTTTGGAAACTCACTCCGATAGTTCTGGTCACCCCGATAGTTCTCATCGCCAAGACAGATCCAAGGTCACAGCGATATGATCTCTCCAAGACAGCTACTCATTGGCAAGACATTCCAAGGGTCTCACCGATATTTCTCTTTCAGGAGTTCAATGCCAGTAAGCATTGAGGCACTTTTTCCAATAAAATCCTATCAAAATTTTAAGGCGAAATGCATAGCAAAACTATCCCTTAGAAACATGCCTCAACCTATGATCGAGCCTCCTAT
The DNA here is from genome assembly GCA_007115665.2 of Sequoiadendron giganteum. Lineage (NCBI taxonomy): Eukaryota > Viridiplantae > Streptophyta > Pinopsida > Cupressales > Cupressaceae > Sequoiadendron > Sequoiadendron giganteum. Next base: position 386,745,123 of record CM021105.1, read on the forward strand.
CCTTGAGGAAACTATGATTGAACCAAAAGACATTCCAAATAACCAAGACGAACTTAAGATAGATTCTTTTCCTATTTCCTACAAAAGACCAAGAGATAACCAAAGCAATTCCATCATGCCTCCTAAGATAAAACAAGTTTACAAAGCTAAAGAGAAAGTGGTTGAACAACCTTCCATGGTTCCTTCTAAAGAAAATAAACCTATGGTTGATAAACCCACTCCTACACAAACACAACTTGAAAATATCACAAAAATAAATAGAAATGCTAGAGAGCATAAGCATAGACGTCGTGCTCTTGCTCAAAGGTTAAATGAAGAGAATAACACAGAAAATCAACATCCAAACTTGACTGAAGCAATACACAATGAGTCTCCCTCTTCACCACAACAAAAAGATCCTATATCGCAACCGCTATAAGAGTTAAATCCTTCTTTAGACATTATCATTCGACCTCCCATTGTGATTAACTTAGACGATGATGATGAGATTGCTAAAATTGATGAAGAAGTGCATAATGAATTGAATACATTATTTTCCTCCTCTATGAGCTTAAATGATAATTCTCCTAGGAAGAGTGTTGAACTTGGTGATGACCCTAGTTCGTCACTACCTGTTGTCCCTTTGGCTAGTTCTTCGCCTTCCATATATGATGAACAAGATTGGGATGCAAATGACCTGCTAATAGGTTGAATCACATGTGTCTTACTAGTCTTGTCTTTATTTTCTTTTATATGTTTCTTTTATGTGATTGCATGTACGTAATGTGACCCCCTGTACTGTTTTGTTTGATGTGCATCTCTCTTTGTGCATTCCTCTATTCGTATCTACATTCTTCTCTATGTCGTAAACCTTTATCTTTTTCTTTGTCTTGTGTTTTCCTTTTGGGGATGACACAAGGAATCAAGATATTCATGTCTCTTCCATGTTGACCCAAAAGCTTTTCCTTTATATTTTCATTTGTCTTGTGTTTTCCTTTTAAGGATGATAAAAGGCATCGAGACATTCATGTCTCTTCCATATTGACCCAAAAGATTTTCTTTATTTTCACCCCCTTTGTGTCATTCTTCCTGTTCCATGAGTATTTGGGGAATGATGACATTTTCAAACTCTCTAAAAAATATTGTAGCAAATACATACTGACCCTGAATCTATGGATCCCTTTATGTGATTTTGGGATTTCATTTTGGGGGCAACCCTTTTTCAAGACATAGCTTCATTTGGAAACATATGACTTGGCATAGGGATTTCCAAATAAGCTCTCATATCTTCTTTATTGTTAGCATTTATCATTTTCTACTTTAAAGTAATTGCTCACAACATGGTGTTTAGCAATTTATTTAAAGTGGGAGCATACATTAGCATTATATTTTTGCAACTCATGTTTCATTGTATATTCTTATTACTTTATGTGATGCATCTTTCACTTTTTTGTGACATTGGGTGTGATGTCCTTCAAGAGCATGATCTCTCTTAGCATATTATATTCTTCTTAGTGGATTGATGTGACACACTGCATCCATTAAGTTGTGAATCTTCTATTCTTTGATTGGTCCTCTCTTGGAGATATTAGGCACAATGTGCCCTAAGTTAAGACCTTACATGAAATAAGAAAAACTCCTTTGAACATACCTTACACTATTTTGCATTTACAATATTGGTTATATGGCCACCTTGCATAACACACTTTGCTTTCCTGTGGAGCCATCCTATTTGTTCATGGGTGTCAAGCATACGAAGTTTTGCTTGCCTCATGAATCCTTTTATTCATGTTGTGTGGTACCTTATTAAATTTATTAGGAGGTATAGCTTTGGTATGGTTACTGTATGGGAGCCAAACTTAGGTGTGACTTTCCCATAGCCACTTGCTTGTCTATGCGAGTGTATATCGGTCACATGCGTATGTGTCTCGGGGGACTCACCTAGTGGACGCCCTGAGGTTCCACTAGCCCTTGAGTGTGTGTTTGGTTTGAATAGTGGACATCATGTTACACTTGTAAAAATTTTGGATAAACAACTTAGATTTGATCCATATCATGTTGGACAAATAGTCGAGGCTTGATCCACCCGCTTTTAATTTTTGTTTTTCTTTCTTCTTTATGTCTTTGGCAATGTATGCTTGTGCCTTGTTATTGCTCCTTACATTATTCATATGTGTGTTCTTTTTTTCCTATATTGGTTTTCCATAGGATCTTGATCATCCCTCTTGATTGTTGTTGTCCTATCTCACTAGCATTGGTACACTTGGATCCCTCTTGATGCGATTTTGCCTACTTTGGTGTGATTTTGAAGCAAGTTCCTCCTCTCACTAAAGTGGGGGCTAAATTTAGTGTAGAAAAATGTACCCCTTTATATTTTCACACTTGTTTGGTCCCTCATTGAAATTGGGCTTCTTTATGCCTTATTTGGTCCTATTTTACCATCCATAAGCCTTATTTAATGCATCTTTCTGAGGATAATCCTGAAACATATCAAATAACCAATCATAATTCAATGATTTTGGCTTATGTTTCCTAGATTTAGTGATATTTGACTCATACACCACCTTGGATGTATGGATCCCACCTAATTTTTGAGGCTTGATCCTGAATTTGGCATTAAACTTAATATTTCTTGAAATTTGTGTCCCAAGCTTAGCCCACTGGGACTCATACACCCCAACTAGTGTATGAGTCCTACTTAGCTTGGACCTATTTTAAATTCAAATTCTTGGTGGGATTTTATTCTCCTAGATCTGATGCGGCTTGTAGTGTTGTAATTTTAGGAAATTTGGTATAAACAAGTATAAGTACAAGGTTATTTCACATATTTTTTCCTAGCAAGTTTACAAGTAACCTAGTAGTTCAAGTATTCAAGCATTATAGAAAATTTGTGATCAAGAGCACTTTCAAGAGCATTCAATAGCATTCTAGAACTAATTATCAAGAATTTTGGAGCTACATTCAAGATTCAAGCATCATGTCAAAGTCATCATGCATCATGCTTGTTTTTGAGCTAACATTTGTGATGTAGGTATTTCATGATTCAAGCAAGCATTCAAGTCAAGATTCTTAACATATAATCAAGAGTCAAGATCTACATTCATGCTAGCCATTTCATACAAGATTCCAGCCTCTTATTCAAGGGTTTGGTGAGTTACAACATAGCTAATTTGTTCATTGATTGTTCCTTCATTCTATTTGATTTCATTTCAAGGTTTGATTACCAAAACAAAGTTTGACCAAGGAAAACCCCTATCCACTAACAAAACAACATTTATCCCTCTTTGATGTGTGATTTGTAGATTTAGGTTGAAGTTCCATTGAAGAGCAAGATTGGAGAAAGTTGTCAAAGTTGTCATCTTTCTTGCAAAATTATGGAAAGTCACTTACATGTCAGAATTCAAAGTTTCAGATTCAAAGATCGAAAGGGAGAGAATCTACAGAAGATCATTAGAGGATATCAAAGTTTAAACAAGACCCTGGTACTGGGACTGAATCACCCCAACTAGCGTATGAGTCCCAGTATACCAGTTTTCAAACATTTTTTGTAGATCCTAGTTTACCAATTGTAGATTTTGGTTTCATCCAAAAACCCTAAATTGGGACTAAATAGCCCCAACTAGCGTATGAGTCCCTGTGTGCATTAAAAGTCATAATTTTAAGATTGCAGACCTTTTTTCAAGCATCTCTAGTTTTCCAAGTGCACCTCTATTCATTCTTAGTTCACTATTCTGATTATGAGTATGATTTCCTAGGTTACATAGCTAGATTTTCATATCATTTTCATTTATTTCTTTCTAAGCCTTTGCTTAGTGGTGAACCCCATTTTGTCTTTAATCACACCCAAGGAAACCATCCTAACCCTAGTCCATATCTCAATCAAGTCAATTGGTTGAGGGATCTTGGTTTCCTTTAACGAACTAGAGTGAAATAGGCCCGAAACTCTAGTTCCATCTCTCAAAAGGTGGAACCCTATTTCCTTGTGTTCAATAAGAATACACAACTCTCGATAAAGATTTTCACAAACAAATACAAATATAATCATTACTTAAAGAGAAAGTTATGTAAGCTAGAATCAACCAAAAGACACCTATGTCCTCTGAATCCAATTTTTTTATATGATTTCACATGTAAATTCAAAAACATCATACTTCTTCACAACACATGAGCACCTAATAATTACCAATTCAACTAAAATTCATAACCATCTTGTTTCACTAGTTTTGTGGGAAGCCTCTTTGAGTGAATTAAGAGGAGCATTATCCATAAAATTCCCAAGTGATATAGAATGGGAGGAGTGGGTAAGTGATTTAAAATGAGGAGCAACCCAATTATAATTCCCTTATGGTTGGCTTAGGATTATAATTTGGCGGGATGATGGGTAGGGATTATAATTGGGAGGAGATATCAATTTATTCAAAAGCCATCAAGGGAAGAAAATGAGCTATCATGCAAGTCTAAACCATCCAAAAAAATAAACTTTCTATATCTTCTCTACATGCTTTAAAAACATGTTTCACTTAGATAGATATATTTGATGGTCGTCCCCTATGTTATTCATAATTTAAATCATTGATTTTAAAGCTTCATTATACAAAAGGTTGATGACTATTAAAGAGGAATGCCTACTGACATAATAACCAAATAAATCTAATATCCCAAAGAAGCCTTGATGTAAGAATACACAACTCTTGATAAAGGATTTTATGATTAAATACAAAGACAACCATGACCTAGAGAGAAACTAATGTAAGTAGAGTCAACCAAAAGAGACCTAAGTCCTTTGAATCCAATATAATCTTGGTACGTACATGGTAACCATGGTATTCAAAATCTAATATCAAGACCACTATATGTAGAGAAGCATGGAATGCACTTCAATTAATCTTACACACATTACAACAAATGATATATTAAGTTAAACTAATATGAATATATAGTACAATATGAACATGCACTATAATCACTTGTTATCAAGCAAGACAACCATCCTAGACTCTCTACATGAAAAAATCAAACATAACTCAATATACTGGTTTTTGTCATTTTCTATAAACAAATTAACAGTTGGCATACACCTTAGAACATAGTGTAGCTTTTAGAAACCTTTGATAAGCTATACTACAATGCACTTTCTAAACAATTATCAACTTCTAAACTATTTTGACAATTTAAAACACTTTTGACATTTGAGGAGCCGAATGCAACTTGAGGGCACTAGTACTGTTGCATTGTACTCTATTAAGAACACTCTTATCCTAGATTAAAATGTTACTAAACTTAAAACCCAAATAAATAAATAAAACTTTTCCAATGGTTCTCAAATATACAATTCAATTTTTTTGACAAGGCATGTACAAAAAGATAACTAGACAAGTTTTCCTAAGAATTTAACAATAAAAAATCCTACTTGTTTACAATCTTAAAATTTACCCAATACTCTAATACAAATTCTAGAACATGATTAACACATAAAAATTAGTAAAGCATCTATTAAAGACTTTACCAAAAGTTCTAGTAGATCATTTGATAACACACATGTTTTTAATTTAAACCAACTTCAAATATAACGATTTATCATTCAATCACTTACAAATCATATTTTCATCCAAATTATTCTTATAAAGAATAAATATTTTATTTAATGAAGATTCCCTATAAGATCAAAACCATATTTCCAATAAGAAACCCTCTAAGCCAAGTCTTCTTATTCCAATTTTTTTTCCCAATCAAAATCTAGAGTTATGAATCACCAAATGATATATAATAGAATCAAAAGTTGAAACCATTACATGTTTAGGTTTCCATCTTAGTTCAAACCTAACTAAACTAATAAATCTCATGATCTTCCTAAGTTTCAATAGGTTTCTACTTCCCCAAGTAACCCTAGTTTTCCATACCTACATCAACTAGTTTTTCCAAAATTTGATTTCATTGATTCTTTAAGGGTCATCTCACAATAATGGGTCTCAAACTTGGGTCATCTTGATTTTTGTCTGAAATCACCTATTTTTAGGAAAGCTAATGATTTAATCCTTGAGGGATTCCATCTAAAGGGTTTTAATTAAAGAGGGTTAGATAATACCCCCTTAGATCAAACCCCCTTGGATAGAACCCCTCTAGTCTTAAAGCATACCCAAAATGGAGTCTCCTTCACACCTATCAAAATGATGGCAAAAAACACTTTTTCTTTACCTTTTGGGGGATTAAATAAAATCATTTAGAAATTATGTTTTGTAAGCGTGTATATCTTATTATGAGCTTTCCAAAATGTATAATTTTAAATATTTTCTATTTTATTATTATATTTATATTCTATTTCTTGTGAATTTTTTTTTCACTAAGCATCAAGGTATTTGTTTCACATGTGTGAATAAATAGAAAAATAGAGAAAAAAATCTAAAAAATATGCGTGCACTAGGTATTATGTTCTTTTTAGCAAAAAAGATAAAAATTAATCTCAATACATACAAAACAAGTTATGTGTGATAACATACACCTATGTCCTGATTATAATTACTTTGACTTCAAAACTTAATTAAAAAAATTGTGCAATAAAAAATTATGAAAAAATATCCATGCACTATAAATTGATATTAAAAATCTATATTTTAAAAATTATAATTTTATACTTTCAATAAAAAAAGTTATGTGCAACAACATAAACACCACTTTTTAAAAATGTTGTTTACTATAAAAAATAAGTTATTAAAAGTTACGTAAAAAAAATCACAATTTTTTTTTATTTTTTTTTATAAATATTTAGAATCTACACACAAATCCTCACAAGTCAGTAGTTCACATCATCTCCAAATTATTAATGATTTAATTTCTATAGGTTTTATAAAGTGAAATTTTGTAAAAAATGTTGATATTAATGTCCAACTTGGTCAAAAAGTGGGACACAATATTGTGGGCTAACCCCTAATAAAAATCAGAATCTAATTTTTTAATTCATTGATCTTATTATTTAAAAATAAAGTATGGTCTATTTAAAACAATACTATTGGTTTTAACAAAAAAATCTAGATTCATTTGTTTACCAATATTGAAATATTCTTAAAGCTTTTTGAAAACAAGAATCTTACATCAAATTCCTTTTTACAAACTTGACAAGTTTAAAAGAAGAATCAAATACAAATCTTGAATCCAATTTCAAAAGTAAAAGTTCAATTCTCAATCTTCAACCCATTATTCTTTTCTTAAATTTTCTTCTCTACAAATGCAATATTGAATAATGAAATTGTGTCCCTTTTCTTCAAAAGCACAATCCAAATATAGTTTTCTTTTCCTATACATTCTCTTAAAAATTATAAAATATTATTTTAATTATAATTAAATAATAAAATCTAGTGGGGCCCAAGCTTGATTGGCTAAAGCATCCTATTGTAGGCAAGAGGTCACGAGGTTCAGTCTCTCCTCATCCCTGTGGTACTGGAGGGCGTGTTGCGCCAGCGTCACCAACCACATGAAAATAGTTTACTAGACGGGGGCTACCCAATTCATGCATTCTAATAATAATAATAAATCTATTTTTATTATAATTTCTCATGCATGCACACAAGTCCAATAGTAAAACATTAGACAAATAATAATTTTCTAAATTTTAATATTAAAAATTCTCAACCAAAGATAATAAATCCATCATATTTTTATTTTTCCAAAAAGAATAAATATAATTATTTATTTCTCAAGTCCTAGTTATAAACTTGTAAATACAAAGCAATTAAATTAGAATAATTAAATTAACTAAAATTGATAAAATCATGTTATCTCTTTTCTAAAATACATTATTAAATATCTAAAATTTAAAGAAATTCCTAGCATTAAATAAATAACTCAACACATAATTATTTATTTTTAATTATCTAGTTATCTTTATTAAATTATTTCCCACATAATTGAATTATATCAAGATATTCCAACACTAGGACCTAGTTCGCCTTCCTTGAGTACCTATCCCTATCACATAATATGATCCTGCAACACATACCTTAGTAGTATTGTTAGAAAATAACAATAATGCATTATCAATGACAAAATACTTAAACATGTCACTTAACCAAAATGCATTTCAATAACCCATTACACTTAAATGTATTAAATCAATAATCATAGTCAATATAGAATAATAGTTCACATCCAATTTATCACATAAGAAGAAAACCATAGATAAAGAGATAAAAAATGAGGGATATTTCTGATTAAAAGGTAAATAGGTTATATAAGGCTCCTAAAACCTAGTTACAACAAAATAAAAATAGAAAAAGAGTTGAATAATAGAAAGAACAAATAAAAAAATACAAATACAAATACACCACAAATCTAAGACCAAAAGTGAGGGATGTTACACCAGGTTCTTATTTTCCATATATAGACCAAGATGAACTTTGCATATATGAATCATATTCAAAACTTCTCACATACAATAAAATCAAGCCAAGGATATCTCATTTAGGAAGGTGGAAACACATTAAATATATTTAACAATCTCTCAGGACAACATAATTAATCTAGGCAAAGAACATCAACAAATTACTTATAGTCACAACATAATTAAATTAAAAATCTTAGCAATCTCTCAAAATAGAATTTGTGAATAGCCAATTCTGATAGTTTATTTTACTATTTGTAAACAAAAATAATAAATTAAAAGATAAATTCTGTTTCTTCAAATATATTTCCTAATCATGTCTCTAAACATGTATAAATACAAAAACTGCATATTGTGGAATATAAATACTTTATTAGAAGGATAAAAAATGATGAGGAGCATAACAATAATATTAATGTAAAATCAAATCAGTGAAAAAGTTCACACAATCATCTACACTTACTTTTAAAAGAAAAATCTTTAGAAAATATAGCAAATTACTTTGGTTCAATTTTTTTTTTACCTCATGCAAGCATTCAATAGTTACTAGTTCAACTAAACTTCACAAAGATGACTCTATTTATAACCAGCTTGTTTCACTATTTGTTTGGGAAGCCTCTTTGGGTGAATTGAGTTAAGAATTATCCATCAAATTTCCAAAGTGATGTTCAATGGGAGGAGTGGGTAAGTGATTTTGAATGAGGAGCAACTCCATTATAATTCCTTAATAGTTGAGTTGGAATTATAATTAGGTGATATGATGGGTAGGGATTATAGTTGGGAGGAGATAACAATTTATTCACATGTTAGCAAGGGAAGAAAACGAGCTATTGTGCATGTTTGAACCATCCAAAAAATCACTTTCTATATCTTGTCTACATGCTTTAGACATATGTTTCAATTAAATGTGTTTGATGGTCATTCACCCTGTACTTAAGAATTTAAGCCATTGATTGTTAAGCTTTATTGTACAAAAGCTCAACAAAGAATCTCACGAAGGAACCTATGAACATTATAACAAAGTAAATCTAATCCTTTAAAGAATCTTTACTGTAAGAATATGCAAAACTCTTGATAAAGGATTTAAAAAAAAATACAAAGACAATCATTACCTAATCCAACCACTTTTCAACCATACCTCTCTTCTCAAACCTTCCTCCTTTATAAACCAACCTCCCTTCTCAAACCTTCGATACCAACTTCCCAACCTCACCTCCCTTCTCCCTCTTTATACATTTTTTTTTTATTGACCATATTGTATGGTGAAAACTCCCAAGTCTAGGTGTACAACAACCAAATTTACGCAAGCGATAATCTTTTCTTCTCGTAATTCCACCCTGATTCGTAATTGTTTGCATGCTAATCTCACCCACTAAATCCACTTTAACTCACATTTTCCAATTAAGAAAATTATTAATTAATTAATTAAATTAGCGAGTATAATCAAGCAAACACTACATTCATGACTAGTTTCTTCTCATGATTCTTCCTTGACTCATAATTATTTACATCCTAATCTCACCCACTAACTCCACTTTGATTCACATTTTCTAAAGCAAATTATTTATTAATTAAATTAATGAGTATAAATTAACCAAATACTATGTTGATTTCTTCTACTAATTTCACCTTACCATCCTAACCTCACCCCTAAATCCACTTTTAACTCACATTTTCTAAATAAATAAATTATTTAATAATTAATTACTATCTCCATCCTAACCTCACCCCTAAATCCACTTTAACTCACATTTTCTAAATAAATAAATAATTTAATAATTAATTAAATTATCAAGTATAATCAATCAAATGCTACATTAATAGTAAGTTACAAGTAACACCATGCATACATACAAATAAATGTACCTTATACGAGAGCAACACTTGCCTAGGATAATCAGGTGCTGCAATATCCGTCTGTTTTGTTTCTCACGTCAAATCCAAGGTAGCTAAAGTTACGCCCGTCTGCCACTATCAGATCATTACTCAGATCAAACGATGCATCGCAGAACATATATAGTTTGAAAAGAAACAAGCACAAGACGAAAACGTAACAATAAGTTCGTCCATGGCGATCGCCGTTAACACCAGCATATCGTCCTACTCCCTTCTGTCAGGTAAATTTTGTTTGGACGAAACCCCATCTTGTCAGAGAAGTTGCTCCATTTTGCTGCATTTTAAAAGTTCGTTTATTTCCATTACTGTTGAGCCCAGGGGGTTGAATATCTGAGTGTAAATTCTTTCTTTCATGTCAACATGTTTGTAATTTCAGTCTTTATCGCTTACATTTCGGGCTCATATTTTGGGTTTTTATAGACATCAGGCAACATGGAATTAAAAAATGATTATTATTCTCTCTGTCTTTGATTATTATATGATAGTTTGTGGCGTTTTGCAGGACGCAATGTGGCTTTGCATTGTCAGGGTTGTTATACAGAGGATCCGGGGCTTAGCTCATTTGGCTGGAAGCCAGTGATGCTTGAAGGGCGGAGGAATAAAATTGGACCAAGCAAACAGGATAATGGTCAGCGTGCTTTTCGGTATGTGATTTGCACACTTTCACCTTGGGTTTCCCCTTTTCTGGTTTTTCTGTTTTTGCATCTTTTTGTTAATTTAATTAGCTTTAGGCAGTATTTTGCAAGATCAAAATTCATAGTCATAATATTGGCTCTTGCAATATGGTGGTAACCGAAGCTCCATGCGTATAGAGAGCTATATATATTCATTTATATATTTTTCTCTGATTTGGTAAATTTCCTTTGTGATGTAAACTTCTGCCTAGATTCTTACCGAGGATTATCTCTTACGTCAAAGCAACTGGAGCTCTATTCTTAAAGGAGAGTTTTGTTTTATTTTTTATTTTCTGTTGTAATATATAATTTGATAAATTACTGTTTTGGGCGCCCATTGGCTTAGATGCGGCGACCTAGGGGTATCAATTTAGACAAAGGAACTGCAATTCTATTCTTAGGGAGAGCTTTTTGTTGATTTGATAAACATTTCCTTGTGGGGAAGGGGCTTCTGTTTGGTCAGTAGATTTTTTACTTTTTGATTTGATAAATAATTAAATCTTCTTATGGGGCAATCTTTGGCTTAGATGTGACCGCCGACGAAGGTTAACCTTTGGCTTAAATATCACAACTGAGGCGCATTCTTTGCTGAAGCAGCTGCAGCTCTTTCATTTTTTTTTGTAATTTTTAATTTGGTTAATTTATGTGAGGCAGACTTTGGCGTGGACGTTGTGATCCAGGGATATCTTTTAAGTCAAATTTACTCTGGACTATTCTGGACTGGACTTGGCATTGTCCGTCTGCATTCAGCGAGTTAGCTGCAGTATTTTATCTAATTTCAACACTATATCATGTGTCTTGGAGTTTTGAACCGAGTGCTCCAGTGTTAAGCACCAATGCTTCTACCACTTGATCTCTTCCTATTTAGATATTCACATGCGGAGCTTTGCACATAGATTTTCATCTTTCTTTTGCCATTGCATTTGCATGTTCATGATAGAGGTATTGATGCAGGAGCATACTAAATTCAATATAGAAGTAAACTAGTTTTTAATTTTTTTAGGTAGAACATGATGTTTATATTAACTGCAAAATCTACTTTACATAGTTCTGTACAAGGGTGTCATATGGTCACAGTTGAAAAGTACATCATTTTTTTCACATTATGGAGAAATACCCTACCATATATAAACCACTTCTAAAATGACTCTAAATCAAAACTGGCTGTCGTCTCATAAGGAATAATCGAGAATAATTTGGAATGTGCTAAACCATAATTAAGAAGATTGTTTATTGTAATTTTTTCTCATAAAGCAAGGCAAGCTACTTGATTTTAGACAAGCAGCCGTATATTTAAAAGCAACTATATTAGCATTATCCTTATGAAGAAAAAACTATCTACAGTTCCCTTCTAAAGTGAATCTAAGACAAAATTGGCCATCATCTGCCATCATTAGCTTCCCTCATTAGTAATGTTTGCTTGTTGCTTGGACCTTGATAGTTTTTCAAACTTCAAAAGTTTGTTTTGCTCCTAATTCAACATGTTGCATGGCTCATCAAAAGTGGTCTTGTCCATGCCCTTTTCACGATCTTATTGGAAGAGAATAAAGACAAAAATGTCATATAGCTTCAGATTTTAAAATGCAATCTGTACCATTTGCTGATATGCCATCTTCTATCATACATGTGGATCAATAGTCCTTAAATAAATTGGGCTATGATCAGATTCTAAATCATACAAGTGGAAATCGATAGTGACCTCTTCTACCTTTTCAATCAAGCTTTTGGAACAAATTGCATAATCCACTACACTTGCCTCATTCTAACTATTGCACGTAAAATCTTCGGATTTCTACCATCTAGTCATATCATTACAATTGATTAATTTGAAGTTGACACAAAGAGTAAGCAGCTCTTCCCCACAATGGTTAATGTCCCTGTTGCCTTTTGAACATATCAACAATTGATGATTCTCTTCTTTTGTGAGCCAAATAGGATTACTATCCTCCTTACTACATAACGTGCAAGCTTGACCATTTTCTGTCCTAGCATTGAAATCACCTAGAAGAACTTCTTGTTGAGAATACATTGCAAGATCTTTTTTTAGAGCAGCAAAAGGATCTTTAATATCCAGACCACTTTTTTTGTAAGTTTTTGAGCCTTGAGGAGCAAAATAGCATGGAACAATTCTTATGAGACTTCCATTTTCTGAACTTTTGACCCAAATGTACTGCTTATTTGTGTCTTGTCTTTTCAAAGGGAAGGGTTTTGCACCCTTCTTGCTCATAAGTTTCAGTGAGATAAATTATGTCTCTTCCTTCTGCAATAGGCCTAACCCAGGCTCCTTCCTCCAGGGGTAGCCTCTGCAATCCCAACAAACTAAATTTAGATATACCTAGGGGGGCCTTGATTGCTATTTGTTTTGGTGAAGAGACTCAAAGTTGAGTCTATGTGCCTTTTTATCCCCAATTGCTGTTTTACATATCTTGCTGCCCTCTTCCTGCATTGACTCACCATGAGACCCTAGGTTGACAATAATAGCTTTGCCATTGTACAGCCATGCCCTTTTGCCAACATCTCTTGCTGTCCTTATTTTAGCCATTTCTTCCCTTGTCTCCTCTTGCCGTTTTATCATTAAATCATCATCTAGAAAGACGATAGAAAAAGTTATCTGTTGGTGTCAGAAAAAGCCAGAGTATCATGTTGATGTACCCAGTCTGCCTCATACTCAGAGATCAAGGCATAGCTAGTTGAAAAATGCAAAAGATAATTAGTGAAATCCAATTTCAGAAGCTTTCAATCAGCTCTCAAGTTCCTTTATGTGCTAAATTTTTCAATGAAGTTTCCATGATTACAGTGTGCAGCAAAAGTATTGCAGAAATAGTTCTGGTTGTCTGTGTCATCTCAATTTAGGGAGATTTCCATTTTCATTTTCATTTTTCCTTACTTTACTTTCCAAGAGTGAAAGGTAGGTGAAAGTATGGGATAATGACATGGGCTCCATAACATTTTGGATGTCTTTCAAAGAAATTCTACATTGGAACTTTGCTACATTGATTACCAAGTTTCAAGTGACTTTAAGATTGTACAACTTATTCACTTGCACGCATCAAATTTATCATCTTGGTGAGTTAGGAATGAAAATCCTTAAATGGTTACAATTTTTTTTTGTTGTTGTCCATGTGAGAAGCAAAAGGTCCATGCTAACTAGGGTTTCACTTGTATTTATGACATGGAAATGATAGGCTGTTGGGATTGCAAATTTTTGTGCCTCATGCCTTTAAAATAGGAGTAACTTTCACTTGGAAGCTAATTGTTTTGAATTTGATGCCCTTAGGGTGACCTTGGAAGTAGAAATATTTTATTCATTTATTCTTTGTGAGTGTCAACCCTTATGCCCCTTCTTAGCCTTGTCATTTGTTTTCCTCACAACCTCGTTCAACACATCATCATACTAAACTTATTCATCCACAACATAGTTCAATAACTCGGCAAACTTAAATTTTAAATCAGACTTGAGACTTAGTGACAATTCAACATATTAAAAAGACATAAATTTGTAAAATAAATGTAAAAACATGAAAAAAAACAGGTTTGAGAGAACTCATTGTAGTTTTCCCTTCATTTCTAGATAAAAAAGGAGTATGATTCACATCATATTGTCTTATGATTATTATTACAATTTTGTATAAATAGTTTACAAATTTTTCTCTCCAACTAAAGATTCTTAGAGGCTGTGTGGGTGCCCTTGAATTGGATGGTAAAGATACCTCATGAGGAACAATATCATTTTCAAGCATATCATGATCATCCAATAAAACCCCTCTTGTTGCTTTAACTTTTGCTTGCGCTTGTGCTTTTATGTCCACTACCCATTTTGATGCTTCCTTCTCAAAACTAGTGATCTCATCTGTGGACAAAATGGGCTTTACATCCTTGGCAATCCAATTTGAATATGGATCAATGTCATCCAATTCAATTGCTTCATGAGTCTCTTTTTCCTCCACCTTTTTGAGATGAAGATGGTTGTATTATAGGAAAAAGGGAGCTCATTCAAGCACTTTTGGGTCATTGTAGAAGATCAATGCAATTCTTTGAGTGTTAGAGAATTCATCACAAACAGTGCAATTGCCTTAGTGGTCCTCTTCTATTCTAATTTCTTCTCCTCATACAAAGCAAGGATAGATTTTATCTCTTGTGTAATCTTAGGTTCCATTGAATCACACAATTGCACACCTCAACTAGGGATTTATGTGATTAATGCCTTTGCTCATTGTCAACCCACAATAATTGCACACCACCAAGATGATAATTAGGTGATTAATGCCTTTGCTCATTGTCAACCCACAATAATTGCACACCACCATTCTTTCCTTTGTACTTGGTGTGATGCCTCCAAGCTGGGTCCTTGGTCTTGCCACTACTACTATGGTTACTTTGTGGATACTATCTCTTTCTACAAAGTTGGAAAACAGAAACCCCAATGATAAGGAATAACAATAAAACTTTAAAGGTTGTAAATCCTATCTCTTAAATAATGAAGAAAAGGAAAAAATTAAGCAAAATATGAAATATTAAAACTCTAAATATTCTATAACGCAACAAGAATCGAAGGAAATAAACTAAAACAAAATTAAAAAAAGAAAACAACAGTTACATGCCTTCAAATTTGGTCAATAAATTAGCCAAATCAGATAAGGGCATAAATGAGAAAAAGAGGGTTTTTTTTCCACTATTTTGCACACGACCTGCACTTATTTGCCACCAAACGAGTTTTTGGGTAAGACTTTCCAAGTACTCACAAATTTCAATGTGAGTGACATGGTGAACACTAGCCTAATACTCACTTGGCCTGCTTGGCTTGTGAGTGGATGAGCTACTTGTTAAGTTTTGATATCATGATCTACAACTATCTTCATACACATAGCCCCCACCATTGAAAGCATTGTTCATTTAGTGAAAATGGAGGATACTTCTATCACCACATCTAATGTCCCCAATTTGAGCCAAATTGATTTGTGAGCTTTAAGCTCGGTTCTTGAGTCCCATAGGCTGATTGGTAAGAGAAGTGGGGACTCCAATGTTCTTGGAGTGCATTGGTTCAGGTTTGCTTGGCATTTGTTTGTGGCGATGAGTTCAGTGGGCATTATGGATTGCAGTTAGGCTTTCAAAAGTGTTTTTGGCGGGTGTTCTCCAAACTTATTGGAGAGCACGTCTATTTTTAATAAGTCTCCAAGTTGGCACTTGTCATTATCTCTTAGCTTCAGTCACATCTTGACATGATCAGAATTGGTTTCCGAAGCCTTGGCAATGCTTACCGCAACTTGGGTGTGTTAGTTTTAGTATAAAAAATACAATAAACAGAAATTGCAGCACATAAGACAATGAACACCTCAAGATACCCTGGGAAAACCCTCCAACTTGAGGGGAAAAACCCAGCAAATATATCGCTTATATATTCAGGAATAAGAGCAGAAATGTGCTTACAACTCAGGCCCAACACAAGACTGAATTTGATACAATGAATAATAGCACCTCTCCTAGATGCGAAGATGCAACATGAATATGTTTCTCCTTGAAATCAATCTGCTGTCACAAAATAATGATCTGCTGCTCAAGATGATGATCTGCTGCACAAGTGCAAACTTCTTCTAGGAATGCGAATATGATGAATGAACTTGATGATCAAATGAGCAAACTCCACCTTGTATAAATACAAAATAATGTGACACTTCATGTAGGTTGGCCTCATAAAGAATTAGCAAATATTAAATATTATTTTTTTAAGTCTGCCCCATTTAATTATTCACAATAATTAAATATTAAATTGTGTTGCCAAGTGAAGCGCCTCTTCACTTTAATAAATAAATGAATAGCCGTTAGGCTATATGAATTTATTGTCCAACAATCAAGGCAGAAGTATGTAGCCCGAAGCTACAACATCAACAGGGTGGAGTATTTAAAATATACACTTAAGTTTATAATTTAGATGTTAGACTTAGAATATTTGCTAAGTGTTTTTTTTTTTGTAAAGTGACTTTTTCCTCTCAAAAGTGGATTCCTAGACATAAAGGGTCCTTTTGCATGTAATGAATTATTTAATTCAAAAAGGCAAAACACACTTTTTTTGGAAAAAAAGCAAAAAATGCTTTTCGGAAAAAGCAACAAAAAAGTGTTTTTGAAAAGCAAAAAAAAAAAACTGGTTTTTCGAAAAAACAATGAAAAAGCTATAAAAGGAGGTTTGGGGCTCTCATTTCTCATATGCTGATTGATATTATATTGTTATGTATCCGGATTTGAACCAGAGAGTTCTTCCTTGATCTTTAGAGGACGAAAACCCTCTTTAGATTGCTAGTTTGAGATTTGAAAGATAATCCCTAGCTAGTTTGGGTGTGAGTTCATCCAAAAATCACCATTGGAATTCAAACAATCTCAAATTTTGGATTTTATGATTGAAGTCTTTGTTGTTTTCTAAATGCAGATTTTTTGGATTGACTTTTTTTTTAACTTTCAGATGATTTTTGTGCTGTTTGGTAGTGCCTAGGGTTGCTAAACCCTCTTCTAGCACTTTGGCATGAGATCTGGCATTTTAATGAAGTTTGGTTGACTGAAATGGTGTTGTACTTGTTTTTTTCAGTAATATATCAGACCTGCATATGTCTGAATTCAATTTTCAGATTGATGTATTCATCTTCTAGTGAGATATGGCATGAGCTGGAACTGTTTTGAAGCATTGTTCTAGCTTGTGTTCTTACTTGGTGTGTCGGGTATGATTTGACGAAGTTTTTTAAGAAATTACTTGCTGCCCAAACCTATTGCAGTGTGTTCATAGAGCACTTACAGACGTATCAGAGCCAAGTTAAGAAAGATCCGAATAAATTCAAGATATCAGATTACTTTAAAACCATATTCTCTCTTGAAATCGCAAACACATTTCATTCTTCATAATGTCGAGTGTAATCAGATTCGAGTATCAAGTATCGATTCTCTCCTCCTTGCGACTTGCTCCAAAAGCTATCGCGCCATTCATATGAGATTCAAAAGCGCACCTTCAACTGTCCGTATTGAAAACAGATCTCGGGAGAGCATTGTTAGTTGGTGGAATCCAGACTTCTAAATATTCGCATCTACCCGGTCCCTTTGATCTAGCCCTCACCTCACGCAGAGTAGTAGGTTCCGATGGGCATGATGGCTGCGTAGCCATCCGACGGACCTTATTCACAGGTCCATCTCATGGCACAGACTGATTATCGATCAAGCACTTCACAAGGGGCGGAGCTGTGTCTGACAAATTTGGAAATCATACTTCCTGGCTGGAGCTAGAGGACGTAGTCGCTCAGTCCAATTTGCCCAGGATCAAACCGAGTGGTAGCAAAGTTATACGTTGTCCAGGCAGAGCCGTTGGCTCTGGCCGACAACATCACCAGTTAGCAATTTGCGAATTGAGGCTATCGGTATCATAAGGAACTTAGTGGAGTTTTCACCAGCTCGTTCACAGTCAGTGTTTGTCCTATGATTTATCACATCATCCTATGAATGCTGGGAGGTCGCGTTCTTCATTGTGGAGGTCCCGTGATTCACCAGACACCTGATCTAGTCTCTTCATAGGCCGCGCTAGCCTACACAGAGCTACGGGCATTCAGCATAAACAAGGGATTCTACAAGGGCCGAAGCTTGTGCACGGGAGTGTTCACTGTATAGGATTGGAAACTCAACAATCTGATCGGAACTCATAGTCTGTAAGATTGAAAGCTAATAACATTCGCAGTACACAAGGATGTGTTCCACTAATCAAATGATGTAATTCTTTTCCTGTGCAAGTCTTTGTTAAAACTGAATGAATATCAATGAAGAGAAGCCACCATCAATACTTAGAGTAGAAGTATTAACACATATATATGGTGAGGGCTGTGTAAAGGATGTCTAAGTCCGTAAAGACATGTTGATATTCAGTTGCAACCAAAGTCAATAGTTTGCACTGAGAGCAGTAGTGATCGACGCCACTGTAAAGGGCGGAGAGCAGATATTGTGATCGTTGATTTCGATCCCTTAGTTCCTGCGTACAAGATTCCGATTTCATTAAGATAAGTATTGCATGATTGAATAATGTTCATGAATTGTTGTATAGTTATTAATTCATGCTATAACATTGTGAGAGCAAATCTAGCAGTAGTATTTCTCTTCGAAATAGTTGAGTTATAGGAACTATTAAGGAATCTCTTCTTAATGTGCATTAGGATGGACCAAGAGATTGCTTTCAAAAGAAGAAGAGAATGGAGACACTGCTTACAGCCATGAGACTGAATGAATGGCTGAAGACATCTCTTCGAAGAGGAAGAATTAACCTTCAGAGGGAGTTCTATAATTCGCTGAGAATAAGTAAGGGTTGCAGTGTTGATGCTAAATCCTTGAAGTACCTCTTCAACAGTTGAGATCAGAATTGATCAAGTTAGTCAACGTGGATTTAACATTGGTAGCTCTGCAAACCTATTCATAATAGAGTGATCTGTGATGAGGTTGAAGAGGACAGCCCTGAATCTCTACAGAGGTGTGCGTTGGAAACCATTTCTCTAAAGCAAGTGTTGCAGGCAATCTTGGACAATGAGGTTAGGAGGTTGATGCAAGTGCTTGAAGATTCACAGGGAGCCTACTGAACATGAAGAAGATGATTAAAAGAGTACCTCTGGATGTTGTTTCAGGTTGAGGTCTGTGATGATATCCTGGTGTAGCAGGAAGCAATCTTCTGTGGCACTGAGTACAACAAAAGCCGAATATATTACAACCTCTATGGGAGCAAGAGAAGCAGTATGGCTCCGGAAATTGCTTGTGGGATTATTTGGTGAGCCCCTGAATCCTACTATTATCCATTGTGACAATCAGAGTTGTATTAAGCTTTCAGTGAATCCAGTATTCCAAGATAGATCAAAGCATATAGAGATTCCTTACTTGTATGTGAGAGACATGGTAGAAAGGAATGTGATCCAGTTGAAGTATATTAGTACAAGCGATCAAACAACAGACATTCTCACCAAACCTCTCTCCTGAGTTAAAGTTGGACACTTCAGGAAGAAACTTGGTATGGTTGAAATGTAAGTTATTGTTGAGATTGAGACTCAAATTGTTTATTTTGTACTAATATATTTAAAAGATGTTTAATGTGTAAACTCTTTTGTCATGTGTGTGACTCCATGACTTTATGGGCCGCCCCTCCCCCCCCCCTCCCCATTTACATTATTGAAAGGTGACGATCTTTTTGATAATGAACACTTGTATTTGACATTGTAAGGTGACGACTTTACAATGATTAATTTCACTATCATGATGGATATCATGTGACTTGATATCCATGGATATGTCATGATAGTATCTCTTGGACATTTTGATAGATATCATGAGACTTGATATCAGTTGAAGATCATTATGATCCTTATGAGATAATCATGGTGGATAAATGTATCCTTGGATATGCCATGATTTATTATGGTAGATATTATGAGACTTGATGTCAGTGCACATACCATAATGAAGATGTGTTATGAAGAATGTCATGTGACTTGACACTCTTAGAAGCATACCATATCTTCTGATATCACGAGTAAGGTGATATCACTATTTTACAATGATTAGTTTCACTATCATGATGGATATCATGTGACTTGATATCCGTGGATATGTCATGATAGTATCTCTTGGACATTTTGATAGATATCATGAGACTTGATATCAGTTGAAGATCATTATGATCCTTATGAGATAATCATAGTGGATAAATCTATCCTTGGATATGCCATGATCTATTATGGTAGATATCATGAGACTTGATGTCAATTCACATACCATAATGAAGATGTGTTATGAAGAATGTCATGTGACTTGACACTCTTAGAAGCATACCATATCTTTTGATATCATGAGTAAGGTGATATCACGATTTGACAATGATTAGTTTCACTATCATGATGAATATCATGTGACTTGATATCCGTGGATATGTCATGATAGTATCTCTTGGACATTTTGATAGATATCATGAGACTTGATATCAGTTGAAGATTATTATGATCCTTATGAGATAATCATGGTGGATAAATGTATCCTTGGATATGGCATGATTTATTATGGTAGACATCATGAGACTTGATGTCAATGCACATACCATAATGAAGATGTGTTATGAAGAATGTCATGTGACTTGACACTCTTAGAAGCATACCATATCTTTTGATGTCACGAGTAAGGTGATATCACTATATGCTTGGGTAGTTTTATCTTCCCTAGTTAAGAGGGAAGATAAAACTAACCAAGTATATAGTCCGCTCATGGGATGTGTCTCTCCCTTATATATTTAATACAAATCCGATCCACAGTGAGTGATATCGAAATCAATAAATGTTCTGCTCTTGTAGATCATAATTGAATAGATAGATTAAATCTGAAGAAATTTAATCATAATCAACATGGTATTTGAGCCAAGTTAAGAAAGATCCGATTAAATTCAAGATATCAGATTACTTTAAAACCATATTCTCTCTTGAAATCGCAAACACATTTCATTCTTCATAATGTCGAGTGTAATCAGATTCGAGTATCAAGTATCGATTCTCTCCTCCTTGCGACTTGCTCCAAAAGCTATCGCGCCATTCATATGAGATTCAAAAGCGCACCTTCAATTGTCCGTATTGAAAAGAGTGTTGAGAAAATGTGTCTCAACTTCCAGCTTGAAGGCCCTGATTTGTTGCCTTGGCGAAATTTTGTGTTTTTTGCCCTTTACCGCTATACCGTGTTTGACTTATTTCTGCCCTTGGCGGTACCGTGGTGACAGTTCCGGTGGTTACTGCCTTACTGCGGTCTGCAAAGACCCTCACCGTGGTGAGACCGCCTGCGGTCAGGTCCGGCGGTTACCGCCATACCGCGGGCAGTGGGTCCATTCACTGCGGTGAGACCGCATGTGGTCGGGTCTGGCGGTTACCGCCATACTGCGGGCGGTGGGTCCACTCACCGCGATGGCCGCGGTGAGACTGCTTGCGGTCGGGTCCGGCGGTTACCGCCATACTGTAGGCGGTGGATCCCTCATTGTGGTGGCTGCGGTAAGACCGCCAGTGGTCTGGCTGACAGTCACTGCACTACCACGGGCTGGCCTGTCGGCCCCCGCGGTAGCGCGGTTTGACCGTCAACGGTCCCATAGACCGGTTACCGCCATATCGTGGTTAGACCTCAACCTGGCTGCGGTAGCGTAGTGGATGTTTGTAGGCGAGACGAGCTGGGCTTGGTGAAGTCGTCGGTGAGCTCGGATGAGCTCATCGCTATACCGCAGGTTGTTTCAGTTGGTGCCACGGTAGCACGGGTATGGTCGGTATGAGCTCGGGCGAGCTCACCGCCATATCACGAGTAGGTCGAACGAGCTCAGCGGTAGAGCGGTAAGGACGTAGAGAGCTTGGGGCCAGTTTTGACCGAGTTTGACTCGGAGTCAAAGAGCGACAACGAATGCAGGAAGGACACGTGGCTCAGTGTCAGTCGATGATTGGTTAGAAACCAAAGAAGTAATTGCAGCAGGTGCAGGCTGACTTAGGTTGGCGATTAGGACCCGATTTTGGTGGTGGCATTAATGCCTGGGTGGCTCGATGCAGGGAGATCGGCATGGGCAGATTGATTGCGTGATTGGATGAGAGATTCATGAACCTGATGGTCGGCGGTTGGTTGATGACATTGAATGCAACGTATGACTTAATAAGTCGAGTACAATATTGCATATGTCAAGAATTCGAACTGTATGTAAGTGAGAACATTGTAACAGTGAGATGTAAACTTGAAGAATTGCCATGACCTGATCAGAGAAGACTGAACATTGTATGTAATTGTTTTATTACTGGAATACAATTGTCTTGACTTTGTGTGGTGGGTTTTTTACCTGAAAAGGTTTTCCCACGTATATCTTGTGTCAATCTGTGAATGCTTAATTCTGTTATCTATTTTACTGGTCGTATTCATCTCAAGTAGTTTTAGAAGCTATTAGAACCTGTTTATGCTCTACTCCTCTATTGTATTAGTGTTAAGGGAATGTATTCCGCACTGTTGGGTCATTAGATCCACCTTGTTTTTCCCTTCAAAGAGATCTCGGGAGAGCATCGTTAGTTGGTGGCATCCAGACTTCTAAATATTCGCATCTACCCGGTCCCTTTGATCTGGCCCTCACCTCACGCAAAGCAGTAGGTTTCGATGGGCATGATAGCTGCGTAGCCATCCGACGGTCCTTCTTCATAGGTCCATCTCATGGCACGGGATGAGTATCGATCAAGCACTTCACGAGGGGCGGAGCTGTGTCTAACAAATTTGGAAATCATACTTCCTGGCTGGAGCTAGAGGACGTAGTCGCTCAGTCCAATTCGCCCAGGATCAAACCGAGTGGTAGAAAAGTTATACGTCATCCAGGCAGAGCCATTGGCTCTGGCCGGCGACATCACCAGTTAGCAATTCGCGTCTTGAGGCTATCGGTATCACAAGGAACTTAGCGGAGTTTTCACGAACTCATTCACAGTCAGTGTCTGTCCTAAGATTTATCGCATCATCCTATGAATGCTGGGAGGTCGAGTTCTTCACTGTGGAGGTCTCGTGATTCACCCGACACCTGATCTAGTCTCTTCATAGGCCGCGCCAGCCTACACAGAGCTACGGGCATTCGACATAAACAAGGGATTCTACAGGGGCCGAAGCTTGTGCACGGGAGTGTTCACTTTATAGGATTGGAAACTCAACAATCTGATTGGAACTCATAGTCTGTAAGATTGAAAGCTAATAACATTCGCAGTACACAAGGATGTGTTCCACTAATCGAATGATGTAATTCTTTTCCTGTGCAAGTCTTTGTTAAAAACTTAAAACTGAACGAATATCAATGAAGAGAAGCCACCATCAATACTTAGAGCATAAGTATTAACACATATATATGGTGAGGGCTGTGTAAAGGATGTCTAAGTCCGTAAAGACGTGTTGATATTCAGTTGCAACCGAAGTCAAGAGTTTGCACTGAGAGAAGCTATGAAGGGCGGAGAGCAGATATTGTGATCGTTGATTTCGATCCCTCAGTTTCTGCGTACAAGATTCTGAGTTCATTAAGATAAGTATTGCATGATTGAATAATGTTCATGAATTGTTGTATAGCTATTAATTCATGCTATAACATTGTGAGAGCAAATCTAGCAGTAGTATTTCTCTTTGAAATAGTTGAGTTATATGAACCATTAAGGAATCTCTTCTTAATGTGCATTAGGATGGACCAAGAGATTGCTTTCAAAAGAAGAAGAGAATGGAGACACTGCTTACAGCCATGAGACTGAATGAATGGCTGAAGACATCTCTTCGAAGAGGAAGAATTAACCTTCAGAGGGAATTCTATGATTCGCTGAGAATAAGTAAAGGTTGCAGTGTTGATGCTAAATCCTTGAAGTACCTCTTCAGCAGTTGAGATCAGAATTGCTCAATTCAGTCAACCTGGATTTAACATTGGTAGCTCCGCAAACCTATTCATAATAAAGTGATTTGGGATGAGGTTGAAGAGGACAGTCCTGAATCTCTACAGAGGTGTGCGTTGGAAACCATTTCTCTAAAGCAAGTGTTGCAGACAATCTTGGACGATGAGGTCAGGAGGTTGATGCAAGTGCTTGAAGATTCAGAGGGAGGCTACTGAACCTAAAGAAGATGATCAAAAGAGTACCTCTAGATGTTGTTTCAGGTTGAGGTTTGCGATGATATCCTTGTGTAGCAAGAAGCAATCTTCTGTGGCACTGAGTACAACAAAAGCCGAATATATTACAACCTCTATGGGAGCAAGAGAAGCAGTATGGCTCCGAAAATTGCTTGTGGGATTATTTGGTGAGCCCTTGAATCCTACTATTATCCACTGTGACAATCAGAGTTGTATTAAGCTTTCAGTGAATCCAGTATTCCAAGATAGATCAAAGCATATAGAGATTCCTCACCTGTATGTGAGAGACATGGTAGAAAGGAATGTGATCTAGTTGAAGTATATTAGTACAAGCGATCAAACAACAAACATTCTCACCAAACCTCTCTCCTGAGTTAAAGTTGAACACTTCAGGAAGAAACTTGGTATGGTTGAAATGTAAGTTATTGTTGAGATTGAGACTCAAATTGTTTATTTTGTACTAATATATTTAAAAGATGTTTAATGTGTAAACTCTTTTGTCATGTGTGTGACTCCACAACTTTATGGCCCCCCCCCCCCTGTGTACATTATTGAAAGGTGACGATCTTTCTGATAATGAACACTTGTATTTGACATTGTAAGGTGATGACTTTACAATGATTAATTTCACTATCATGATGGATATCATGTGACTTGATATCTGTGGATATGTCATGGTAGTATCTCTTGGACATTTTGATAGATATCATGAGACTTGATATCAGTTGAAGATCATTATGATCCTTATGAGATAATCATGGTGGATAAATGTATCCTTGGATATGCCATGATTTATTATGGTAGACATCATGATACTTGATGTCAGTGCACATACCATAATGAAGATGTGTTATGAAGAATGTCATGTGACTTGACACTCTTAGAAGCATGCCATATCTTCTGATATCACGAGTAAGGTGATATCACTATTTTACAATGATTAGTTTCACTATCATGATGGATATCATGTGACTTGATATCCGTGGATATGTCATGATAGTATCTCTTGGACATTTTGATAGATATCATGAGACTTGATATCAGTTGAAGATCATTATGATCCTTATGAGATAATCATGGTGGATAAATGTATCCTTGGATATGCCATGATTTATTATGGTAGACATCATGAGACTTGATGTCAGTGCACATACCATAATGAAGATGTGTTATGAAGAATGTCATGTGACTTGACACTCTTAGAAGCATACCATATCTTCTGATGTCACGAGTAAGGAGATATCACTATATACTTGGTTAGTTTTATCTTCCCTAGCTAAGAGGGAGTGTTGAAATATGGTAGCTTCGGTAAGATATAACTGATCGAAATCTACTATATTCCAAGTATATTATCAATCTGCATTTAGAGGTTATTACTTGCAGTTTATTGGCTTTCCATGTTTCATATAGGATCCCGATCGAGCATCATTATCGCTGATCATTTCCAGATTGGATATTATTTATTTGTGCAAGGTAAATACAGATCGAACTTGGTAAACATTTATGTTTATTAAGTAACAAATCCCGATTAGAGATCGGGTGTTTAGTTAAGATGAAAAGGCACAATTCATGAGACATCTCATGAACGGACATGCCTCCACTTTGTGGAGACATGTCCGCTCATGGGATGTGTCTCTCCCCTATATATTTAATACAGATCCGATCCACAATGAGTGATATCGAAATCAATAAATGTTCTGCTCTTGTAGATCAGAATTGAATAGATAGATCAAAGCTGAAGAAATTTAATCATAATCAACAACATGTTTATGTATGAGCTAACATTGTAACACTGGATGGTAGCAACACCAATGAGCTATTCATGTTTATTGTTGATACTTACCCCATTGAATAAGTGGTTTATTATAATCACTCACCACTTAAAAGTGGAAGAGTTGTTATTCTTGTTTGGTAATTGCTCACCACTGGATAAGTGAAAGAAGCTTGAAGTTTCATTTTAATATTGTTTAAAATTTCCCACTAAATAAGTGGACGTGCCCTTATAATTCCCACTGGAAAGTGGATGTTTACTTCTTTAGTACTGTTTATGCACACCATTGGATAAGTGGTATTGGCTGACTTGCTGCCTAGTGCCTTACTTTCAATTGTTGATTTGGTGTAATTGTAATCCTGGACACCATATGCTCTCACCCTGCCCATCTTGGGATCTGGGTGATCAGAAAGTGGAAAGAAAGCTGTTATTCTTGTTATTTACAATGAAACTAACATAATTTCAAAAAAAAGTCTAGGGTGGTTATTACACCATATCAACATCATCTTGATGAGTTTCATCTCTCATTGCAGCGAGAGAATTTGAGTTTTGACCTTATAGACCTGTACTAGCAAAATCAAACATTGAGGTATATTGTTGTTATTTACAAGCTAGTTGGTTTATTTATGATTTGGGGTACCTTGGGGGGGTGTTTCAACTGTTTAATTTCATATCAGCACCTATATCAGTAATATTCATCTTTATCAGCATTTTGTAACAACAGATATAACTCTATCTTGGCATGTTTATTTATGTAGTACTCACCACTGAAAAGTGGAATTTTTTTATTTTTCTTTGGTACTTGGTCACCATTGGATAACTGAAAGAAGCATGATGTTTCATTTTAATATTATTTAAGTTTTGCCACTGAATAAGTGGATGTGCCCTTAGAATTCCCCCTGGAAAGTGGATGTTTACTTCTTTAGTACTGTTTATGCACTTCATTGGATAAGTGGTATTGGCTGGCTTTCTGCCTAGTGCCTTACTTTCAGTTGCTGCTTTGGTGTAATTGTAATCCTAGACACCGTATGCTCTCACCCTGCCCATCTTGGGATCGGGGTGATAAAAAAATGGAAAGAAAGTTGTTATGCTTATCACTTACAATTGAAACTAACATAATTTCAAAACAAATCTAGGGTGATTTGTTGATGTTTTATGACAGCGTCGGTCTTATCCTTCCAGTCAATCTCCTTGTTACAAGAATGATAAATTAAATGTAGCTAAGGCTATTTAAATAATATCAATTGATCAGACTCAAAAGACACGTCATTCATATTAAATAATTATTAATTATTTATGAGGCACGATTATGAAGTGGCACGATTTACTAAGGGAGCCGACCTCTTGTGTAGAGGCGCGATTATTTGTTCAAGGCCGACTTGTGTTCATTGAAAGGTCATGTCCCTCCATTCCATCTTGTATTTATACACCTTCATTGTATCTCACTTGGCATCGATTCATTATTGTTCTCATTCCATCTCAAGTGCGAATTTATTCAAGGCAGATCGAAGTTACTCAAATTCAAGTTCGGCATTGTTAGTGGCTGAGATCTATCAGCATATTGCTCCATTGTAATTCTGTGTTGCATCACTCTTTGATGCATGTATTTGGGCCTGCATATTGGCCTCTTGTAAGGAGATCATTATTGTATTGATTCAATGTATAAGTGATATATTGTTGCTAGGTTTTTCTCCCTCAAGAGGAGGGTTTTCCCAGGGTATCTGCTGTGTTATTGGGTCTGATTTTGAATTAATTTTCTGTGCATTACATCTGATTATAAAACTAACAGTTATTACACCACATCAACATCATCTTGACGAGTTTCATCCCTCATTGCAGCAAGAGAATTTGAGTTTTGACCATCGTCTTCGTTTTCACTATGATGGAATATCGATTTCTTTTGATAAGATGTTAATAGAATCCAATCCTTTTTGAATCTTAATTGGACAAAATTGACTCACTTTATAACAAGGAGAGTGGAGGCATTATAAGGAGTTGATCTTGTAAATGAAACTCCTGGATGAGTTATAAATATCGTTTACAAATCAGAGTCCAGAGTTAGACCAAAAGATTTGGCTATGCATGCAGTGGTAAAATTTGACAACTGTATTGGTTGAGTGTGGAGGACACAAACGACATTTATTTATCTACCTTTCACAACTTGCAATAATTGTACACAAATACCCCTCCACATGACCTGCGCACTTTACGAAAATCGCAAGAGTTTACCAAAAGGTAGGGGCTGACTTTCACTGCTATATCTGAAGTCAAATGCCGTTGTATGGTGCAAGCATTCTCCGTTTACCACTCCTCAAGAATGAAAGACTGTGGTTGCACCACCATTAGGGAAAGGAAAAACTTCGATTGCAGCCACTCTCTATGTAATAAAATTCTATAGAATCAAATATTTATTAATATATCTTACCTTCAATTCAGAGAGTCAATCAGAAGATATCTATATGTTATTGATATTTTTGCAAAGCAGTTCCAACAATGACTATCTGTGCAACTCAGCCTGCCAGCATACACATGGCACCATTAATGTTGTTAATGCTAGTTAGTAAAGCTGTGCACTTGATAATTTTAATTACTATATATACCTACAACAGATTTGAGAACATTAATCAACATAAAGCTCTTTGGAGATAGACATAGGAGTTTTATCTCTTCTTTTGGTAATTTTGTTCTTCTGTATTTTGTTAGGCTCATTAGTTTGCATCATATTCACTAAGAACATTACTTTTTGGCAGTTTTGACAGTGGGAACCATTATTTTGGACTATCAGATTGTTCTAGAGTCTCTAGAGCAGGAAAGCTCTGGCATGCAAAAGTTCAAGTTGCTGCAAATTACTCAGACTCAAGGTCTGCTTCTTTTCACCAGCATGGTGAATTAGGTTACCATCCACTTGAAGAAATAAGTGAGAGCGAAAATACTGAGAGAGGAGAGTCAAGACTATCATATGCTGAAATTGCTAGGAGCACTGTTGAGGTACTTGACATCTGTTTTGGGAGCTCATTGCTTTGTGCCAAAATTACAGATTTTAAAATAACTTTTTGAACATTGGTACTCTTTTAGAAAATATATGAATTTGCAGAAAATTACCAATTTATAGAAATACACTCATACAAGTAATTATCTCTTAAATCTATATATGCAGGCAAATCACAAGGCAATGTTGGTGCTTCCAGGAATGATTCATCATGAGCCACACCAGGAGGCTTCCTTGACCGAGTTGGAATATGTTATTGATGATTATGGAGGTTTGTGGAATGTTTGATGAAAATACTTTGGGTCATGTTGCTGCTGCAAGAGTTAAAGCTTAGTACCTTTGCTATGTTTTTGATTTAGCTTGTTTTGAAGAACTTTATTTGGGTTTTGCACAAACTTACTATTTTCACATTAGTGTTACAGACATCTATTTTGAGTTAACTGTTGATGATAAGATACTGCGAAGCCCTAGGGACAGAAATCCTGTGGTGCGTTAACTCATGCAATTCTTTCATCTATATTGGCTCCTTGATGTTAAGGGATTTCATGTGTATAATCCATTGGTAATCTTGTCAAATTTGATTGGCAATATGGCTAGAATGTTTTTGTTGGACTGGATGAATTGCAAATCTATGGAGAGCAGGAAAGAGTTGCATTTGAAAATCACAACAATATTTACACTTCCAACAGCAGTGATACCAACGACAACTATGATTATGAAGAGGTTTGTGCCAGCGAATCTACTCTATTATCATTAATGTTTTCCTTCTGGTCAATATTGCTAGAAACTTTAGTTTTGAGAACCCCTTCTATTTGTGTTTGATATCTCTATAGGAGTGGAGTTCTATTGATTATGAAGGGGATGACTCAGATCATTCTGAATCTGTAAGAGATTGGGCAAAACTAGACCCCATGATCATGGTTCATCCATTGCATTTTGCAAAAAAGATGGGCAAGGTAATTCATCCACTTTTTAATGAAACAAATGCTTAATAAGTTTGCTTGTGATATTGGTTTGCATTGATTTTGGTATAGTTGTGCTTTGGAAAAAGGGAAATCCTGCTATATAGCAAGGTCCTACAATGGCACTAGGAAATTGATATATGCAGTTCCAATCACATCTGCAGTAGAAATAACCTACCAAATCCATTTTTATAATGATTGTATGCAAGTTAATTCTTCTATCACATGCTCTAAACTTATTAAAATTTCAGTTACTTTTGACTGACACTGAGGCCCTGCAATTGTTGTACATGGATGCTGCCTTTCTTTAGTCTCACATTTGTTATGGAAGTAACCCAATGACAAAATGCAAACTCAGCACTCATTTGACATAATTATATTGCATGTCCACTTGTATGATATAGTCACAAAAATTCTGGAACATGTTTTTAACTCATTACTGTTAAGTTACTTTTGATTGACATGGAGGCTTGTTGACTCGTCTTGCAATGGGAGTTCATGGATAATGCCTTTCATTTGTTTTGTGTTGTACCCAAACCAAATTTTTTGCTTCATTAAGGTATTTTGCTTAAAATTGTTTAAACCTTGTAAAATGATGTCAAAACATAGTTTTTGGGCAAATCAAGTATGGGCTTTTAGTTAGTTTGATGTTAGGAAGATATTGGCAAAATTTGAAAATTAGGGTTTCTGGCTAGACCCCTATTTTTAGGCAAAAAACCCTAAAAATTGGAACTTGTCAGAATTGACTGAAAATTGTTTTGATTGGCTTATTTTACTTCACGATCACAATGGTGAAGTTAGATTCAGTTAAAACTTAGTTTAAGTTTGGTGGGTAGTTTTTCGCTTTTTCAAGTGAAAAGTTAGGATCTCCGAGGTCAACAATGGCAGATGGCTAGGTGCCAGGTGTCGAAATATAAACTTGAAAGTTGAAACACTCCAGTGAAGATTCTATGGTGAGATATGTCCAAAATGATGCTTCGTCTCGGAGGGGATTTTCGTCAAGGAGAAAAAGTTGAACTTTTTTCTAACTCTGGAGACAAAAGCACACCTACTAGCCAGGGGCGCCCTTGATTCCAGGGGTCCAGAACAACTTTCTGAGATTTGTCACTTCCAAGAGGACTTCTCCAGAATCTTGTCAGCTTCGCGATGAGCGTAATAGCCAGTCTAGAAGATCTGTCTAGCACTTGAAACTGGAGATTGAACTTGAAATGAGGGAGATTGAAAAATGACTTAACATTGGAGCAAAAAGTGCGCTTGCTAGCTAGGGGCACCCATTGTTTTGAAGCACCAGATGGAGGTTCTGACCAAATGATACCCAAGATGTTTGTCTCAGACTTGGTCTGGCTTCGCAACGAACCCCTCAACGGGTTAATTTGAGTTGCTGAACTACCAGAATCAAGAGTCAAACATAAGGTTTTATCATGGTCAAAATGTCAAGAAATAGCAAAAGCGCCCCTGGGGCCTAGGGGTGCCCAAGGTTTTGGAACCTCAAATGCTGTATTTTGGGTCATCTCAGATATTCATCCTGTCTGTGATGCTTCCAAATTTCCGTTGCATACCTCAGTTGGGTCAAAAGACTTGACAACAACTTGCAGTCGGAGGTTAAGTGAATTTTTAGCCATTTTTGCAAATGGCTATCTTTGGGAAGAAAAGCGCCCCTAGAGGCCAAGGGCGCCCATGTTTTTCAGCTACCAGATGATGTTTTTAAGAGAAGTGCTCTCCAAGAGCTCTTGTTCAGAATCCAGCTAGCTCCGTAGTGAGCTTGTCAGTCAGTTTTGAAGTTTTGCCGAACACCGGGAAACGCGAGATGAATTAAGGACAAAATCACCTTCAAAATGATGAAAATGGATGAAAATTCTTCTAAGATTGAAGCTAAAAGCACCCCTGGAGGCCAAGGACGCCTTGAATTTTGAAGCCTTAGATGTTAGAATTAGGGTTTGCAGCCTCAAGGAGTTTCTTGTCAGTTTTGATCCTGCTCTTCAATGAAACTGTCATCCAGTCATCTTGATACATTAGTCAATAAGAATCAGTGATCAAAATGAGCTCCATTGACATTTGCAAATTGAAATTTTCATAAATTTGGCTGTCTGGAAAGTGACGCCTAAAGTCAAAGTTTGAATTTTGAACTCAAGAGAAGTGGTGCCCTATAAAGGTGGAGGTTGATAACTGAAATTTAATCTTCAGTTGTACTTCTCAAGTCGACTTCAACTGGACTTAATTTTTGCGTGGATTTATTTTTGCATGCACAGTTAATTGAAGTGCATGGAGGTGGCGCCTTATTTAGGGCTAATTTCTCAGTCAGTTAACTATTTTTGAGGTCCAATCAGAAGGTGGCGTTGATTTTGGAGGTCTAATTAGAAGCTAGCGTCAATTTTAAATCAATTGCATGCATTTATGACGCCTTTCTTGATAAATTTTATTTATTAAGGCATAGGCGTCCATTATTTTTCATCATAGGTGAGAGCAAACACGTCTTTCTTGAGCAAATAAAGATATGAGGGCACTACAAGTGACAAATTTCAGTGTTCTTCGCAATGCCAGGTCCAGATTGTTAAGAGGAAGCATTTTCCAGACTTCATCAAATCCAATTCAAGCATAGGCGACTTTTTCAGAGATAAAATAATAAACTTCTATTTCTATCTCTAAAAATTCTTCTATTCTTGTCTTAGGTTTTCTCTCGCATGCCAAAGTAAACGGCAAATTTTTCATAATTTGATCATTTGGGTTCACATATTTCAATGTTAGCAACAAAACCCATGTCTTAGATTTTTTTCGAGAAAATTGCCCCGTTGCTTCACATTCTAAAGCACTGTGCTTTTTTCCGAAGATTCCTTTGCATGTGGGTCAAAAACTCAATTTTTCCAAAATTGAATCATCTGGGTTGGCTTAGAATTCCATTGCCTACAAAACCCATGTTTCAATTTTTCTCGGGAAAAATTGCCCAAGAGCCCCTACAGCCATTAAAGCTCTCAACCTAAAAGCCTTTGCATGCCTCGCTCAATCTCATTTTTTCGATTTTTTGACAAACTAGGTTGTCTTAGAATTTAATTCTCTACAAAACTCACGTTTCAGAAAATTTCCTAAATTTTTTCCTTCGATTGCCTATTTTTAGCATCATCTAGAGCCTTTTTCAGCTTTTTCTGAAGTTTTTCTGAACATACCCGACTTTACAGTCAAAAGTCGAGATTTTCAAAATGCAATTCAACCCAATAGATTATAAGGCCAAATCGGTCTTAGTTCATGACTTTTTGAAAACTGTTGACACAGACTTGGGTCATGTCTATCCAGTGGTCAAATTGAGCATGTTGGAAGGCACTAACAACTCGACAGTCAAGAATCTCGAGTGATTCGGATTGCTGGCAGCGGCATCTATTCCTATCACAGTTGCTGATCTTGAGTTTGTAATTGCATGCATAAGGCATTATGACTCATCCACAAGACAAATTCGATCAACAAATGGGAGAGTCATTTGCAGCTTGAAGCCGAGAGATGTCGAGAAGTATTTTGCTATTCCACCTCGCTTAGACAACTTTACCATAGTCATGGAAGATTGCGTCAAGATATGGGAGGGAGATAAAGAAAGATCTCAGAGAAAAGTTGCTCAAAGATGGCTAAGAATAAAAGACCAACTTGCCGAAGAAGGTTAGGCGTGGAGAGTTCAAGGACGAGATTGCCACCCTGATTACTTTGCTCAACCGGGTTACAGTAGGAGGAGGCGAAAGACAGTTTCAGCTACAGAGCCGCTGAAGGTGATTTCCTCACTGCCTTCTACATCACGGTCAAAACCCCGAGTGAAGCAAAGGAGCAATTCAATAAAAGAGTGCTAGAGGATGATCAAGGATGGAGAGAAGGAGTTGATCAGGCAGTCTATCATTGAAGATAGCGTCAAAGTGCCAGAAGATGAGATGGTTAATGAATTCTTAGAGATGATGATGGCGAATGATGATTTGGAGTAGACAGTCAGTTAGATCCTGCAATTATTTCCGAGGATAGAGCTAGAAGCAACAGTTAACTCGACATCAGTCTTGAGTTCTCATTGCTGATTTTATACACGCCTATCTCATCCTTAGAGATATCTTTGGAGGAGGTCGGACTTTTAGTTAGGATCCAGTTAATTGATGTTAGTTATCAGTTAACTTTTATTTCAATAAGGACGTGCATGTTGCACATGTCCATTTAGTTTTATTTTTTTCAGTTAACCGATGGTAGCTTTCCAGTTAACTGTATAGTTTCATTTATTTAGGTTTAGCAATAAACTCTTGCATGCTTGCAAGACTCATGTTAACTGAAGGTGATTTTAGGGTTCCCTACACCTTTTGAGTTCTATAAATAAGAGCACCCTTGCTCATTTGTAATTAACTTTTGCTTGATAGCATACATGCTGAGCCAACTCTTGCATGTAGTATTGCTATTTGTGTATCTGTTCACAAACTTTTCATTGTGATAGAGAGTTGTTGCGTTGCCGGCAATATTCCTATTCTTAGTATTGGTTCACCTTTGAGCTTTTATTAGTAATAAACAAATTGCTGAGCCGCCTTGCCGTGCAATTTTACTTGTAATGGTTCATCTTTGTTCAATATAATGCTGGTTGATTGTTTATCTGTGTTACAGGTCCTTCATACAATTTGTTGTCCTGGGTTATATTTGTTTCTAATAAGCCTATTTCATATCTACACCTCGAATAGGAGTCGTCTCCTCCTTGGGAATTTAGAAGTAGGTTTATCGTGTGTTGTTGTGATTAATAATCTTTGTTTCATATCTACACCTGGATAGGAGTCGTCTCCTCCTTGGGAATTTAGAAGTGGAGATTGTCGTTTGATGTTGTTGCCAATAACCTTTCTTTCAGCCTACACCTTGGATAGGAGCCGTCTCCTCCTTGGGAATCCTGACTTAAAGATTATTGTCCAAATATTCCCTCCTCCTAAGTCCTCATGCTTTGTTTCTCTTGATGAATAGGATAGATTAAAAGCATTTAGTTAGTTGTAGTTAAGATCTGCAAAACCAGAGAAAAGCCTTAGCTGCAACGTTCTTGGTTTTCTTAACCTTGTGCCTCTTCCAGCTGAGTCAAAAAGATAGGATTTAGATCATTTACCTTTTCACGCATATCAGCAAAAGAGGGAGCTTCCCCTCCTAATTTGAAGAGCGGTCATTACGCACTGTGCATAGCGAATTGTAACGCCAACATTATGCAAGTGACCCAATAACTATAAAAATGCAAACTTGGCACTCATTTGATAGAATTATATTGCAAGTCCATCTGTATGATATACTCCAACATTCTAGGATACAGTAGATTGAAATGATTTGATAGTGAAAATTAATTAATTTTGACAGCCTGACATAGTCTTCTAGATATTTCAGAGTTCATGAATGCTTTTAGTGAATTGAACAAGGCAAACACTTTTAGATACCCTCTTTTTGTTTTTGTAGAATTAAAGAAAACTCTGAGTGGGCTTAGAAGAGTTTCCATTAATTGATGCAACTTGTGTAACAATATAGACGTTAGGGTAGGGGCAGTCCTTTTCATCCTACTTTAGTCAGATTTTGGCCAGATAATCTGGAATGGTTCTAGTGAGGAATGATTTTGTTACCAGCAAGGGGAGCTTGTTTGAGAAAGTAACATAGATATAGTTGCAATATCAGAGCAGATAAAGGGAACACATCGGTTCATGCATGAATCTCCTTTTCCCAGTGGCTTAGAATTCAAGATGGTTTGATGAGCATTCTAAATCTAAAATCCTACCTACTTCTAGTGTCTACCATTCCCATTTCATATGCAAAAATTCCAGCACGCCCTCTTTATTATAGCCACCGTTGGTGTCCTACATTGCAAAGTCTTCTTCCCTCTCTTGCAGAGACATGTCTCTTAGTGTAAAAAAGGAATGATGGTGGCCTTGGGCATGAGGTTCCTTGGCTTATAATCTATGAAATTTTTGGCTGCGTGTTGTCATGATCAATTTATGCTATCCCAAATAACCAGTTTTTAGCCACATCACAGCCACCCATTCTGCATCCTATAGTGTGTTAATCAAAAAATAAATCAAAGGGACTGAAATCCCACATGATCCGCATGAAATTATTGCAGTCAAATGAGATCTAAAACAGATCTTTCCCATGACAAGAATGTGTTGAACCAGGTCATGACCGATCTCTGGAGGAGACTCGGTGTAGATAGCTAAAACATATATTAGTAATAGTTTTCGTTAGTCATATTGTACCTTCAGTTAGTCGGCGAGCGTAGTTATGTCTCATCAGTTGATCGAATTAGTTTTAACTTTTGGGTAGTTGCCGACAGTTGGAATACCTTGGCAACAGTCAGCAAGTTTATACTTGTCCTGTAGTTGGGAAAAGGGACTGTGTTATAGGAAATTATTCCCTATCCCAATTTTGTATGAGACCATTGATGAATAAAAGAAACAACTATTATATCTTCTGAATTAGCATGTTATTATCATGTAAATCTATCATGTATATATAAGCCAGTTTACTGTGCTTTAGTAATTGTATATCCGTAGAGCAAGTAAACACCCAGATTGCTATCAATATGGGTCTTGTGATCTGCAAGTGTACCTCAGACAAGGAAGAAATAAGAGCTTATTGTGTTAGCATAAGGACAAGGGAAGTGACTCAATTAACACTTTCATCTCGTTGTCCCTGATGTGCAATACCAGGTTCAAGAGTCCATACTCACTCTGCTCAAGATTGAATGCCATGGAATCATACCTTTTTCTTCACCCTAGCAACCCCGTCACAAGCTCAAGAGTCAAGACTCTGGAAGGATTGTGTTCTCTTCACCTGGTGTTTTCAATCCTTTTCCCTTCCAAATCCAAACGTGCTCCACCATATGTCTATCAACATCCCCCTTGTCTACACGTCCAACCAAATTATCATGAGAACTGATTTAGTTATCCTAAGTTCAGAAGTGGCAACACCATGCAATGTGTTCTCTGCTTGCCTTCCTAAAACCACAGTACAATGCAGCTCTGGTCAGATCTAACACTCAAGCTCAGCCACAACAAGATCTGCCTAACCTCTTGTAAGTCCATAATGCTATGTTCATGGCTATAAAAAGATTGGAAAACACTATTTGTGGTCTGACTAAGGAGATCAAGGCTAATGGCCTCAATATGCCCACTCTGCAAAACTACATAGTACATACTTCATCTAATGGCTTTTAGTTGCTTGTCTGCGTTATCAACAACACCGAATTTCAATTGTGGAAGAGGTTCTCTAGAAGGATCTTTCCAAGAAAAAATATGTTGGATTTTTTCAAGAAATAGATTTCATCATGTCCCCACTGAAAAAGCCTAATATGGGGGTTTTCCAGTCCATCCAACAAGAAAAGAGAAAATCTAGCACCTGGATTGCCCTCAGCCTGAATCCTATGCAAACGAGTCAACAAGTTGCTCTAGTAAAGAGCCCGTGACTGTTTCTAGCAGAGGATCTGGTGAAATTCAAACAAACACTGCTGCCAAGCTCATCACTGAATGACTCTCTTCTGCAATATTTACTGTTTTCAGTTTACATTTTGTAGTTGCTTCACTTTGGTTATACTCTTTGAATAGTCACTCTTACTACACATGTTGAGAGCATCTTCTACTTGCCTTGGTACTTCCTATTTTAGTTATCTTCTTACCAGTTCTGTAGCCTTCTACGAGCTCTTTCCTTGCTCTTCAGGTGCACTTCTTTGTGTCTGCTCTTCTATCAGAATGTTTGGCCATGCAGCTACATTCAGAAAGTTTGTAATCTTTCTTAATATATAATTTATTTGCCCTTATTTAAAAAAAGAAGAATATACACTAAGTCACAAAGCCTTTCTAAAACATTATTTCCATGGTCCCTTTTAGTGACTACAAAACATTCTTCTTTCACGAATAATCAACTTTATCATACTATTCTAAAAGAAGATTTATAACCTAAAGTTCTGTCAACATGTCCTCTTGAATGTCTCCCTTTATTTTATTAGGACAGCTTAAGATTTTCCAAATGAAATTTTTAGGCTGAGATTATCATGGTCATGCTATTTCTGTTTTTGACATTTTCTTAGTAAAGTATGAAGGAGATCAATGATGACTAATCATAGCTATTCAAAAGTGGCATTTAACATACCATATTGAGTAAAAAGCTTTTGAAAAGATAATGTAGAAGATTTTGCATCAACATTTGGATCACACTCTATGATCAACTTATCTTTTAAATATCCTGATGATGGATCATGGAGTGTGATCCAAAAATTGATGCAAAATTTTTTACACAGTTTTTCTTAAATATTTTTACTCAATTTGATGGGCAGTGAAAGTCCTATGTTCTTGATGAACCATATTACATACAGATGCATAGAAATTCATATACAGCTTCACGGTAAAAATTTCAACAGTAAAGAATCACTTCCGGTGTTTTCATTAAATAAAATCATAAACCATGTCCATTACAGAAAAAAAATTCGTGCTTAATAGCTTAGTCTTATAATCTCTGTTATCAACAAATCTAAATAATGCATCAAACACAAATTGACTACTATAAACATCTTATTATGTTGAAATCTGTGTTGCTAACACAGTATAAAGCATAGGACATCAATATTATAAAACAGGGGTACACAAAATTTAAGATAACAGCTAGATGTCAAAGAAGTAAACGAGAACTATCAAAGAGACTAGTACCTGGATCCATCCCGGAGGAAAGTGGTGAGTCCTATGTCTTTTGTTAGAACTTAGAAGGAATCCTCTGTAATATCCCACCCTGATCTGAAATATTTACTAACTGCAACTGCCTTGTCTGAATTTTTTGGTTTTTATGGTTTTTGCTTTTTTTGTGTATTTTGCAAGTTTATGCCAGGAAATGCAAATGGTATATATTTACAAATGAAATGAAGAGAAATAGAAGCAAATACAATTAACTTTTCAATATCAGATTTATTAATGAAAGCTTTTACAATATTTTCATACCCGGATAGCCATAGCATAATAAATTGCAATTCTGGAAATTCATATCAGCAACTGGAAAACCCTTGTCATGGACCCCAAGCTTCAAAAACAGGTTTCTCCACCTTATTGTTGCTGCAGATTGAAATCACTGATCAAGTCGCCCCTAATGGTGAAGATTGCAGCCAATATCCTTAGGCGTTTCAGCCTAGGTCCACACGCCTTGCCCTTGATACTGTACGGCCCAGCAATGCAGATTGGTATGGCCAAGCAAGGATGCAACAGCAATAAAACTATCAACAATAGATATTCTTCTCATCACAAGCAATGTTCTTCTAAAAACCCTGAAATAATCTTTTCAATGTGCACTATGTGACTTTTGGATGAAAGCCACTTGATGATTGCAAACTTTGGGTGATATTTCACACTTGTAGGATGCACAATCTGAGAGAAATCACGTTCTCCAAGACCAAATTGCAGCAAAACCCTGGTTTTCTTCTCACAGCCAAAAGCTTCATAAATTTGATAAGTGTTGAATAATCAATGAATGCTTTTTCAAAGCTTTTTATACCTCTCTCATAAAGGCATGACTCCCAAGACACTTTTTGGTCATTAAAATATAATAAAATATATTTGCTTTTGTTACTTTATAATATCATTTCAAGTGGGCACCCAAAACCATGACTTTAATGATTTGATTTTATATCATTAAATGAGTCTTTATTATAAAGTCATTATAATATTCACTTATATAATTAATTATTATTAAAGTAATTACTTTAATAATAATTAAAATATCATAACTCCATAAATCATCATCATTAATCAATTCCGACAATGCTAGAAGGTAGCCCACTGATTCCTTTGCTCACCAGGGTGCCTTAGTATAAATAGTAAGATTGGACCCCAACATCTAAGTGCCTTACTGAAAGTAGTAAGTATGCATAAACGGAGCCCAAAACACCTCCAAAAGGCAAACCTTGAATATCACCAAGTACTGGAGAAGAAAACACCATTAACGGGCATCTGAAGAACTAGATGACTCCCACACAGGGCCCTCTAATCACCAATATTAGCCTACGACTAAGTTATCGGTTCGGGTTCGGGGACGGGTTCGGGTACGAGAACCTGGTACGTGGGTACGTGAAATTTTTTTTTAGGGGTTTGGGTACGTATGGGTACGTGTATATACATATATATATATGTATTATATATACAAAAAAATAAGAGAAATATACAGAATTGTAAAACTAAATCATTTCATAGTATGATACTTGATCATTGATCAATGCCAAATGCCAAAGATAAATATTAAATGTCAATTGATAGTTGAAAAATATTCAAATACGCCATATCAATGATATCAATTATGGAAATCATCACAATTACAGTATTACTGAATTACAAAATGTAGTTCATGAAAGTTGAAACATGATTCAATTTCAATGTTCATCAGTCATCAAAAGGATTATCAAAAAAATCTTCTTCATTTGGATTTTCAGCAGCTTCAACTTCAAGATCATCATCATTTGAACCCAAAGCGGTTCCACTTCCAGCACCATGTATTTCATGATCATCATTATCATCCACATCATCCATAGTGGCTCTAGCAAGATCCTGAATGGTTGCATCCAAGTCAGCAAACTCGGGTGCTACATCCCAAAGCTTTGCTGCCCCTTGCTTGTATTGAGGTTCCTTACGTGACAAAAGACGCAAATTGGAATGAATATAGACCAAGTCTTCAGCTCTTTTTGCAGCCAACCGGTTACGCTTCACTGAGTGGATAAAGGAGTATGTACTCCAATTCTGTTCAGCGGCAGAAGAGCTTGCAACCTAGAGAGAAAACCAACAAAATAAAAAATAAAAAATGCAAGATAAATTCAAGAATGTTAAGTGTTAAATTCTACAATACAAGTGGCAAAAAAAAAAAACTTGTGAGAGGATCTTGATTGCAAGAGGTTGGAGGTACATATAAACTTGACCATGGAGGTACCACCATGTAATAGCATCCATTTTGTATTGGTCTTTGACAACAAAAGGGCTAAGATTTTTTCCTATGATAAACATTCCAAATTCTTTCATAACACTTATCTCCACTTCTGGATCAGTGAAGAGTCTATTAAATGCCCTCTTATACCCTCTAGCAACTTCAAGATCTCTATATGGCGGTATTCTCCCTGGGATAGAAAGTACTTCTCTAGTATAGTACCTTGGAGATAGGGCATATGCAAGGAGGTGCAATGGTGTTGTCATCTTGTTCCAACGATGAAGAACGATTGCTTCCACCCTTTTGTAAAGGGTGTCTTCAGGATCATTCTCTCTCTTTTGTATTTCAATTTTTATTTTCTCCAACATTGTGTCCATGCTATCATAGACATCCCCCAAGCATGGTTCATCTGTATCAGCAAACCGAAGCATAGACATGATAGGTTCGGTGATCTCCAATACATAATTCACACGATCCCACCAATCGTCATCCAAGATCAATGCCTTGACCTTTTGGGTCCTCTCTGAATTTGATTGCTTCCATATACCCCATTGGTTGCTAATAACCATTTGACTCAATGCCTCTTTCACCTTCACAAGTCGTCTTAGAACAATTGTGTGAGATGCAAATCGGGTCTCAGCAAACTAAGAACATGTTAATAGTAAGTTAATAACACATTTAAAATATGTAAATTACTAAATAAGTAAAAAAAAATATTTTATTCAATTATGTAAAACATGACATAAATGAAACTAAATAAATTAAATTTACCTTCAACAATTCCAATCTTGAAATTTTTTTGAAAATTACTTGTGACATATGGTGGTTTGTCACAAACATCTGGATCTCCTCGGCCTCCTAGTATATTTCTTTCATCCACTCTATTTGGTTTCCAATTGCTTGCATCACCAAATTGAGGGAGTGTATGGTGCAAGGTGTCCAAAAGATGTGCTCATATCTAGCCTCTACCAAAGCACCTGCAGCCTTGCAAACTTTTGCATTGTCCGTAATTACTTGGACAACATTTTCATCACCTACCATCTCTATGGAGTCAATGAGAATCCTGGAAATGAACTCTGCATCTTTCACTTCCCCTTCACAGTCAACCGCCCTCAAAAACATTGCCCCCTTGGGGGACACTGCAATAACATTGATCAATAGACGGTTTTTGCAATCTTTCCATCCATCGGAAACAATAGATACACCTGTTTCAATCCAAGAATCTCTAATTGGTTTTAGTTGGGCCTCTAAAGATTTCTTCTCTCTTTGCAATAAGGTGGTACGCACCTTTTCAAACCCAGGTTTTGTGAAACCAGGAGGTGCACTATTTATTGCTGACACCATGTCCCGCCAATATGGTGATCTCACCAAGTTGAATGGAAGACCATTGGCATAGAGGCAACATGCAATTTTTTCTTCAGCAATATCTCTTGCCTCCATTTTAAATGCCCTCTCCAATGGACCTCTCTTGCGGGTGGTGATTTGTTGTTCATCTTCATCTTCCTCTTCCGTAGAGGGCATAGACAAGAAGGGATGTCTGGAGGCCCTAACTGTCTGAGAGGGTAATGTTGGTGTTTTTTTCTTTCCGGAAGAATAACTACTTTCTTTTCCTTTTGCAATCAATTTGTCAGCATCTTCTTGTTCTTTTATAAATCCTGCTATTTGTACAAAAGACAACCCCTTCTTATTTGGGCCCACACACATATTAATCCCTTTGCCACTAGGGCCCATAAAATGAAGTTTCACTCGGTAATAGGAGCTATTATATTGTGCATTGCAAAAATTACACTTCCAAAAAAAACCCCCACCTCCAGGAATTTGTGAAATTCTTGTGGTATGTGTCCATAAAGGAGATCCTTTCTCGATTTTGAACTTTTGACTTCCGTCCCCACCCACTAAACTTTGACTACTTGCCATTGTTGCAATCTATAAAAAAAATGAAAAAAAAAAACAAATTTGAAAAACTTCTTCACAAACTTTAAAAAATCCATCAAAAACTAAGAAACTTGAAAAAATTCATCAAAAGATCAAAGAATAGGGTTTAAATGCATACCTTAAACACTTAAATCTCCTTTGTAGAAGCTATTTGGCACTCCACAATCGATCTCCTTCGAATACAAGCACCTCCCTTCAAAATGCCAAGATGTAGAGAAAATATGGTGAGGGCAAAATGAGAGGTAAAAATGAAATGTTTTAGTGTTGAAAGGCCTCATATTGGGTCGGATTAGGGTTAGGAGACAAAAATATAATAAAAAAAATGTTTTTTATTTATGTTTGGGCCCACTTTCTAAGTTCTGGGCCCTGGGTTCTTCGAGGTACGCCTGGGTATGCAGCTAGTACCTTCGGGTACACGCACCATTTGACTGGGTGCATCCTGGGTACACACAGCGTGCACCCGGGAGAACCCACAAGGCTACGCACA
Organism: Sequoiadendron giganteum; assembly: GCA_007115665.2. NCBI lineage: Eukaryota > Viridiplantae > Streptophyta > Pinopsida > Cupressales > Cupressaceae > Sequoiadendron > Sequoiadendron giganteum. The sequence goes on from CM021105.1 coordinate 386,788,743, forward strand.
GGGTGGGCACACACCTTGTGCGTACCTAGGATGCATCCGCAGGCGAACCCGTTCGGGTTTGAACCCAGACCGGGTTCGAGGCCTCCGGGTGCGAACCCGGTAACTTAGGCCTACGAGGACCTGATGATAGGCTAATCCAACAAGATACTGAAGCTAGCTAAGAAGGGGACATTACATCCTCAGATCTTCAAAACCATAATAGTGAGAAGACAGATGAAAATAGGCTTAATTCCAACTCAGCTGGAGTTCAAATGATTCTAATTTCTAGCTGATATGTGGGTAACCTTATTTCTTTTTCCAAGTTAACACAATATATGCTGAAATCATGTAAGAGGGAAGTTGAAATCTCACCACAATGACAGGAAAATGGACCTTCCAACTAACCGACAGCACTGAGAAAATGAGTGTTGTAGTCATCTATGATTCTATAGCAGGTTAAGAGGTGAGAAGCAAAAGCTTCTTTTCTATGGAATACATGTCCCTGAATAGATTTGGTTCCAGTGGGGTGAGCACAGGCATACCATCTCCCTGAATATATTTGATTCCAGTGGGGCAAGGATAGGCATAACAGCCATTTTTAGCAGACTATATTGACTGGTATATTCATATTCTGCAAGGCCAACACTACAGAAACTCACTGAATCTTTGCTCTCCACATGTGGATATATGTTTCCTGGTTTTGATGGAGCTTTGTTCAGCTATTTTATCCATTGGTGATGCCATTTATGGATTTTACTGGGTTGCACTCAATCTCTTTGCTATTACTTCTGGAAAGTTTGTATCAACAATTTTCTTTCTTATGTTACTAGAATCAAGGATCAACAGAATTGAAAGCTAGACGCTTTTGAGTTTCTTATAAAATTTTAGTCAGATAACACTGGATTTTCTATTCAATGAAGTATTATTATCTTGGCTAAATATTATATGTCTTTCTTCTGTTTAGGCGGTTTCTACTAACTACTCTGAAAAGATGGACAAACCCTGTAATGGTGTTGCAATTATTGGATTTCTAAGGCCTGCTCTAATGGAAGAAGAATCTTATTTACAGAGGTTTTTATATGATAAAGATTACTCAAGTGGAGATGACAATTATACAGAAGAAATTGGTAAGTTCTTTTATAAATTCATGATAATGAAGACACAATTGGAAGCTACTAATAACAATATAGATTTTCTTCAGGATAAGAGAATATTGACGGCACAGTTTATCAGATGGTAAAAATGAGTTTCTGTCTTTTTAATAGATATCAAATCTTCCTTCGTGATTGCAGATCAGTTCAGTAATGGAAATGGAGAACCAAATGCACTTTATGACAAAGGAGAAGGAAAAATACAATCAGAAAATCAAAGTGTTTTTAAATTGGAAAATATGTCTGATTCAGGATATGAAGATGTTACCAATAGTGGTCTGAGTGCTGATGATCCTGACCTGATGTCCACGATAGTACCTGAAACTGAAGAATCTTGGACTCTGGGATCAGAAAGTGATGGTGACTCAATTAATTCATCAATGTACAAGCTTGAGATTCTTAGCATTCAACTTATATCTGTTTATGGTAATCAGGCAAGTGACATTGAGCTAGATTATTTTTTTTGCATTTTTTTCTTTTTAATTAAATTTATAATATGGATCAAGAATGCAAACCCCTAAAGGTGTCCATTTTGTAAGTTCATTCTCTTTGTTGTTTCTCCCTAAAAGTAGTAGCTAACATAATTAGAACTTGTTATAATTTGTTAGTAATTGTGAAGCTGACCTATTTTGTTAGTTCATTGTTGGCTTTGGGTAGTATGCTAATAAATATCTATTAGTGGTTACCAATGGTTGTGGTCTAAATAACAATTGTTGGGCCCTCTAAATATAATTGCCATAGTCATGGAAGGGGATGGATCCATGGATGGTCCTCCATGATCTTCATTCATTGTAGTCAAGCACTACCCTCAATAAAGCATTTATTGTGTTATTCTCATACAATCAATCTTGTATGTATTGTTCTTTATCCTATATTTTGATTGGTAGTGTAGCAAGCAATAAACATGTGGTACCATTGCCTTTGTATAAAATTGGATCATCAAAAGTGGCTTAGAGGAAACATGAATCAACAATACCCATTGATGATGATGCCAACATAAATGGGTCAACCAATTGAAGAAGCAGTTGAAATGAACCGAGAATGAGGAAATGATCTCATGAGAGACTTTAGGTATTTGTGGTATCTATTTGTATAAGAACACATTTGAGAAGAATATGAAAGATATCATGTACTGCAAGACATGATATGGAACAATTTGGCGGTAACAAAATAAGTTGGCACATTGCTTAATCACCTACCTATGTTCCTTGCACTATATTATAGTCCAAGACCCTTGTGCCAAATGCGACTGTGATGTACAAGGACAACAAGTCTTACAACAATATGAGGAAAGGCTTCATAATAAGGGAGAAGAAAAATTAGAGGAGCAATGTCCAATTGGAAGGAAGTAAATGCCATCGATCTTGAATAAAGGATAGAAAAAGGGACAACCTAATGAGGGGTTGGACTAAACTATTCGACAATCAATCTAATTACTAGGACAACAAGAAAGAAGACATCGGCTGTAAGAGGTGGCCTCATCCAGGAAATCAAGGCCACAAGTATGGGAAGTTATTTGAAACCAAAGCCAAAGTGAAAGCTGAAGGCAAAATGTGAGTAGGAGCTGAAGCCAAAGTTGAAATCAAGGAAGAGTTTAGCTGGTAGTGGAAAATTGTACATTGTTTACAAGTGTCAATTGGTGGAGATTGTTCAACAATTGCCTCTTCTAGAGGAATAAAGTGTCGATCTTGCCAATCAAGTAAGGTTGGCAAGCCCGAAAGAGTATGTGGATTTGATAGAAGACTCGATGGAGCCCTCCCTTTTGGAGGAAAGTCTTGAATTTGGAGGGAAGTTTAACATTAATTCCTTCACATAAGAAGAACAAGCTACAAATGAAACAAATATTTGAGGGATGCAAAAATTAATAATTTAATATCCACAACCAATAATGCCAAGGTAGTCTAAACGACTAGCAAGAGGGAGTAACACTAATAGGAAACTTGAAGTCAACCAAGACAATGTATGTATCATTATTGAAGGAAGGGTTGAGTATAGGTACATGGTTGATAGTGTTGAGGAATTTCCAACATAGACCTTCCATAGGAGGATTGTATTTGGAGGGTAACCTCAAATAAATCCCATGGCTTAACTGTTTGCTCCATCTTCTAAGAAACAAAATTTGCCAAAATTTACTAGTGATGGATCCGATGATCCTATTTGATATTGTAGGACATGTATTACAATTTGGATTGCCAATGAGCAAACAACATTGATTTAGATGCTCTCCAACTACACTTTGAGGAGTGGTGATATATTGGTATATTGATATCCTAATTCTTGAGAAAGACGCATGGTAAAGGCTTAGGAAGGTATTCAATAAAGAAAGCAGACTCTTGAGGGATGACAATAAGAATGTCACAAAGATTTATGATTCTTGTTAGGGTAAACATGAGAATGTGTGAGTGTACAATAAGAGGCTTAAAGAACTATTGCACAAACTTAAGAAAGAAACAATGGATTTTCTAAAGAAGTGGTGGTTCATTGAAGGGTTGATACCTTTGTTTTGAAGGATGATGAAGGTAGTCCCACTATCTTATGAAGATGCATATAATTGTGCAATCGACATTGAAAGTCAAAACAAGACATCTTGGCCCTCAAAAAAGAGTGAAGATGATGGTTTTGGATCAAGCAATAGTGAGACAAGAATTGTTCAAGATCTTTGGAGGAACATGCTCAGTATGATGAATGAGATGGACACCAAAGAGAAAGGAAGAGACCTTTAGTGCACAAACTACAAACACAAGATCATACTAGTTCAATTGTTTGAAGTGGATCATTTGTGAAAATTTTCCAAGTTGTGGGTCAAGTCGATAAGGATTGCCTCTATAAGAGGGCCCAAGTGCTTTTAGCTAAAGGAGAGTCATCAATACCACCTACCATATCGGTAAAGCAACAAAAGAATTAGGGTGCATCTCCTAGTGCATCTACAAGTTTTTCATTTTGTAGATACTGAAACCAAGAATACAATAGATTCTAGAACATGTGTGGAAGTGAAAGTTAGATCTAGTATCATGGCCGAGGTAGACCACTTGTACAATGCCAAAGTGTAATAAGTGGGGTTATTTTGCAAGAGATTGCTGTACTAATCAAAGGAATGCATGACTTCTATGCCAATGGTTTGGACCTATAGACCATTGTACTTGGAATAGCCTCAAACAAGCCAATGTCAATATGGTTGACATGGTTGCAAATGAGGTAATGTCAATTACTAGATTGCAAACAAAAAGAGACGACTAATGGGACCTACAAAGAAGGAAAGATTGGTGAAAACAAGAGAAAAAGTTGGGGGAGAAATGATTGAAGAAAGGTGGTAGTCACATATGATTGCAAGGCAAGTCTTTCCATCCACTATACCTATAAAGGCAATAGTTTTATTGCATAGTATTTCGGAATGACTAATGTACAAAATTTTGGTTCAAACATGGAGTACACATGCACACCTAGTGTTAGATGGCACAATGTCAAGTGAGGGGGAGAGTATGAAGCAAAATAAGGAACCAATAATGAATCTTGCTTTCTTAGGTGATCAAGTGATTGACCTTGTTCTCTTGATGATGAACCTACCTTGATGCCCAATAGTCATGCATATGGCTATGCTAGGGAGTAAACTCACAAATACCATTGTCAATGTCAAATTTGACGTGAATGTGTTATTCTAAGAGACTTGGGAGAGTCTTGGGAAGCACACTATTTGGCTACCAACCTTCCAATTAGGAGCAAATTAGTACAGTATAAAGGTGTTGGTAGTCCTCATGTCACAAAAGATAATCATTGGCACCTAACCCTTTATTAGGAATTTTGCATTCATTTCTTTCAAGAAGAATGTAATGTCCCATTTTCGATGTCCTTTGGGCTAGTTCGGTTTTGACTCACTATTTTTAGTAAGTACTATATTTAATAACTAGTCTGAGTGGCAGTGCAGTGTAGGGTTCCTTGTTTGGGCAGAGTGTGGGAGTTGTTTGATGAGCGTTAATGTTTTGGCCAGTTTGATATTTGGTGAGCACTTACTATTTTTAGCAGTTGCTATTTATAGTAAGTTTATTTCGGGAAAACGGGTCTCAAACTCACAGAGTCCTCAACAATGCTATTTCTATGGTGGCGTTGGAGAGCCTAAGGTTGGATTATTTAATATTCGCTTTTATAAGTCACTTAAGTTATTTTAATAAAATAACTTTATAACTTAAGTGTGGGGGTAGGTGGTCATTGAAAATTACCTTGGTGCCTAATGAGATAACGTTGTTTTAGAAGGCCAAATAAGGTAAAATAGTTTCCTTTTGAGCAGGACGCCCCTTTGAGGATTATTTGATAATGTTTTAAAGTATAAAGCAAAAATATTAAAAGGTTTTTGGAGGGAAAAAGATTCAAATTGGAGGTTGCCCTAATTTTTCCCTCCACTCCTATTTAATCTGCTTTTTGGCTCTCATTTGGTTATGATGGATTTGACAACTTGAGGAGACTTTGCTGGATTGTTTCCAGTTTATTGTTGCAGCTGGTTGAGGACAAAAACCCTCATCTTTAACATTGGTTTCGGTGGTAAGAGACCCACCCTAGCTGGTTTGTGAAGGAGATCATACAGGTCTTCTACTTGGGCGTACTTTGTATTTGAGTTTGGTATTTAGTTTGAAGGGTTTACAAAGTAATCCAATGCCAATCATTTTTCTATTGCATTTTCGGAGGCAAATTTGGTGGTAATCGATATCTATTTCTTGAGGTATGAATGGAGTTTAATTTATGAAGATATTTGTTGATTTTATGATATATTAAAGCATGATACAGTACCGCTGCTACAGTGCCGTGCTACAGTAAGATGCTACAGTGTTAGTGCTTCTTTATTGGCAACATTTATTTGATATCTCTGAGCTCAGGCACATATATCTTAGAAGGTTTGTTTAGTAATGAACCTGCTGATCTGTCTACATCCTATCGCCTAAGTCTGAGGCACTTTAGGAGGATGCTGAAGCAGTTAGGGCTGGGGGTGAGGTCTGCACAGGCACGTGTCTAATTATGGAGATCACACATATCTTTGGGGTTGCAAACTGAAAACTCAGACATTCTGAAGCTACCATTCACATGGTCCTTTTTTCTGGGCGCAAGGAGTAACCAGTGCATGGGTGTTGGTATCACTGATATCTACCTTCTTCCTAACTCTCAGATCTTTATTGCTGGGTGTCCTCGTTTACCTGAAGAGGTGACTTGCTGGTCTCATATAACAACCTGGTATTTATTTCTGTATGTTACATCTGCTGATTACATGCATAATTTCTGAGTGTCATTGCTGTCGTGAAGCTCCAGGTTTGAACTATGATATTGTATGAGCTGTTCAATACTGTGCAGGTTCATATTATTATTTGTATGAAATCTGTTTACTACTGTAACTCATTTCTGAGTACAGATTCATGTAATCTGCCCATTGTTTAGCTCTGTCTATATCTTTATGAGACAATAATTTATCTCGCATGAATCCTTTATATATAAGCCAGTCAAATTTGTAAGAAAGGAAGACATTGAATTGATTATCAGTCCTGAATATGCAATTACATTTCGAAGACGAATATAATTTATGCATTGTGTTGATTGAAGTTTGATGAAATGAAACTCAGAAGCTGTTTGCTAAATCAGTATCAGTGTTCCTTTCAAATACTTTCATATTTCATGCAATGTTATGAGACAAGTATGATAAAACAGACCACAGACCAAACAAAAAAAAATTGAGCCAAAAGTCACAAGTCAAAACTTAGAATGGGGTCGGTCATTACAAAGAAGGTCTATGATGAATTATTAGGTTGCAGTTAGTTGATAACAGCTAAAGCTGACCATAACTGGAAAAATAATTTATCGTCTATTGAAAATAATGATCAGAAGTATATAATAGATTTGAAGAACTAGGTAGTGATTGAAGAGGTAACTTTATTTGAAGGGTCATTAGATTTAGATTTTGAAGAACACCAGGTAAGTGGAAACTAAGGTACTATAGAGACGAATGATGAAGGGGTTTTGGATTTTACATCTTGCTTAAAGGATGAAACCAACTAACTTTGAGGTCTTTAACATTGGAAAACTTTGGACAATGGAAGATTATGAAACATTCCAGCCTAGTTGTAATGTTGTTGAAATCATGAAAATTAGAGAAGGTGAAGGGAAATAACGAGATGATTATGAAAGATCTACCACATCAAGCTTTCTAGGACCATCATCCACACGTCTAGCTTGTCCTCTAGAGGTTACAAAATAGCTAAGTTGTTGGTTTGAGTACGGGTTCAGATATGGGTACAAGTACGATGGTACGACAATTTTATTTCCTTGGGTACATGTACTAGAATATATATATATAACATGTTCAAAATTATAAATTTAATTATAAGAACAATGATACTCATAAGACACAAACATAATTGCCAATAAATAGAATATTTAAATACCTCATATTCATAATTTGCAAAAATGTAAATACTCAAGTCTCAAAATGTCATTACACAATGAAAATTCAAATTACAATCAAATATTAATTAGTCTTCATCAAAAGCATCAAGGTCCTAGTCAACACTTGGCTCAATTTCATTTGAACAACAATCAATTGGATTGCCACCCCCACTAGGTGTGTCAAGTGCAGAAGTTGCCTCATCTATAGAAGCTAAGGCAAGTTGTGCAACTGTAGCATCTAAATCAGCACACTTAGGGGTTAGATCCCAATTCTTTGTCACACCCTCATTATATTTAGGTTTCTTATGTGATAAGAGATGAAAGTTGGAGTGTATATAGACCAAATCCTTTGCTTTTTTTGCACCCAAATGGTTGCACTTGATTGAGTGGATGGAGTATGTACTCCAATTCTGCTCAGCTGAAGAAGAAATTGCAACCTGTTGAGCTTGCATACAACATTTAGTATTTAATTTTATAAATTCAAAACATTAAATATAAATTATAAAATTATATTATTATAAAATAAAAATATAATATATAGCATAATAGCATTGAATGAAAAACAAAATAAATAAATTCAAATTACAATCAAATATTAATTAGTCTTCATCAAAAGCATCAAGGTCCTAGTCAACACTTGGCTCAATTTCATTTGAACAACAATCAATTGGATTGCCACCCCCACTAGGTGTGTCAAGTGCAGAAGTTGCCTCATCTATAGAAGCTAAGGCAAGTTGTGCAACTGTAGCATCTAAATCAGCACACTTAGGGGTTAGATCCCAATTCTTTGTCACACCCTCATTATATTTAGGTTTCTTATGTGATAAGAGATGAAAGTTGGAGTGTATATAGACCAAATCCTCTGCTTTTTTTGCACCCAAATGGTTGCACTTGATTGAGTGGATGGAGTATGTACTTCAATTCTGCTCAGCTGAAGAAGAAATTGCAACCTGTTGCGCTTGCATACAACATTTAGTATTTAATTTTATAAATTCAAAACATTAAATATAAATTATAAAATTATATTATTATAAAATAAAAATATAATATATAGCATAATAGCATTGAATGAAAAACAAAATAAATAAATAAAAAGATACATACTTTGGAGAGTATTTTAATTGCAAGAAGCTGCAAGTAAATGGAGCCTTGACCATGAAGATACCACCACTCATTAGCATTTTTCCTATATTTTTCTAGAAGAGTGGAAACATCATGTTGTTTTTAAGATATGAAGTGGCCAAACTCGCTCAAGACAATACTTTGGATATCTTCATCTGAAAATATCTTTCTAAATGCAGCCTTATAGCCAACAACAACTTCCCCATCCCTATATGGTGGCACCCTCCTCGGCAATGAAAGTACCTCTTTGCTATAATACTAGGTAAAAAGCAAATGCTAAGAGATGTAAAGTGGTGGTCATCTTGTTCAATGGTCAACAATAATCTTTTGCATAGTTTTGAAAAATGTTTCTGTTCGATCATATTCCTTGGCTTCTATTATTGATCTTATTTTCTCCACCATGGAATCCATGCCATCATAAATTTCGCCCAAACATGGGCGATCAATATCAACACACCTAATCATGTTCATGATGGGCTCGGTGAAATTCAAAACATATTCCACACGAACCCACCACTCATCATCTAAGATCAATGCTTTTACTTTTTGGGCTCTTTCTGTGCTTGATTGCTTCCATACACTCCACAAGTTGTTGATGGCCATAAAACTCAAGGCCTCTCACACCTTCACAAGTCGTTTTAAGACGATAGAGTGGGATGCAAATCGAGTTTCGACAACCTAACATGGTATAAAAAATACATGTCACAAATCAATAATGAAAAATTAAAATTAAGAAATATATTAAAAAATCAAATTCAAATTACCTTCAACAACTCCAACTTGGAGGTGGTCTTGAATACGCCTTTTGACATATGATGATTAGTCACAGACATTTGAATCTCCTTGCCCTCCTTGTAGATTTGTTTGACCCACTCAATTTGTGTGCCAATCTTTTGTGATATTAAATTGAGTGAGTGGACTACACATGGTGTCCAAAAAATGTGACTATATGTATCCTCCACTATAGACCCAATTGCCCTACAATTTTTAAAATTGTTTTCTATGACTTGTACAACATTTTTAGACCCTATCATTTCAATGGATTCTATGAGGATATTCTCACAATCTTCAAAAACATTGCTGCTTTAGGGAACACTGCTATAACATTGATCAATGGTCTATTTTTACAATCTTTCCATCCATCAGAAATGATGGACACACCTGTTTCGGGCCATGTATCCTTGATTACTCTCAATGATGCCTCTACTGAAGCCTTCTCCTTCACCAATAAGGTGGTTCGCACCTTTTCATACCCATGACTAACATAATCAAAAGCCATATTGGGAATGGTTGTCACCATTTCACACTGATAAGTTGATCTAACAAGGTTGAAAGGAAACCCATTGCCATAAATGCAATGAACAATGCTCTGATCTGCAATCTCCCTCGCATCATTTTTGAAGGCATTCTCCAATGGGCCTCTTTTTTGTGAAACTGAAACGTTATCTCCTTCAGAAGATGGTGTCATTGGCATGAAAGAATGTGGGCCAGTTGGTTGTGATAAGCCACTAGGAGGTCTTTGCAAGCTTCTCTTGGCAAGAGGATGTGCAATAGCCTTTGATTTATTACATTCCATGTCAGCCTCCCCTTGTTCTTTAATATAAGTCAATATTTGGTGTTTTGGCATCCCTTTTTTATTTGGCTCGGGGAAATTTTTTATTTCTTGTAAAGGAATAGTGTATAAGTGAGATTTCACTCGAAAGCATGAGCTCTTATACTGAGTTCCCCATTAGCTACAATGCCAAACATAACCCCCACCATCGGGAATTTGTTGAATCATTGTCGTATGTCTCCAAAGAGGTGACGATACATCATATATCAATTGACTCTCTGCATCTAGGCCAACTAAATTAGAACTACTGGCCATTCCGTATGAACCTAAAATAAAAAAACATTACAAATTAACAACACAATAATGTTTTTTAGAAAAATATGGCATTATAACCCCTTATTATGCATAAAAAGTTAAAAGAAATTCAAACTAATAAAAAAAACTTGAAAAATCTTCAAAAAGATTATTGAAAACTTGAAAAAAATGAAAGGATCACTCACCTTTGATGGTTAGATCTTCTTTGTGTATCTATTTCTCCCTTGCTGTAGGTCTAACTCCTTCATAGCTCTCACCTTTGGAAAAAATGACAGACCCTTCAAAATCCAACAATGGCAGCTTGGAGGCAAAAAATGTTGTTTGTGGCCTTTTGTGTTTGTGAAATGAGTTGAGATGCATATTACATCTCACTTTTAGGGCGACCAAGGCATTTAATGGTATTTTTTATGTTTGAAAAGTTGTCTTTTTATTTTTTTGCTTTATTAGTTGGCCTCAGTTGCAGGTTCTCCTAGGTTCATCTGGGTACGTCCCAAGTATGCCCAAGGTTCCGCCCAGGTGCCTCAGGCGGAACCTTGGGTGTACCTGGGGCCGGATCTGCCTCAAACCTGCACTTAGACCGAACCCAGTCATATATGGGGGGTAAAGTTGTAAACCAAAGGACTTGGCAACTTATCAAAATACATAGCAGGCAATGTAATGTTAGATAAAAGCCTCTTCCTAAATTTAGTAGCGCCAATGATATGAAATACAAGAAGCCTCCTATGTTGAAGGTAAATTTGGGATTGGAAGGGAATATTATAATGATTATGGTTGGAGATGTGTTATGACCCTTATGTCCTAACCTTTTACTATTATGAGCATTGTAATAATCATAGTTTAAATGTTTTGTTAATATTAAATTGTGTGGATTTATCTTTCATGCATCACATGAAGTTGTAATAATGCAACAAGTCCATATTAAGTGTGGATTTATCCCACATTGGTTCTACCTCATAAGGTACTCTTTGTGAGGCCTTTATATTGAAGTTGTAATGATGGGAAAATCATCTTGGAATCATATTTTGTAATAAAGCTTTGCTTTTAAGGTTGCCTCTTGAAGAGGCATGCAATAGTTGTTCCAGATTGTGTAATATAAGCATATTAGTAGCTAATTCCAAGCATTGTGTTCTTTTCTGCATGTTATTGGTTATGTTTTATAATATTTGTAGTTGAGATTTCAAAAAGTGGTATTTGAGCTCTTTCCAGACTATGTTTTGTAGCAACAATTTAGTGGCTTTTTATAGCTACCCACCTTATGCTATCACCTTACCCTTACAAGACCTGAGTGATAAAAAAGTGGTGAAAATAGTAGGGTACATGACTGTAATGTCCCCTTCCCAGCTGTGACCGTTGGCCTATTCCGGAGACCCGTAGGCTACGCGGATGGTGAAATTAGGGTTTCCTGGTTTTGAGGAGGTTGTTGCTTGAGGTTTGGGATTCTGTTTGCGGATTCTTTCTGGGTTTTCAGAGAGCTTCGCAGTGATGTGTTCAGTTTGGCATTTCGGGCAACTTCGCGAATTTACTATTTTTAGTAAATTCTATTTTTGGCAGTGGACAGTTTGGGTTCAGTTCAGTTGGTCCTCTTCTTCAGTTGGTTCAGCTGGCACTTCAATTCTTGGCCTTGGGCGCATATTTCTTGGAGAGATAAGTATTTTCATTATAATATTATATTTTAATATTATACCCCTTGCCTAGCAGTACAACTTTAAGTTGTTTTAAAAGGGGAACCTTGAGGGTCTAGGCGTCATGGAGAGATAAGTTATATCTTTAAATGTCAAATATTGAGATGAAGAAAGGGACGCCTATTGAGAGAATTGATTTTATTTTAAAAAGAAAATACAAAGTGAAATATTTCATGGGTGAAAAAGGACGCCATTCTTTGGAGGGAAAAGGTGAATTTGAAATTAGGGTTTGGGCGCCTTCTGGAAGCTTCTAGATGTTTCTCTCTTGTCTATTTAATCAGGCCTCAGCTCTTCATTTGGTATCTTTTGTCTACTACACCGTTATGCTGCTGAATTGTCTTCAGGCACTCGCTTCGAGGAAAGCATCCCTCCTAGCATGGGCTCATCTTCTTGCTTGAAAGATAGCAACTAGTTGAGAAGTTAGCTTGTAATAGGTTTGAATTGCATTTCCAATTGAGTCATTGCATTTTGGGAGTTCTAGTTTACATTTTCTGTCATATTTTGATGTTGCTGAATGTCATTGAGGAATGTAAGATTTGCTCACAGCTCATGAAATAAAAATGCTATCATTCTGGGTATTGAATCTATCAATCTGTTTATGTGGGGCGACCATTCTTGCCAATTTCCAGATTTTATTTGGGTCTTTTTGATTTTATAGAGGAAATTCGCCCTTTGCAGCTGGGCCGTACCATCTTGAAGTGCATTGAAGTTTGTGCAAAATAAATAAGGCTTGTTTTGGGTGGTTTAGGAATTGCATCTTGGGCGCCTATATCAGTATAGTAATCTGCTTTTGATTTCTCGTCAATAGGATGTGTTTAGAGTGAGATATGTACAATTTTGTGAGTTATTATGTTGCTATTCTGCATTAAATCTGTCAAATCAGTCATACCAGATTTAAGGAAGTTCATTAGTTGTGCGAGGGGTTGATATTCAAAGAGTTTGTGATTGTAGAAGAGGGATCTTATCTTGTTATAGCTTTGGAAGTTCTTACTCTTATGATATCTGGCAAGCTCTCTAATTTGCTGTAAGCTGAACAGTAGTACTGTCAGCAATTCATCCCCTTAATTTTGAATTTACATGTAATTCCCACTGAATAAGTGGAAGAGGCTGGCTTGCCGCCTATTTGCTTTCAGTTGAGTAGTTTAGGGACCCTCTGACCATATGCTTGCCACCCATCGGCGCCATTCTTGGTTAGGGTTACATTCTGTCATCATGCATTGATCCTCTGACCATATGCTCGCCATCACTCGGCGCCATTCTTGGTTAGAGTTCCTTCAGTTTGCATTGCATTGATCCTCTGACCATATGCTCGCCATCACTCGGCGCCATTCTTGGTTAGAGTTCCTTCAGTTTGCTTTTCATAGATCCTCTGACCAATGCTCACACCTTGCCCACATCGGGATCCTGGTGTACATTCTGGTTAGAGTTACTTTCCGCAACGTTTTGGTTTGTGCTAACCTTAACGGGTGCATGTTGCATTGTAATCAATTGTGAAAAAAAATAAAAAAATTGGTCCGGCTCATTACAATGACCTTTCTTTGGAAAGGTTGGATGAAGAAATAAAAAACATATGGTTAATCTTCAACAATTATCCAAGTTAGACAAGCTAGGCCTTAATGCCAAATATGATGCCATGAGGCAACAATTCCAATAGAGCAAACAATCATAAATGGGACATAGCTCTCACATTGGACAAAATGCTTTCCAAAACCAGCAAAATCTTGGCAAGACTCTATGCACAACTAAACTAGACTTCCCTAAATCCGACAATGATGATCTTGCAAGTTGGTTATATAGAGCAAAGTAGTATTTATCAATTAATGAGATTACTATGGCTGAAAAAATCTCCATCAGTTCATTCCATCTCAAACATGAAGTTGTCTAATTGTATCAATGGATAGAAAAGAACATATGATCTCCTCACATCGAATCAATTTTGTGAGCACCTCCTCATCTACTTTGGCCTAAGTGAGTACAAAGATTTCACATATTAACTAAATTATAGCATACTCATTTGGTTTGTGACTACTAGACAGTTTGAAAAGTTGGCAAATTGGCCAAGTGGGCTCAATAATAATTTCTTTAGAATTTCTTTTATTAGTGGCCTCAAGGAAGACATCCATGTAGGATTCAAAATATTTAAGATTGACACATTGATGCAAGCTCTTGGGTTGGCTAAGTTAGTTGAGGACAAATTTGTTGCCCAATGTTGGCCTTGTAAGTCACTACAACCCAACACTTGAAAAACATTTTGACCCATGCCAAATTAGGGCAATCACCCCACACTAAGTATAAGTATCCAACCACCATCCATCTAACACCTAACACGTGAGGAAATAACTATTAGTTGAGTGAAAGGACTATGCTACAATTGTGATGAGAAATATGCTATGGGGCATAAATGCATTGAATGGAAACTTTATCTCCTAAATGTGGAGGTACCTTCTTTGTTTAAGATGTTGGATGCTTTAGAAGTAGTGTAGTTGAGGAATAGTTCAAAGGGACAGGTTTGAATGATACTTCAACCCTTGAAATTTTGTGTGTGCCTTAACTAGGATCACCACACCCTAAACTAAAAAGGTGCCAAACTACTTCATAGGGAATCACTAAACCATCTTAATTGGTTTTGGCACACTTGTAACTTCATTGACTCTTGAGTGGTTAGGTAGGCAACTTGTTATGTGCATCCTTGCAATAATTTTGAGGTGATGATTGCCAATGGAGGCTCAATGGCATGTAAAAGCAAATATCAAATCTTAAGATTTCAATGGGGGATTACACTACAATCTAATATATTAGTACTACCATTAGGCGTGTGTGAGTTTTGGGTGGCTAAAGACTTTGTGCATTGGGATCCATCTAGTGGGATTTTGTTGAACTATGGCTGTAATTCTCTACTAATATCCTAAAGGGTGTGATATTAGGACCTACCCAAATTATAAGTTCACATTGCATGCAAAAGTTATTTAAAAATGGTCTCAAGGAGTAACGTCTCAATTTTTCGCTATGCAAATGACAACATATGACTTAGTTAACTCTTTAGAATTGTTGTTTTTGATTAGGGGTAAAACAGGTTTTGAAGGGACCCGAAACCCTTTACATGCGGGTTTTGAAGGGACTCGAAATCCTATCAACAGAACGTTGCAAATAGATAAAACACAGACAATCAACAGCCCAACATTAACAACCACCCAAAAGATTTACTAGACTACCCATGCTGTAGAAATCAGGTTTTGAAGGAAACCTAAAACCCTATACAACCAAGTTTCAACAGGGACCTTGAACCCAAATTACTAACAAAAACTGCTTGAGTCAGTCAGACAACAACACAGCCAAGCTGCAGCAAACCATCCGCTCAGTAACAACAACATTGAGCCACTAAGACGAGGGTAGCAAGAGCTCCCATTCAGAACAATCAATCCAACCAAACTCCCTTCCTCAACAAGAGAGTTACAAGGAAAAACTAAGTAAGAGGTAGTAAGAATCCCTTTATAACACTTGTCAGCCTAGCAAGCCAACTCAGTCTCCACTTCTAAAGGAGAGAGCTCCCCTCTATTGGAGAGGATGACATGAACCCCTTTTCCACCCAAGCCTAAAATCTCTAGCAACCTCAAACCCCACCTCAACAGGAGTATCTTCCACCTCAAAAGGAACAACAATTGAGGAAACTAGAAAAGAGAACTTCCTACCAAATCCACAACACCCAACTCCACCTCAATAGGAGAGGAATCCACCTCAATAGGATCGATCTTCACCTCTATAGAAGAAACTGGTTGTAGAACTGGGGAGAAAGCCAACACTCCAGCAGAAAGGGAGAACACACCATCCTTTGACAATCCAGGCATTGGGAACTTTAAGAGGAACAAGAAATGAGTCTCGGTCAACAACCAAAGGACCAACTTAACTCCCTTTAGTAACTTAATCATTTGGGTCTTCAAGAGAAGCATGAAATATATCCCAACCATCAGCCAAAAAATAGTAATAAGAGTTAACTCTTTAGAATTGTTGTTACTCAACGAACATTCACATTTTTTTATCACCTTAATGACCACTGCCTTAATGCACAATCAAATTAATTATGGGTAGTTGGCCACAAATATTTTTCCAATATTGCTACTAATATATGCAAACAATTGAAATTGAGAAGATGGTCGAAGAATTGCTTGATGTTGGGCTCATTCGATAGAGTTTTAGTCCATATTCCTCCCCGACACTCCTATTTTGCAAGAAAGATGGCTCATGGAAACTGTGTGTGGACTTTCATGAGCTCAATAAATTCACTATCAAGGACGAGTCCCTATCCTTGTCATTGATCAATTGTTATATCGTATGGGGCCCATTTCTTCTCCTAGCTTGATATATGACTATCGTCAGATTCACTCAAGGGATGAAGATATCTTATGACAACTTTTTGTACTCATGAGGGTCTTTGTGAACTTTGAGTGATGCCATTTGGACTCACAAATGCACCATCCACATTGTAGAGTTCAATGAGTCACATTTTTTCTATTCCTTTGGAAATTCATCTTGGTCTTTTTCGATGACATTTTTGCTTACAACAAGACATGGGAAGAACATCTCATGCACTTGGACCAAACCTTGCAACTACTATTAACAAATCAGTTATTTGCAAAGCACTCTAAGTATTCTTTTGGTACAACAAAAATGGAATATCTTAGCCACATTGTCTTCATCAAAGGTGTTAGGTTTGAAACCAAGAAAATTGAGGACTTACAAGTTTGGCCTAAACTATAGGCTCATAAAATTCTTTAGGGTGTTTTAGGTCTCATAGGTTACTCCTACAAATTTGTCCTAAACTATCGTAAAATTGTAGTTCTTCTATTGGGAATGTTAAGAAAAAATACCTTCATATGGTCCAATTTAGCAGTGTATGTTTGCCCTTCTCAAACTTGCCATACCAAATTTTTAAAAATCATTTGTCATTGAAAGTGATGCCTTGGGGGTTGGGATTGGGACAATATTGATGAAATAAGGAAGACCTTTGGCATTCACTAGAAAGGCACTTGCAAGCTAAGTCACCAAGTTCGAATTCGAATTCGAGTTTGACAACATTGAAATTCAGATGAAATTCGACAAGGAAAAAATTCAAAAAGTATAATATTCGGATTAAATTTGCCTTATGTAATTTTTTTTAATTTTCTTTAATAAATATAAGTAATATATCCATACAATTGTCTAAATAGTTTAACATTGATAAATAGATTTGAATCATTACAAAAAGGTGACACATTTATATATATTTAATTTTTTATTTTTTATTTTTATACACAATAATTTTTTAAAAAAATTTCATTCAATTGTAAATTTTATTTTTATTATTAAAATAAAAGGCATTTAAATAAACATATATTTTTTAATTGTAGCTAAACATTAAAATAAAATACTTAATTTTATTTTAAAAATAAAAAACATAAAAATAAAATTTTAAAAATCTAAGTTAAAAAAACATAAAAATTTTTTAAAATAAAACAAAACCTAATTTTAAAAGTCTAGGTCATACTTAATTAAAAACATAAAAATAAAATTTTAAAAATTCTAAATTTAAATTAAAAACATAAAAATAAAACAAAACCTAGATTTTAATTTTAAAAGTTTCCATAAAGTGGAGTTGCGGATAGAAGGTCGCCGACGGCATGGAGTGGAGTTGGGACGAGAATCTACAATATACGAGTTTACACAACTTACAATGAGGCTTCTACACTCAGGCCCGCCCTACGGTGAAGGAGAAGACACGCAAATGCAGTAATAACTGGCCTGAAACGGGACAGACTAAATCAAGACGTTTTTTTGAACCTCCCTGTTCCCATTCTAGATTCACACGTTTATTAATGGAAATGAACTCTTTTTTTCAGCTCCTATAGTCTAATCTCTCATGTTTTCCTTGACGTAGGTGGACATTATCATGTTTCAAAGCTCCAAAATTTTATAAAATTAAAAAAAAACCTAAATATTATGCTTTGTCCTTTAGTGCCATGTTTGTACGAATTTCTCCAAACTTCAACGAATATCATACATTTTTTTTCACATTCGCCGAATTTCGAATTTGAAGCCGAAAATTCGGCGAATGCGGTGACCTAGCTTGCAAGTAGAAATTTGGTCAAGTCTACCCACGAGAAGGATATTCTAGCTGTTCTTTAATGTTATGTCATTGGTGGCCATATTTGTTGGGACGACATTTCTACATCAAGGCATATCTTCATAGCCTTAAGTATTTCCTAGAATTGCGAGTTTGTTTGCTCAAACAACAAAAATGGATCACCACATTATTAACTATGATTATAAAATTATTTACAAAAAGGGGAAGGAGAATTTGGTGGTAGATGTCGTATCTCAAAATTCGAAGACGAGGGTACATTATGTGCTTTATCCTTGCCAACTCCAAATTAGTTGTAGGAGGTCCAACAAGAATGTTAGAAAGCTGCATAGAATCATCAACTTATTCATCAACTAGCAACGAATCCCACAACTAAGTTTGATCACACTTGGGATGGCTAATGCTTGTCTTACATGAGGCAAAATTGTTCTTTTTGCCAATTACTCTTAAGGCCCAATTGTTACAGGAGTTACATGTATCTCCTTCCATTGTCACAAAGGAGAAACTTTTAGGTTTCTAGGCATTCTACATCCACTGCTAAGTTTAACTGCAGTGTGGATAGACATTTCAATGAATATATTGAAGGGTAGTTGCCTAAATAAGGTTGTAAATTGGTCTTTTTTTGGTGTTTAATCATCTATCCAAGTATGCCCATTTTTGTTCATTGGCACGTCTGTATAAACTTATAAAGCATCTACTATTGCCCAAGTCTTCGATGACAAAATCTTCTACTTTTGTTCAATGCTCATTATTGTCTGTGGTTGTGACCCCTCCTTCACTAGTAATTTTTGGCATGAATTGTTTAAGTTATAGGAAATAGAATTGAAGAGGAGCTTGCCATATCAACTACAAATTGATGGTTAGAGAAAGATAGCAAATAAATGCTTGCGGACTTATTTATGATGCTTTTGCTTCATAAGATGATGCCATATGAAGTTGTGTATGGCCAACCTCCAGCATCCCTTACATCATTTTTGTTAAGTAGTTCCAATTTACAAGTTGTTGATTCAACTCTCAACAACGGGGAATATTTCCTTCAAACTCTAAAGGGCAACTTGACCTTGGATCAAAATTGTATGAAAGAACAATCATATCAACACCATTCTAAGTGCAGATTCATGGAAGGGCTCTTGATCTTTTTGTGTCTCCAACCACATAAGAAAGCAACCCTCAAGCTTACAAGTAGACAAAATTTATTGCCAAAATTTTATTACCTTTCTAAGAGTAGTGTGTGGGCTAAGTGGTCTACAAGTTGGATCTTCCTTTGTCCTCCAAAATATATGTTTTTCACATTTCATGTAAAGAATGTCCATGGACAAAATGTTCACATTTAGTTGACCCTTCCCCAATTGTATGATGAAGGTTCCATCATCCTTGAGATGGAAGCTATTCTAGGCCAATGATTGTACCAATTTCATAGTTGCACCATCACAGATGTTTTGGTCCAATGGCAAGGGTTGTAGTCAAAAGACACCATTTGGGAACCTCTCCATTAGCTTCAACAACAATTTTCGTAGTTCAAGCCTCGAGGACAAGGCTTTCTAAAGGGAGAGGGCATCTTAGGACCCTTACATCCTAACCTTCTATAATTGTAAGCATTGTAATAATCATAGTTAGCCATGTAGTTAATATTACATCTTGTGGATTTATCCAACATGCATTGTATGAACTATGAAGTATTAATAATGCAATGAGTTCACATTGTGTTGATTTATCCCACATTGGTTGTACCTCATAAGTCGCATTGATGTTGTAATGAAGAGAAGATTGTCTTGGAATCATATTTTGTAATAGATCATTGCTCTTAGGGAGGTTACTACTGTAAGAGACCTATAATACTTATTCCAAATTCATCAACATAGGCATGTTTGTAGCTATTTCCAAGCATTAAGTTCTTTTTGCTCTTAAGGAGGTTACTACTGTAAGAGACCTATAATACTTATTCCAAATTCATCAACATAGGCATGTTTGTAGCTATTTCCAAGCATTAAGTTCTTTTTGTTATTGCATTTGTTTGATACTATTTGTAGGTAAGATCCTAACAAGATGACTATAATTGAATGAATCGAAACTATGCTAAAAATTATAGGTAGAGATTGATAGAATGCTCAATGCAGGTATCATCTTTAAGATGCAAACTAGTGAATGGACATCCTTGATAGTAATCAGATTGAAGAGAGAATCAAGACATACAAATATGTGTTGATTTTAGAAGTTTGAACATAGTCACTATTAATAACCCATTTTCCATTCCATTTGTACATTCTATACTAGAGAATGTGGTTGGGCTTGAAATTTGTTCCTTTGTGGATGGCATTTCTGGTTATAACCACATTAGCATTGCCAAAGTGAATGAGATGAAGACCACCTTTGTGGTGGAGGATGGGGTCTATGCATAAAATTGAATGCCATTTGAATTATGTGATACTTCAACCAACTTTCAACAAATTATCTTGCACATCTTTGATAAGATAGGAATGGGAAATTAAAGGCATTTTTGGATGATTGGTTCATTTACAATAGTCAAGAGAAAAATCTACGAGCTCTAAATCCAAACAAGTAGGTTCATGGTACCTCAAGGGAAGCTCCTCAAATCACATTGTGTAAAGTTGAATTGAAGACAAACCTTGAAAAATTAGGGTCCTTGCTACAATGGAACCATTGAGTGATGCAATTGGAAAAAAAATTAGATAATACCATCTTATCACTTGATGGTCAATTACAACAATGGTCTAATGGTATCAAATATTACGTAGGAGCCAATGATATTATTATTGATCACTATAGCAGCACCAATGTAGCATTTTAGAATGCTTGTGAGGGAAGTTAAGTGCTAAGGGGGTTGGGTTGGACAATCATAGGAAGTAGTTGATTACTTGTAGAAGTCTCCTAACACTCAAGTTTCAAGGCCAAAGAATTGTGGGTGGTAGGGAAGAAACTGGTAATGTGAGTTTGCCCCTAAGATTTGTGGCGTGGAAGAAGGTTGTGAGAGGGTCCTTGTCAAGAAGAGAGTCATGACAAGTGGTTTGCAGGGATGAGCGATGCCTCAATGATTTGTATATGAATCACTAGCATCCAAAGTGCACTTAACGTCTCCAACATCAATGACAAGTTGAAAGAGGGAAGTTATCAATCTCGTAGATTTGGGATCACCATGAAGAGATCTATGCTTGAAGTTGATAACCTCCCAAATTTAAAGGGCCAAGCATCTTTGATTAGGGTATTGGAAGAAGGTGGATAGAGAACCACCATAATATTTGTATAAACAATAGTACCTCCGATGGATTTCATAGTAGACAAAACACTAGAAAATAAAATGCTCCATAGACTCCATGTCTTGGAGAGAGCAAAAGTGTCAAATTCTTTCACTTCATAAAATATGGTGGTTCGTCTCAATATGAAGTTGATGGGAGCACACTTGTGATTGGCCAATGGGAATCCTTAAAGCTTGAGACAAATGATGATAAAGATAGGTGTGTTGAACAATGGTTCCATCAACATCCTATAAGGAATGTCCAATGTAGAAAGGTAGTTTAGGGTTGAGAGAATTTAGAGAGGTCCAAGTAACTTGGATGTACTGATGGTAACTGCTCTCTTTGATAGATCGATTGCACCTCTTTCCCTTGAAGAAGGTGACAAGCTTACAAGAAGTACTTGCAAAGAGCAAGCTTGCTCAAAGAAATGTCAATAGTCTATAAGAGTAAATAGACCTTAGAGAACAAGCGACATTGATGTTTGGGTGGACCCAAAGAGGCAATCTCCTTTGAGAAAAAGAGTGCTAGAAAAGGATCTCTCTCACAGGATGAAGTTGAATTACCCATGGATCTCAATTTGTGTATAAACTGAGTTTGAAGATACTCTTGAGATGAATGGGTTGCATAGTGAATTCAGCCTTGGACAACACACTTTTCAATCATTTGTTTGGACCAGACCATATGCTGAAGCATAATTGTTTGAACCCCCTCAACTTGAGGTGATTCACAAGAACCCAAGCACTCCAAACCTCAATGTTGTAGGCTTAATCATTGTGTCAAATAGGTGTATCTTCAAAGGGATATCCTATAAATGCATGTAAAAGGATCAGCACTCAAAAATAGAGCGCAAGGTGTATCCCTTGCAAAGACTAGATTGAGAGGTAGGACAATAAGAGAGAGGATCTCATCAACTAAACTCCTAGGTTAATATAACTAGAATAATCTTTATAGGGCTCCTTTTGTCGAAGAAATGAAACCTAGAAAGAGCATCCTTGGTGGAATTGAAGACCATGACCTTAGTTTTACTAAATTTGACCATAAGTAGGAAAAGATCACATAACTAATAAAGTGCATCAAGTTGGCTTTGTAAGTTGTTGGGAGAATGAGAGAGGACAGCAACATCTGCAAAGAGTAAAATAGAAATCACAACATGGTGAAGCAAACAACCATTGTTTGCATGGGCACACTTTCTGAGAAGATACTTAAGATCATATTTTGAGATATTAGGTTGGTGAGAGGGGGCAACATTGCTTAGCTCCAATAGTACTTTGGACAAAGTTAGAAAGACCGTGAGTAGCCTAGAAAGACCCAGTAGCTGTCTCATAGAAATGCATGCTGGTAGTAATGACTAATGAGTATCATAATACCAATGTCTTGTAGTTTTAGAATAGCATGGTATGAGATGGAGTCAAAGGCCTTCTTAAAGTTCACAAAATGACAAGATTTTAGGAGGCTGATGATGATCCTCTTCAATAATAGCATGACATATGAAAATGTGATTAATAGTTTGGAAATCCCTCTTGAAGCCAACTTGTTCCTTGGTTGCCAAGTCCCTGCCTTCCAACACCTTGGAAAGTAACTTGTCCAATATTGTGGCATAGATTTTTGCAAAAGCAGGCCTAATCATAATTGTCTTATAATTAATTGAACTAGAGTCATCCTTAGATTTGTGAATGGGGTGGATTATATGTTGTGACCAAGCAGGGATGAACCTAGCGTGAACTACCTCATTAAAGAGCCATGAAATAGGGAAAGCAATTGAATCCACATCACATTTGAGAAACTAAGCTCGGAGTCCCCCACAATCAGCTGCTTTACTGGAGTAAAGTTTCAAAATAGCTTTCTAGACATGACCTATAGAAAAAAATAGTGGAAGTGGGGTGAGAAGTAACAGGGGTTTCTGGTTGTAGGCTGATCATGGATACCATAGAAAAAATTAGCATAGATGGCCCAAGCAAATAGGGTGGCATGAACAGTGAGGGGGTTCCTTGAGAGGTGAGTATGCTAGAAGATCTTAGGTGAGTGATGGAGTGCAGTAAATTGTGGAAGTTTTATGGAAATTCACCGTGGTTTTAAATAATTTATTGTGAAATGAGGTCTACAAAAAGTTGCAATTAATCAGAAAAATTGCAACTGGTTGGTAAGTTTGGTGCTTATATTATGAGGGCATCTATCATTGTTGCATGTATTTGGGTGGTTAACATGGACTAAATTTGATTACAGCACATTTTGTGAGAAATTGAGCATTTAAACAAGGAATGATACACATAAGTAACTGTTAGGAAAACATCAAGAAGTTGATTGAGTGGAAGCAGCTGGATTTTTCGCAGGACCTTTCTTATTTGTAACAGCAGTTAGAGAAGGGAGGAATCATTTAGCAGGAAAATAATGGAACTTAGTCTATGGTAGAAGTAGTTTGTTTCTGTATATCTTAGCCTTATCTTTATACAGTCATATGGAGTGCTGAGATACCCTTACTTTTTCCTTTTCTTGGTCAAGTAGGTGTAAATCTTTTGAACCAAACATTTCTCATAAAATTTACTAAATGCTACACTTGTACCAAATGTTGCATAAAGAAGCATGTGTAAGAAAGAGCGAATTATTGTCCGTGGAAAGGAAACAGAGATTCAGACAAGCCATTCATGTTGTTCCACAAGCTTAGGAGGCTCTTGGAAGTAGACAGCTCTGTTCTTCTATTTCATTGTTTTGTTGATTTTTTCTTCTATTGAAAGCATGAAATATTTCAGTTTGTTACAAGTAAATGTTAATGTTTATGCCTTTCTCATGGGGTTCACTTGTTCTGCAGTCTTCTGTCATTGTGCAAGATTTTCAGCAAGCTGAACCAGATATTCTTACTCATTCTTCTTCAGAAATTATAGCTTGTTTCAACAGTGGCAGCCAAAAAACAAAACGTGCTCTTAAGGCTCTTTGCCAGAAGAAGAAAGGTCTTGATGTTGAGGTACAAAGCTTTGAACTATCTGTTTTTAGTTATTTTTCTTCATGTCTCCATTTGTTCTTATTATGCCAATAGCAATGTCAGCAAGGTGGGGTTGTCATGGAGTGAGTGGAAAACAAGAGTCCCTTAACATAAATTTGATGGTCATATATATGTCAAACATTCATTATACCCAATTGTATATAGTAAATACATCTATATAGTAACCTAATAAACAAGCATAGATATCTTAATTTCATCTATCTAAAAGACATCGAGGGATATCAGTCTCAAGGTGCCTATCTAACCTATACCACCAATCCCATATAGATAGGCGACTCGAGACTGATATTTCTCAGCAGCTTTTAGATGAATGTAATTAAGATATCTATGCTAGTACAAATAAGCCTTTTAGGCTCCATATTTCCCTAGGAAATACACCATATAATTGTATTATGGCAAATCAATATTACATCTTTTTTAGTTGAGACCTTTTTTGTTGAGATGGGGAATGAAATAGCTGCCTGCAGATCTTGTGTTATTGTAAAAGACATTTCTAGATTTTACTTGGTAAAACTAAAAACTAAAGTGTTGCATTTAGTGACTAGCCAGTATTTTTAGTTAGCCAAGACGTCCATTTAGAATGACATGATTTTTTTAGGGATTTTGACCTCATTCTGTATTCTGATTCTTTGTGTTGGAGTATGAACAGACACTAAGAGGGGGGGTGAATTAGTGTCTGATAGACATAGCTAAAATTTAAACCTTTTAAACTTCGACAAAGACTTTTAGTTCAGATATCGTTTCTATTGATAACAGAGCAGAGTAATCACTTTGAGAGCATTCATGAAAAGAGGTAAACAAAGATATGACAAAATTAACTCAATTTATTTAGACAACTCATGCCAATATAACTTGTGTGAGATATCTTGCACTTGCAAAAGATGTGATTGACATTGTTTAACAATCAGAGCATAATGACAAAATAGGTGCAACTCATAAGACTGTGTACATGAAGACCAGCATCATTGAATCACTTTAAGACCACCATATTTCAATGCAGCTTTATGAGACACTACAACAACTGTGTAATTGAATGACATATGATAAGCATTGAAACAACAGAGAGCTTTAGTACATTATGATAGATTGAAACATAACAATCTTGAACTATGAATCAATGAAAGAACATGTGATGTGATAGACTAAATGCTTTTCATCACAAAATGCAAAACATGTTTGGTTAAACAGAGCTTTTAAACCAGTTTGCAACATATGACTGTGAAAGTACTTGTAACAGCAGAATACATTAACATTGCAGAAATAAGAACTGATAATAGACATTAATTCATCTGATAACTTATGAAAATCAGATAGACATGAAAAACATTCACACAAAGACTCATCACATAACACATTATATGTCTTGAGTGGAAAACCCTCAAGGGGAATAAAAACCACTCGAAAAATATATCACTCATTCAGATAGAGCACCAACTCTACAAAGTTCAAGAGCACCAACTCCACACAATTCAGAGCACCAACTTCCAAAGTTACAGGAGCACCAACCCCAAAGTTACAGGAGCACCAACTCCAAAAAATCCGATGTATATAACCAATCAGTGTTCTATCAATACCCTAGTAATGCAAATTAGCATTCCTAGTGCCTCAATAGAAGACTGTGAAAAATAATTTTCAATAAGCACATAGGAGAATGTTATATAAGACTGATAACATCCCCATTTGATACAACAATTGATATTACTATAATAGATTACAATGTAGTTCTCAATGTAAACACTGTTACAAAATCACTTTTCAAGATTTTCAAGACTGAACAATGTATCAATATATCTCATAAATTTCTCACAAAAATGTATGTCTGTAATTTCCCTCAACAAGCCACCAAGTCACTGACAAAATGTAGTCATTTTATATCACTGAATAGTCTTTCAAAATGCAGTTTCAATAACTGTTTATCCAACTTGGGTTAGAGTTACAAGAGAAGAAACCCTAAAGAGTTTTTAACTAACTCTTTGAAAAGTTTAAGCAAGAATCATTAACCTCTGCAAACTCTGTTACAAATCCAAAAGAAAAACTGTTGGAAACCCAAAAAAGGGTTTGAATAATAACCAACAACTATTAACCCCTTTAACCACAGTCTTTCAACCAAGATTTTAATCACAAAACCCGTAAGGGTTTATCCTTGAACAAAGCAGTTACAGTCAACATTATAATTGTCGAACATCTGAGAAATGATAATATCTTTGAGCATAAAAATAGTTTCATGGCTTTAAAAAAAATAATCCTTTTATTATTCTTAACAACTTCCTTAACAAATTGTCTCAAGGCCCGTAAGCATCAAGAGGGTTTTTGCATTACCTGATTACGGTGGAAGAAAACTGAACAAATACCATAAAGATCTGTCGAGGAGTTCCATAACTACCCAGCTGAAAGACAAGATCAAATCTTCTCTATCTTAACTTCCACAGTCGAGCTTTCATTAGCTCACAGTCAACACCCAATCATTTAACCAAAGTGCTAATATATCAGACCATCCTCACTGCTAGCTTACACAATATCACTATCATATATTCTCTTAGTGTGTCGACTGAGAAAGAACTCAAGATCTGCAGATAAAAATATCCATGGTGGCTAGGGTTCCAAACCCTACTCAAAGCACAATGAAAAGCTTTTGCCAAATAGCACTTCTAGTCTTTTCGAAGACTTTTCAAATAATAATAATCATTTGAGATCCGAATGCTACCAACAAAAATGATAATTCTGCCAAAAATACCGACAATGATCATAACACTATCAAAGTCAAAGATAGCCCGACAACACAAACATGTCAATCACTGCAATGATAAGGAGCCCGATTTCACATGTTCAATGTGATTAAATTTAGCATTGAAACGAAAATGCCAATCACATAGTTCAATAATAATGCTGCCCGATACCTTTATCACTTTACAAGGTGATTGCTAGAAATGCCATTTATGAACTATAAACCTTATAATAAATCAAAGCTCTCATAACCATATAAGATGCCGATTACTTTAGTATATTGACAATGTCACAAAGAGATGTGAGTACCAACTTCCTTAAAACAATGTCATTACATTTGAATGTAACAAGGAAGTTTAAGAACCTTAGCAAAATTGAACATAATGACCTTTGACACCTTACAGTATACAAACAACCCGAGCCTTCATATGATCAAACTGAAAAACCAGAACTGTCTGAGCATCAATCTGTAAATCAGATAAACACTGTCAGCCAACATCATCATATATATCAAAAGATCAAAAACTGGATTATCACACAACTGTAAGGACAAGCAAATCCATAATATTGTTACTAAAAACATATATCCTGTCATCATCCATCAAGCATTTCGTTACATATATCCTCATATCAGCAAACCACTTTTGACATCAAGGACAAACCAAAAACAACTGAGAGCCAACACTTTGTGCTTAAATTATACGGTTTAGAATAAGTTTAAATGTTTAAACTGTAATAATCACTCTTAATTTTTTTTGTTTTGAAAACTTGTTAGCTCAATAGAATGGAAATTGCTAAACAACTTTCCTTTCCACTTTCTAATCACCAAGTTCCTAGTGTGGGCAAGGTGAGAGCATACGGTGTATGGGATTACAATAATACTTGAAATGAAGTAGCTGAAAGTAATCCACTTATCCAGTGGGGTTAGCTTAGCACTTCCAGTTTTCAGTGGGAAAACATCAAACAATATTAGAAATGTAAGGCCAACGCTTTCACTTTTTAGTGGTGAATGAATACAAAAAGAAAGAGCAACTCTCCCACTTTTCAGCGGTGAGTGAATACAATAAGATAGAGCAACTCTTCCGCTTTTCAGAGGTGAGTGAGAACCAATATGCCCCTTATTCAGTGGGGTAAATAACAACAAAATATCAAAAGCAGTTCATTGGTGGTACTATCACTTAGTGTTACAATGTTAGCTCATTTGAAAACTTCTAAATTCAAGATATGCATCTATTGTTACAAGAATGGTCATGAAAGAAACTGATAGAACATACCCACATGTATCAAAACATCGAAGAATTAACCACCCATCATGGAATTAACAAATATACCTCAAAGACTGACAAATAGATGGTTGGTGTAGGTCTGAAACCCTGCTGTTACAGTCTAGACAGCAAGATATAACTCAAAAAACTTCACCAAATCACTCCCACCCACACCCAAAATGAATGCAAACTATAACCATGTTTTCAAACAACTTTGAATGATTTATCCCATCATCAAAATATTCATATTGAAAAACCAAAACTGAAACTTTCAAACAGCTTTGAATGATTTATCACATTATCAAAATATTCATACTGAAAAACCAAAACTGAAACTTTAAAGCAGCTCCAATGGTGACTCCTGGCTGAAATCACACCATAGTCTAGCTAGGGAATATTTTGCAATTCTGAAACTAGAAATCTACGAGGGATTTCGTCTTCAAAGATTGAAGAGAACCAAATCCATTTCAACATTATCATTCTTCAGCATATCCAAATGAGCCCTTAACACCTTTTATAGTTTTTTTCCTTTTTTTTTTGAAAAAGTGTTTTTTGATGCTTTTTCAAAAAAACATTTTTTGCTTTTTTGTTATTTTTTAAAAAACATTTTTTGCTATTTTTTTTTTTCCAAAAAAAACACTTTTTGCTTTAAATTAAATAACTCATTATGTTCAACATTTAATCACCTTTCCAATAAACTATTACACTAAGTTGCCTCTTAATTATTTCTCAACATTAAACAACATTAATGAAATATTAATTAAATAACTTAATAACTCACCCAAGTTGTGGAAAGTCTCGAAACATATCGGAATCCAAATTTGACCATGCCGATATAATATTGAGGCAATAGGTGAGTAATAGAAGCCAATTAGGTGACTTACTATAAATAGACGTGCTCTCTAAGAAGTTTGGAGAACACTCAAAAGTCAAAAAACAGTTCAAAGAGTGTCATTCAAATCAATATTGCCCACAAAGCTCATTGCCAACAAAAGGAACCTTGTAACTCCGAAACTACGCCCTCCAAGACCTTTGGAGTCTCCTTGCCTTACCAATTAGCCCACGAGAACTTAGGAAATAGGCTAACGGTCTTCAAACTGATTAGGCTTGAGAAGGGGACATAACATAGACTTGTTATGCTATGTCGAAAAACCAATGTAACTTAAATGTTTCTCTGAGTTTTTGGTACAAATGGATGGGTGGATGTAGGGGTAGAGTTTCAAGGATGGCAAAAATCTTTCTAAATTTCAAGAATGGCTATATATATGTTATTTTTTAAAATCAATTTTACCAATATTGTTTAAAATTAATAAATGATAAAAGTCTTATAGCAGACTTATCAAAGTGTGTCATAAAGTGATACCCTGAGGCTAACTCTACATAGTGTTTAGAATATCTAACAACGGATACTCTTGGCCCTCTTAGAAGAACCAAGAGACAATTTTTTATTTTTATATTAGTTATTAGTATTACCTACAATATCTCTATTCAATCATAAAGCTCAAATGAAAGCCAAACACAAGAGTCTTTCGCTAAAACAAAGCATTACAATCTAATAAATTAGCATATATTGCAATCAACAATAATTCATGTAGTGGATGTTAAGGTCATTTGGAGGGTTGGGTTAACTAGGCATGCAATGGCTTACCATAAATCTTTAGCATGGTTAACTAGGCATGCAATGGCTTAACATTGTTGGTGGCATTGGTGAACTTGATCATCTTTAGCATTTGCATATTGTCCTCCGCAAATCTGACTTGTAGATCACCATTTTGGAGGTAGCTCTACCTTTGTCAGGTTAAGAAGAATGCATAGATCAATTAAAGCTTTGTAATCAAGAAAAATAGAGACCCAAGTGGGTTCTTGTGACCAATGAGGTTACAACATATTTCATGATGTTTGGCATTGGAACACCACCAAGAAATATAGGCTCACAAGTGGACATCAACAACGATCTAATTTGACTTATGTGCACTCTAAGCACACCTCCTAAATGTAATGTCCCCTCCCTAACCTGTTCAGTAGTGTGGCAAAGTTAGCCTACTTAGTAGTTCCCGTAGGCTAATGGGGTGTGGTTAGGGAACTTTGGTGACAGTTTATTCAACGTTGTTTGGTTGGGAGTTGTGTAATGCCTCTTTTTGGAGTATTTTTGATGATTTTTCCCACACTTACTACTTTTAGTAAATTAGTTTCGAGCACCAACGGAGCCAACTATCAATATCGCTAGTTTTAGTATAATTGGTGGATGTTGTTTTCAGTGTCATCTCAATATTTGATTTAGTCCAATGGTTTTA
The DNA here is from genome assembly GCA_007115665.2 of Sequoiadendron giganteum. Classification (NCBI taxonomy): domain Eukaryota; kingdom Viridiplantae; phylum Streptophyta; class Pinopsida; order Cupressales; family Cupressaceae; genus Sequoiadendron; species Sequoiadendron giganteum. The sequence goes on from CM021105.1 coordinate 386,819,614, forward strand.
AATTAAATAACAATAAGTTATAATTTATAACTTATCAGTAAAGTTAAATAACGATAATTTAACTTTATTGTTAATTTACTAAAATAACGATAAAGTTAAATCTTTAATTTTACTTTCTTAATTTATAACTTATAAATTAATAAAGTAAAATTAAAGATTTAACTTTATCGTTATTTTTAATTTTAGTAAAAGGACTATATGGGTGCCAATTATAAAGTGAAAGTGTTTAATTTATTTGAATGGGGCCTTTTTGGACTTGGACGCCTCATTGGGGAAAACAAAAGTGTCTTTTAAATTAAATCATAAAAAGGCAATTTGGGGCATGGCTTTTGGAGAGAGATAAAAGCAATTTTTTTGAAGAGTTCATTTCTCATATGATTTTGGTATGTTGGATGTTCTTCATTGTTGGAGGAGCTAATTCTTCAAGAGGGTTTTTGAGGACGAAATCCCTTGCAGGCGACATCTTCCATGTTGGTGAGAGACCTGTTGTGACCTTTTTTCACACATCACCCCATCCCAGATGGGGACCCCCCTAATTTTTGCTCCATTCTGGTCTTTTGGCTTTGGTTAGTGCGTCTCTCTCTCTATCTCTGGTCCTTCCGGGGATGCCCCGTCGTTTGACCTGGGTTGAAGTATTGTTCAAGTCTGTGAAATTAGGGTTTTCATTAGTCAGGCTTATTAAAAGTCAAACTGAGTTGTAAAATTGAAATTCGAGCTTAGTACAACAATCAGAAGACTTCTAGTAGGGTCCCACTAAATTTTCACTGTATTCCGGCAACTTACTATTTTTAGTAAGTATTCAATTTGGGACTATTTTATCGAGATTTTGGAATTCTGTCAGTTCGACCATAGTCAGGCAGCTTCAGAATGCCTACGCGCGAAATTTGAATGGATTCCGACAACTGGCTATTTTTAGCAGTTCAGCCTTCGGAGGCTATTTTCAGGATTTAAACGAGCAATTCTCCGGTGAGTGACAGGGGAATTGATCTGGGTTTTCCAAGACCTTCGCGATGATGTTACATGCAAACCGAGATGGTGACTTTCAGAGTTCAGCCTCCCGAGGCTATTTTTAGGGTTTGCATGCAAGAATTTTCAGTGCATGTCCAGATATTCCATGTGGGTTTTGCGAGGCCTTCGCAATGATATGACATGCAAATGGATCGGGTCAGTTTTCAAGGACTTACTATTTTTAGCCAGTGCCAAAACTTTGACTAGTTTTCTGGGTTTTTCTGGGTTTTTTGAGATCCCACGGGCACTGTGACATGCAAACTCGCCCGACATCCGGGTGACCACTTCCCAGGCACTTACTATAAATAGCAGTATCATCCCAGCAGCTACCCACCACTTCAGTCCAGCAATCAGGTGCAATCAGGCACGATCAAGGACAACCAAGAACAAATCAGAGCACATGCAGATCAGATTAGGGTTTCCCCTGCCACGTCTAAAAATAGATGAAGCAAAATGCAGAAATGACAGAACGAAGCACGCCACCGGAATCAGCATCCTTCGGGCTACCGGCTGGTAAAATTTGAACACGATCTGAATACTTACTATTTTTAGCAAGTCACCTCATGGCTAAAAATAGCACGTCTTCGTCAGGGAAAATGTGTGAACGAGTCTCTTACAGCATCAAGTACAAGCGAAATAAATTTCAAAGCAAACAGAGATACAAAATTGGTCAATTCTAGGGTTTGCTAAAAATAGCAAATGGCTAATAATAGCATGTATTGTGCCAGGTAAGATGTGAATAGGATGACAGCACCCGATGGAGGCACAACCACGCCAGTTCCAGTTCAGAACAAGGTGAAAATCAATGAAACCCTAATTTCTCTGAATTTACTAAAAATAGAAAGCCAGGCTAGGGTTGGGGCGTTGGAAATTTTACAAATATAGCTGACAGGCACACACCTTCATATGCGCCCAGGAGGAATGAAAGCTTCAAAATTTTCTAAGGGTGAGATTTCCTTGAGCAAGGGCTATATGCGCCCAGGGAAGGTGAAAGGTCACCAAAAATGCATCGAAATTTCCCTAAGGCATCAAAATTTCTTGAGGCATCCTCAAATGCGCCTAAAATGGAAGTCTACAGGGCCAAATGCGCCAAGAGGAGGTGAAAGGTCAAGCTTGGGCGTGGAATTCCTCCTCACAAGGTCAAATGCGCCTAGAATGGAAGTTCCATGGCCTAAATGCGCCCAAAGGAGCTAAAAGGTCACCAAAATGTAAAAAATTCACTAAGGCATAGCACTTTCCTCCTCACTAGCCAATATGCGCCTAAGATAAAGAAATTCCTCATCTCCATGACATATGCGCCAAGAGGAGATGAAGAGCCACTAGCTAGGCGTGGGAATTCCCTCTCACACTATGAAATGCGCTCAAGGGAAATGGAAGTCCTCTAGGCTGAATGCGCCAAGGGAAGGTGAAAGGTCACCACATGAAACGCGCCCATGGAAATTTGTTAAGGCAAGATAAAACTTGGTATGAAAATTCCTCCTACCCATGGCAAATGCGCCCTAAGGTGGAATTTAACACATGAAAATTCGCAAGGGATAAGGTGTTAGCCTCTAGGCGTGAAAGTGCCTAAGGGGTGAAAGCAAAAGTTGATGCATAAGATGAGGTACGCCCCTCATGGGTGATTTTAAATAAATTTTCTAGGAATTTTTCCTAAAGCAAAAAAAGTTGCCTAAGGAATAAAATGAAACTCATGACATGTTCAAATGCGCCCTCTAGAGATAAAATTTTAATTTTTAAAATTTCCTAAAGTATTTTTTTAGAGGAAAAAAATAATGAATACGCCTAGAGGATGATGCCAGTTGCCAGAGTTACAAAAAATCTTCAGAGGAAAATTCTTCAGGGAAAATCAAGATAATTTGCCAAGGCCGAGAAGATTGAAATTGCAGGAGTGAAAGACATCCGGAAGGGGAGAAATAAACATTAGCCATTTTTATTATTTTAAATAATAAAAATTAAATATACCCCTTCGTCCGGATACACATGAAAACAATGGATTTCAGGAAGATTTTTTCTTCTGGGTATTGGACGTTTGCTATTCGGAAGTGATCCAGAGTTACTCCACGCCTCACTCACGTCGTTTCGATGGATATTTTGCCTAGTACCTATTTTCATAAAATTCCTAAGGCAAAATTGAGAAATTTCTCTAAGGCAGACGAATAAAATGGATGAGAAATTTCGCTAAGGAGTTTGAACTTGATAATTTTGCTAGAATGCCTTAGCCAAACTTTTCGAAATTGTTCAAAGAAGTAAACGATTTAATATTTTAAGAAATCAAACGCAACGAGGCAGGCCTGTGCAGAGGTGATGAATTCATAATTCTAGAAGTCTGAGATTCCGATGCTTCAGACGACAAGTGTTGCGACTGGAAAAGAGAGGGAAAATGAATTCAAAATATTTACTAAGTTTAGCCTCTGCAGGAACTCAACCAAGCTATAAGTTTTGAAGTCCTCTTCATTTTTTCTCTCACAAGTTGCTGAAGAGCTGAAAGTGAGAAGTTCGAATTTGTGAGAAGAGTTGGAGGTTGAGGATTTCCAATTTTTGTTGAAAAGAGTGAAGTTGCTGAAGTACGAATTGCTGAAGTCACAAACTTGCTGGAGAAGTGCGACCTACCTTGTCAAGATTTCAAGTTGCTGAGAAGTGAGTTTCTAAATTGCTGCAATTGTGAGGAGGTTCGAATTTACTAAAGTGAAGTTGCTGAGTGCCTAAGTGCGACTTGAGAAGAAAGTTTTAAGTTGCTGAAAGTTGCTAAGTTAGAAGGAAAAGTGCGAACTTCAAAGAGGAGGTTTCAAATTTGTTAAAGTTAAATTGCTGCAGGCAAACATTTCCAAGTATTGGGCATTGTGTTGCTGCAACCCAAAGGAAATTTCTGAGAACATTGAAGTAAATAGGCAATAGTTGAGAATGGCCGAGTCAAGCAGAAGAGCTGCAGGCAAGAACGTCCACGCTGAGTCCAGACAGGCAGTAATCAAGAAATTAAGCAAGTCTTTCCTGCCAGAATCAAAATTCACATCAAAGTTGGGCAGGCTGGCAGACACAAACTTGGGCTCGTTTAACCTGGAGGCGTTCAAAAGAAGGATAATGGGGACTGGAGGCCATCGCCCATCAGTGACTTCACATTGCATTGTCAGAAGTGGGTTATATGCAGCTGCAAATTTTCCACCAACCATCCGGTGCCCGAAGCTCATTATGGAATGCTCTCACCACTACGATTCAGAGAAAAGGACGATCGTTGCGCCAGATGGCAAGGTGCTGGCTAACCTGACACCACAAGCAATCGGAGAGGCATTCGGAATCCCCGCCCATGAGAAAATGATTTACAAAACGAAGGACAGGGCTGACAGAATGTATTCATCTACAACGGACCGGTGTGCTGATGTGATAAACACTAGGTGGATGATCAAGCCCAGACCAACTCGTACGAAGTTGCCCAAACAGATAATTTTCGAAGACTTGAAGCAAGAGTTTGGCGACCTGATTATGATGTTGAGTAGAGTTGGAGGGTGTCTCCAAGCGTTCGTCTTCAAACCTTGGATGTTTTACTTTGTCAACTTGGTACTGGAGGGCAAGGATTTCATGGATTGGGCACTGTTAATCAGTGATGGTCTACATGAGCAGCTCCGCAACGTGAGGAGGACTAAAACATTTTATATGGGCTTTTACCTCGTCTATATGCTGGCTCGCATGACGAGATATAAGGGGATCTCTTACAAAGAACCAATTGGTTGCGGTTCTCAGCAATTCAAAATATTCGAGGCTTGTCCGCAGTTGCATTTGACAAGCACTACTAATTACAAAAGAGTCAACGATGCCTTTACTATGCACATCACGAGGACCTTGCAGCAAATGACCCATCACAGAATATCGAGGGAAGCACAAGAAATGATTGAGAAATTTGGATGTTGGTTTATCCAATTCCCAAAATTCACTTACATAAGGCTGCAGGGATTCTCTTCCTACCCATACAGGTTGCCCCGATATCCCACGAACAGGGTAGTGATGCTGGAAGTTTCTAGGCAACTGATTGCCTACGATAAGATTCAAAAGAAGAAGAAGAAGGGCGGACTTGGGTTCCCGATTGCTATGGGAAATTTAGACAAAGTGTGCCCATCACTGCAGGCAGCAAGGGAGGCAGAGGCGGAGCTCCAGTTCTTTCAGCTTTCTTACCATTCCAGCAGACACTACTACAATCCTCATAGAAATATCAGGTGGGTATTGACAGAGGAGTTTAGGCACAAGGCACAAATAGAAGACTTTTGGGCAAGTGCAGTAGATGAGGTCGAAGTCAGAAAGAGGATGTTTTCCCGAATACCATTGGCAATGATCAGAGAGTGCGAGATTATTCCTGTACCAGATCAGATTGAGGAGGACATAAACGTTGTACATGTTGATTACGACATAGTAAGAAACACGCCCTTGCCACTCCCAGATTGGTCAGAACCAGAGATCACCGACTTGGATACACTTTGTATCCCAGTCTTGACATTTACACGGAGTTGGATAGAGAGGCATATCAGCCGACTAAAAGGAAGGTCAATTCCCCTTACTTACAATTTGATGGGAGACAGCAGGTTACCATCGACTGATCCGAGGAGACGGAGTAATCCCACTCCAGAGCCTAGGGGAAAAGAGCCAGCTCGACCGGAGCCTGTGATAGTTGAGGAATCCTTGCACATGCCGGTTCGAACACATTCTCCAAGCATACAGGAAGTGTCCCTATTTGCTGATCAGAGGGAGAGGTTACAGGCAGAACAAGCAGTACAAATAGAGAGCCAGCCACTTCGTAGGGAGTCCGTGGGCCAGAGCATCAACGTGCCCCGAGAGGATAATCAACAGGAGAACCGGCAGGAGACCGATGAAGGCACTGCCACAGATACTCAGTTTCAGCATGAGATTGAGGTAGCTCTCGAGGATGATGCTGCTTCCGATCGAGATGCCCAGAGCTCAGGAGACACTGAGCCCATAGATGATGATGAGCCTCGTCGGAACGAGGGCCATGAAGTAGAGGCCGAGGTAGAGCAGCCTTTCATCATAGCAGACACACGACAGGAGGTGCCAGACTGGCTGAGGGATAGGATGAGGCGTGATCCTGTGGATGAGACTGATCCTGCAGCCGAGATGGAGGAATTGCTGCAAAGGATCAATGCACCTCCCACGAAGAAGAAGGCTAGGAAGTTTTCCAGAATATCCACAGATGAGGATGGGTCCCGAACCTTGCATATGGCAATTCCGCGGGAGGAATGTAATAGAGACGAGGCCGTTCCTGAGAACTATATTGTGACAACCATGGAACTAGGCCGCCCTACTGGGGCACAGGTGGTAGAGGAGTGCGATAATTCCTATCGGGCACTCAAGGACAGATTGTCCCATGTTGAGGGCAAGTACAAAAGGTTGAAGGTAGAGCATCGGACACTGATTGGCTACGTGCAGCACTTGTCCCGTCCTTGTGGGCAAGAAAATCCTGCAATCGAGCTCCCAGCTGAGTTTTCCAGGGAGTCAATCAGTGGATTAGAAGATTTAAGGAGAATGGCACAGCAGGCAGACACGTGGGTTGCCAGTGTGCGTACAGAGACAAGAAAGTTTATGGAAGATCTTGCACATGCCTATGGGCAAGCTTCCGATATTATGGCTAGAGTGGAGGCAGTTAACCATGCTTGGGGTGAGGCTCGCATCTATCAGACGAGAGTTGTTCTCCGTCTAGGGGCTTTGATGAGCATACCTCAACACACTTTGGTTGAGGGAGGTGTTATCCAGCAGGGAGATAGATACGACTTTGCCAGATGGTATTCTTTAGTAGTCACAGGCCGGGGATTCTATGATGCATCACAAGCAGATTCGGTCAGGGTCAGGAAGGCCATGACGAACATCTTGGATGGAGTTCTCAACACATTGGAGGCAATCTTTGCCAGGAGGTTGACTTCTGAAGAGATAACTGCAGATGGACTAAAGGACAGATTGACGCCATTCTTCTCTGAGGTGAAAACCTTCACTCAGGATGATTTCGAGAACACTGCCACGTTCTCTAGTATCATACAGAACACCCAGGATGCCCTTGTTGCCTGGAAGAAATCATGTGCCCGGCATGGGCAAACAGTTGCAGTTTTAGAGTTTCAGTTGGATCACATTCCTCCTATCTCCGATCAGGAAGTTGAGGAAGTATTAGCCAGATTCACCAGATTTGCAGCCAGCGAGAAGGAGAAAGGAAACGCTCTTCTGGATGACGATCTGCTGCAGGAGGACGATGTGCATTGATTGCAGGTAGTGGACCTGCAGAGGAGTGGAGAATATTCTGCACATTCATTGCCCCACTCCTCTCAGTGGCGGTTTTTAGGGCATAAACCCTAATTAGGGCATGGGTGGCTCAATCCGAGCCCTTTATTGTAATCAGATCTGAACCGTCCACTGGACTGGGTTTATTATAAAAGGGGTATCCCCCCTCATTTGTACTATATTAGAACTAGAATTGAATCAGAGATAGAGTTGAGCTAGAGAATAGAAGGCATATAGCATTTAGCTTAGAAGTTAGCTTAGATTGAGGAGGAAAGGAAGTTTTCCCATTGAGGACTTTGTAAGAAGTTGTTGTGAACACTATCATAATATAAAGATTTATTATTGTTTGGTGGTTCTATCTTCTATTGTGAGTAGCTAGCAAGGCTTGTTCGTCTTTCCAATTCGAATAGAGTAAAGTAGAATAGATTTTGTTTCCATGCAAGTAGCGTTAATTGTGGAATGCAACATTGGTTTGAGCATATCTCCCTATATCCATACCACTAGCAGGCTTGCTGACGGTAAGTCTGCCCTGCGTGGTCAACTGGAATTTCAGCACTTAACTTCGGTTGCGATTTGTGTGTCCACTTGCTTCGTGGTGAAGGGGTGTGCATGTTGAATCTCGATCTGAATATCTACCTATCCTTTGAAGATTGCATCAGCTTTGTCAGAGTTGTCCGAAGAGGAGACGATACAAAGTTTGGTTTGGAGATTGTTAAAGCTAGTTTTGCCTTCCATCCTTAGAAATAGATTGTAGGATTCCTATCCCTTTCCCTTTAATTCAGTATTTCCCGATCGATTCGAACATCAAAGCAATATCGTCAAAATCATTCATTGTTTCACTATGATTGAACAACTACGTAAGTCCCCTTGAAATAACCAGCATGTACACATCAACCAACTGAGTCTATTCGCGATAAAAGGAACCTTGGAGTTGAACGCATGAACTTTCACGCAATCTTAGCATGCGGAATACTTTGATCAAGAGAGAATAGAGTGACCGTTGGACATTTTATTCTGTGGTGGCGTTGTCATAAAAAGCACGTCAACAAGACCCAATATGGATGATTTCTTGGTGGTTTCATATAGAAATCACAGTTGTGCTTATTGGTGGAGATTTATGTATTAGTTTAGCAGAGGTTATTGCATATTTGTCTTGTGGAGGCCGATTGAAGGAAAGTTTTGTGAGATTGTTTGCTGTTTGAATTACCTTTAGCTGGCCGTTCTATCCTTGCAGTTGGCCGTACCATTTTGGGTGTTGTGTTGGGTTTTTGGAGCTTCCAGTTGAGATTTGTGACTATTTGTTTGGCTTGGGTGTGGCGCCTAGAGCTCTTATTGCCTTGTATTCCAGTTTCATCAGCAATAGTGATCATTCTTGGTTGTGGCATCCCATTTTTGGAGGTTCCAACTTGCTAGTTGCAACTACAACACCTTGTCAAAGTCTCGAACTTTTTCTGGGTATGTTGGATGTAGATATGTTGTGATATTTTATGAATTGGGCCATCATTGTAATTGAGAAAAAACCTATTTTTTGATCGGAATATAAATCTGGAATATTTTTTTCATTGTAATTCTGAAATTTGTCATTTTTTGAGTTGTTAAGTTGTTGCAAGTTATTTTATTATCTGCACTTTATTTATCATCCCAAAACCATCACAAACCATTGCAAAATACATTTCAAACACATCAGAAAACAAAAAAAACAAGGGCAGATTGAGGGTGTATGTTACACTAAACCACCAAATGATAGCCGTTTACTTGCTTATTCTACTTTGAAGATTTATAGAGTAAACGAAAATAACAGAATTATAGAACATAAATTAATAACAATCACGTTTCAAAAGGTATAGCTTTATTCTCATTCATTCATAAATATGCAATAAGTACATGAAAATCATAACAGCAGTCCCCGACTATGAACAAGTACATATGAATAGTAGACCGATGTGTGTTGTACCCAAATCAAATTTTTTGCTTCATTAAGGCATTTTGCTTAAAATGGTCTAAACCTTGTAAAAATGATGTCAAAACATAGTTTTTGGGCAATTCAAGTATGGGCTTTGAGTCAATGTGATGCCATGGAGATATTGGTGAAAAAAATGAAAATTAGGGTTTCTGAACCCCTATTTTTAGGTCAAAAACCCTAAAAAATGAAACTTGTCAGAATTGGCTAAAATTTGTTTTGATTGGCTTATTTTCCTTCACGATCACAATGGTGAAGTTAGTTTCAGTTAAAACTCAGTTTAAGCCTAGTGGGTAGTTTTCGTTTTTTCAAGTGAGAAGTTAGGTTTTTTGAGCTCATCAATGGCAGATGGCCAGGTGCTAGGTGTCGAAAGTTAAGCTCAAAACGCTTCAGTAATGTTTCTATGGCAAATTTTGTCCAAAAAGTTACCTCGTCTCGGAGGGGTTTTTCGACGAGGTGAAGATGCTGTAAAAATGGCTAACTCTGGAGTGAAAAAGCGCAACTCTGTGCTAGGGGCACCCTTCATTCTGGAGGCCTAGATCAACTTTTTGTGGTTTTTTTCTTCCAAGATGTCTTCTCCGGAATCCTGTTAGCTTCGCAGTGAGCCAGCCAGCCAGTCCAACGGATCAGTATATCACCTGAAAATGGAGATTGAACGCAAAACGAGGGAATTTTAAAATGACTGTCTGGAGTGAAAAAGCGCTCCTCTTAGCCAGGGGCGCCCATCTTTTTGGAGCTTCAGATGAAGTTTTCTGATCAAGTGACACTTAAGAGGTTTGTTTCAGTCTTGATCCAACTTCGCAACGCATTTGTCAGCAGGTGAATCAGAGTTGTCATGTTGGTCAAAGGTCAAACTTGAGGTTCTAGACATGATCATAACTGTCCAGGAATGTCAAAAGCGCCCTTGGAGGTTTTGGAGCCTTGAATGAGTCTGTTTGATGATTTCAGATGCTTGTCCTGTTCGTGTCAGCTCCAGCTTTACGTTGCCTGTCTCAACTAGGTCAGAGGATGTCTCAAGGCTGAAATCAGGCAACTCCGCATGTACATCTCAAGTTTGCTTCATGGAAACGAGGGGTAAGCACCTTTACTCCCGTAGCTTCGAGAGACTGCCACAGATCAACAGAGGATTCATTGCTTGATTAATCAAGGAAAGCTTTTAGATACCTAGATTGAGGACTTCATCATTGCTGGTCGACACCTCCTTACAGAGCTATATCAGCTGAGGGTTGATGCACATAGTCTTCGCTGGAGGATTCAGGAGCTTGAGATCTTCATAGCCGAGCGTAAGCCGAAGAGTCTGATTCTGATATCACAACTTGCAGGTGCCTATGACGCCATTGAAGCAGCATAAGATAAAAGGAAGGTTTTCACTTGGAGAGAGTTGTATCTTTGCAGAGTGGAAACATATGACAGAGTTTCTGCTAAGATGGGCGTGATTTAGGAGAAGGTTGTTGCAACTCTTCGATTTATCAGCGAATACATCACCCAGATCCCATGTCATTACCGGCGTGAGGATGGCACATACGTCGAGTTGGAGGCAATTCAGGCTGAGTTCGAAGAGCTAGTTCGTGGTAACCTAGGTGGAGACCTAGAGGCGTCCAAGTTGGAGGAGTTTTCAATGTTGAGTATCAGTTTCAAGAAGGTGACCACAGAGGTTAGAGATAGTCAGAGGGAAATCCAGGATGGAGATAAGGAGTTAAACAAACAGTTGATCATCGTGGACTGCGTCAGAGTGCCAGATGATGATACCATTGATAAATTCCTGGAAGAGATGGTAAATGGAGAGGATTTAGAGTAGACGTCTAGTCAGATCCTGCAGTTGTTTACGAGGATGAGTCACAAGCAGCAGTTAACTCAACGTCAGTTCTTGAGTTTTCCTTGTTGACATCAGGCATGCTTATCTCATTCTTGGAGATATTTTCGCAGGAGGATGGACTCTTAGTTAGTGCTAGTTAGCTTTCTTTTCAATAAGGACGTGCATGTTGCATAGGTCCAGTTAGCATTGTTTGTATCGGTTAATTGATGGTAGCTTTCCAGTTAACTGTATAGTTTCCTTTATTAGGGTTTAGCAATAAGATCTTGCATGCATTGCAAGACTGTAGTTGACTCAAGGTGATTTTAGGGTTGCCTACACCTTTGATGTCTATGAATAAGAGGTTTCAGCTCATTTGTAAATAACTTTTGCACGAGAGAGTAATATATGTTGTGCCCACCTTGCCTATAATATTGCTTATTTTATATCTGTTCATGAGTATTTGTTTTGATAATGAATTGTTATGTCACTTGGGTTTAATGCAATTATTATGGTGAATGCTCAACTTAGTTAAATATAGTGGCTAATTTGATCGTAGATTGTACGCGTGTCTTGCCTATGCAATTTACTGTCTTAGTTGGCTATCCTTTATGTTTTGTTATCAATAAGCCTATTCGAATTGAGCAAATTGTTGTGCCACCTTGCCTTCATGTTGAGAGTTTGTACCTAAAGTTTATCATGTGATGTGTGTGATAATAAGCCTATTCAGCCAAGCAAATTGTTGTGCCACCTTGCCTTCACGTTGTGAATTTGTACCTGGTTTATCATGTAAAAACATTCCTGCTCCTTTTCCTCATGCTCTGTTTTCTTGAGGAAATTGGATATAGATCAAAGTATTTAGTTTTAGTTGTAGATAAGACCTACGAAACCAGAGAAAACCCTTAGCTACAACGTCCTTGGTTTCCTTAACCTTGTGCCTCTCCCAGCTGAGTCGAAAAAAGATAGGTTTAGATTAATTTACTTTTAGAATGCATACCAGCAAAAGAGGGAGCTTCCCCTCCTAATTTGAAGAGCACTCATCACGTAGTGTGCATAGCTGTCCGTTTTAACTTACACTCCAGAGGTGTTAGTTATTACGCCAACAATGTGTTGGATTTAGGATCAGAAATGAAAGCAATCAGAAAATGCAACATATAAGACAATGAACACAACAAGATACCCTGGGAAAACCCTCCTACTCAAGGGAGAAAAACCCAGCAAATATATCTCATATATTGAAGGAATAAGAGCAGAAATCTGCTTACAACTCAGGCCCAACACAACGCCGAATTTGATACAATGAATAATAGCACCTCTCCTAGATGCAAAGATACAAATGAATATGTTTCTCCTTGAAATCGGTCTGCTGCTACAAAATGATGATCTGCTGCTACAAGATGATGATCTGCTGCTCAAGTATGAACTTCTTCTAGGAATGCAAATTATGATGAATGAACTTGATAATCAAATGAATGATCATCACCTTGTATTTATACAAAACTAGGTGACTCTTCATTTGGGTTGGCCTCTTTTAAGAAACAAGGCGACTTCATAAAATTATTATATATAGCAAGTCTGACTTGCCTTGGTATTATTTATCCATCATTTTTAAATTTGAGAGAAAGATATCTCCCACTGCTATAACATCAACATGATGTTGGTTAAGACTACCGAGTCTTAGTAACTACTAACCAACTATAACAATTGTCGGGGACTAACACGTGATTACAAAACACAACTCTTTATTTATTTATTACCTAGCCGACTAAAATATATTCACTTCGACTTTCGGCCGACTACATCACACATATTGCAGAAACAAAAATGGACCTACTTGCATCTTTAGCCCCATAGATTGCCCCACATGCAAATCCATTTCTTGTCCATCTTCTCACTGCTGTGCTCTTCTCAATTCCACATCTTAGGATGTCCCAGGGCATCATAGGGACATTGACGATGCTTTGGCATCTCCCTAGGGTACCGCTTGTTGGGAATATCCCAAGAGACATCCCCCATGTTGAAGGGACCTCCTTAGGATATCCCCAAAGAACAGGGGAAAAAGGGGGCAGGATAGGGGCATTTTGTGCCTGTCCCCCCATCCCCAAAATGTCCCCCATCTCAAGAATGACATAAAAACCTAGGGATGCATCCTTGAGGAACATTGCATAACGTGTCTTTTCAATGATTTTCCCCCTCAAATACATTCCTTACATGAGAACATTCTTTTGGTTAGCATCTAAAAGCACTTCTTCAGTTCAAACAAAACTGAAGTACTGTTTAGGTCTAAGATATTATAGGTTAAAGAATCCCTTATAATGAATTTGGTTATGGAAGAATAGATGAAAATGGCAGAACTTTAGAATGACATGAAGAGTGATGTTGTCTTTCAATTATTTGTCTTTAGTCTTCCATTTCTCTCTGTCCTTTGTAGTTCTTTTCCACTTAGTTTTCTTTCGTGATAAAGAGAAGTTTTATATATTAAAGAGTTGTGAGATACAAAAAGGCCTTCCAATTGTATGCTTTTAGGGGCAGATTACAACCACCTTGCGGTAGTATGTGCTGTTCAAGCTTAAGACTTTTGAAATCAATAATAAAAATCTGAGAGAACAAAAGAGAAATACAATCAATTTGAAACTAGCATAGTGAAGACATGATCAAAAGCTAAGGCAGATTCAGAAAGAGGCAAAGAGGAAGCAAAACTCTTTAAAGTTGTTCTTGATGGTTTTACAGTGTCATTTTACTTTGTTTGGCCAGCGGACAATGCAACACTCTGAGTGCCAGCCCCAATCAGGTTGTCATTCTCCTTGGCTGCTAGGATGTAAGTTCCACAGGTCCATAGAAGCAGCAATGCCATTGTGAGAGATGGACGTAGAATTTGTCATTCTTTTAACATTGTTGAGCTGTTGGAATTGCTGTTTGAGGAGTTTTCTGTTTCTTCTTGTCCTTTCAGCTCTAAGACTTCTTTCTATCACCTATCCTGTTGAGGACATTCTGATGAAATGATGGAGATAGCCAATCCCTCTTCTTGCTTATTTATGCAATTGATAAGATGTTTAGTCGGCAGAGGATGAAGTCTCCAGTCCAGGACAGTTGGGTTGGGTTGTAGCAGCTCTTGGAGGTGAGATGTAGGAAGTGTATCAAGCAGTGTGAGATATTAGGTCAGCAATGTGAATTACTTTAGGTGACTACATATGAGATGAATTGAGATTTAAATGGAGACAAAAGAAAAGGCAGAAAGAGGAGGGAGCTTACCCTTGTTTTTGACATTATCACAGTTTGCCTTAGAATCTTAGATTGGAGTGAAACAATTGTTAATATGGATGTTCTCATCTCCAATCTTTTCATCTAGAATTATGATGACTTTACCTTAAGCTGCAATTGCTTGATTGGACATCTCAGTAGACCCCATTGTAGAGGATGGAGGAAATCTCTAGTCTATGACAGTTGGGTAAAGTTGTAGCAGCTCATGGAGGTGAGTTGTAGGCAAGTTAACAAGCAGGGTGATATATTTGGTAACAAGAAGGGTGAGATATTTGGTCTGCAACGTGAATTGCTTTAAGCATCTATGTGATGCAGTCAAGGAGAGTGGGCCAAACGAATGGGAGCCTGCTCCTTGCAGCCACACACATAAAACAACTTACGATGCATTATGGAAGCAATCACAACTCAAAAGCACAATCTTTACCGATCAAAATCAGATTAGACACTTGCTTCATGGTCACACAGTCCAGCAACTGGGACTTACATAAATTTTATTTCTCACTCCAACTGAATCACACAGCAACAGGCTTTTATATCAGCTAACCAAGGAAAATACCTCAGTATCCTTCACCTACAACCTTCTCTACATTCTCTCATCTCTTAATCCTCAGCCAAGGAGGAAGATACTTCATTGCTTCTCTACTACACTCCCCTGCTCCTTCTCACCTATATATGTTTGATTTGATAAAGAACCACAATCCCAGAATGGTTCGGAAAATATATATGACCATGAATGAAGTGCCAGTCAGAATTTATAGCAGCAAGGATAGCTGCCAATGTAACCACCTGTCAGAGCAGCAGGTGATTAATACCACAATCAGCACAAAGATGCTGCATGAGAATACTCTCCATGATTCCTTCTAGGCCACCCAGCATAAAGTGTAACTGTTGCCACAGGTCCAAAACATAGCTGCCACCAGCTTTAAAGATAGCTAAATTTTTTGAAAACACTTTCAAAAGAATAGTTATTGTCTTATATAACTGTCAATTGCATACAACTACCTCACGTGGCACCAGAAAGAATATCATTCAAATAGGTAAGGAAAGGGATGATTGATTACCTCCACATCATACTATGTGGGCCCCAATGGAAATTTCGGATGAGAGACAAAACAATCCTATGTTTAATAAAAGACAAACAAAAGGTAACTGACATTTCTTAGATCGTGCCACCTCATACAAATTATTACGAGGAATAGAATCTGGGCTGGCATGTCCTATAATGTCCCCTTTTTAGCCAAACAAATAGTTGAGTTAGTCTATTATTGAGTTCCTGTAGACTAACCAGCCTGGTTAGGTGTTGTGACCTATTTCACACATCGCCCCATTGCAAATGGGGACCCCCAAGTTTTGATGTCGCCCTCTGAATCGCCAGTTTAGAGTCCTAAATTTGAATAAGGTTTTGAGTGTCAGTCCGGCCAAGTTGAAATTTTGAACCCATTTGAGAGCTTAAACGTCATGGAAATACTCAGAAGACCTAGTAGACGAGGAACGCCATTGCTTTCGGTCAATTCTGACACTTCCTATTTTTTAAGGATTCTGCTTTTTTTGCTTTTTGTTTTTTTGATTTTCGGCATTTTTAGGCCATTCTGGAGTTCCTATTTTTTAGGGATGCTTTTTTGCTTTTTCTATTTTTAGAAAGTTTCTATTTTTGGAAAGTTTCTATTTTTGGATTCCATCAGGCAAGAAATCAACATGCCTCTAGATGTCAAAAGAATCAAGGTAAAATAGCAAAAGTTTTAAAAAATGTTTAAGTCATGAGGATGGCGCCCTCAAGGAAAAAATGGCAAGAAGGAAGCCAAGTCCGCCCATGGCAAGAAGTCTAGCAAGTCCGCCATATGCTAAAATGGCAAGAAGTCTATGAAGTCTGCCCCAAGAAGTTTGGAGAAGGGTAAAAATATGAAGGGGTTCACTCCAAGATGTTTGGAAGGGGTGAAATTGCAAGGGAAATTTGCTAGAAATTGAATTAAATGGCCAATACAAGTGAAGTTTGCTATTGCACAAGGCACGAATAAAATTCGCCATGGCAAGAAAATTGTGAAGTTCGCCTAAGACAAATAGAGAATAAAATACGCCATTGGCAAGGAATTATAAGAAATTCGTCCAACTTTGAAAGGTAAATTTTTCTAAGGCATGAAAAATGGAGAAATGTCCAGAGGAAGAAGAGGTTTGGCCGGCACGAAAATCACTCCTCAACACAACGGAATGAAATTATTTGGCATAAAATGAAGAATGTTTGGCAGAGCAACCATGAAGTCCGCCCCTCTCAGCTTGGAAAAATTCCTAAGGCACTAATAAAAAATGGCAAAGTGGCAGAGATCTCCAAGTTCGCCCAACGCAGAAGATGAATCGTTTGGCTAAATAAAAATGTCCAGAGAGGTCAGAACTTCGCCTAGAGAGTTGAAATTTGGCAGATGAACTATTGAGCACATTTTGGCTAGGCAAACAATTTGAAAAGAGATATTTTGCCTCGGACAAACAAACTTAGCCATGTGTCAAGGTTAAACGGGTTGGAATTTTAAATATTTTGATATTTTTAATTATTTCCCAACACTTAGGGAATTTTAAAAAAAAAAAAAATTCGAAGTCTGGAGATTATTTGGAAGATTAAATTATTCTGCCTTAGATAAATTTAAAATTGCCGTGATTCAAAGATTTAAAGAACGTTGGAAAATTAATTTTAAACAATTAATTTAATATCTTTTGATATTTTCTCCAACACTTAGGCAATTTTTTGAGAAATTCGAAAATCTCAAACGGAGGTGGCACAGAGATAAAAATTAGAAACTTGCCTCGACAACTGAAAGTGAAATTAGAAACTTGCCGATCTGAGAAGAAAAACGTTTCTAAAAATTGGAAGAAAATCAGAGAAAAGAAAGCAATTCCTTGAGGAAAATCGCACTTCTCAGCCATAAAATGAGTTTCAGCAACTCATTTCTTCACAATTTCGGCTGAGAAGAGGCTATCTTTCTCGAATCTTCTGGGAATCATTTGCGAAGGAAAATTTGGTGCAAGTAACGTTGCTGTGAGAATCAAGGTAGTAATTTATTGTTGACAGGCGTGATTTTTGGAGAGAAGTAATTTATTTATTTGCTGAAAATCATACTTCCCAGCATATTGGCGCACTTCCTCTGGCAGATTTTCAGAATTTTTAAATTCATTTGCAGCCAGAACACGATCTTTGAGGTTTGGAAATTAATCGACAATGTGTTTGCACCTCGTTGATATCTTCTACTTCATTTCCGGCACGAATTTCATTCATAAATAGGCGAATTTGATTACTTTCAGCTTGCTTTTTGACAGAAATTTTAATTTAATAAGCTGAAAGTGCGATTTTGTCCAAACTACACTCGGAGTAATTTGATTTTAAAAGTTCTTATATTAATGTTAAGCATTTTGTACTTGCAGGTTGACAAGAAGAGACGTCCAGGCAAGCACAGATGAAGTTCGCGAACAAAGGATCGCAGCCAGAGACTAAAATAAAATCAAAATGGAAGAACATCTCGGACACCAATCTTGGTCATATAGACCTAGATGAATTCAAGAGAAGAGTATATGGGCACAATGGGCCTTTACCCACGCCTGCAGCCAGGAGAATGGTAAGAAATGGAATCTTTCAAGCTGCCGGATTTCCGCCTGCGCTTGAATGTGCTGAATTGATGGTGGAGTGTGCGCTCCATTATAATGCTGAGTTGAGACAAATTGTGGCGCTTGACGGGAGAATATTCGCACATCTGGGAGAGTTGGCCATACAAGAGGCCTTTGGCATTCCTTCGTATCCTAAGACCACTTATAAAACTAAGGAAGACGCCCAGAGATTGTATGATGAGCAGCTTGACCTTTGTGCCACCAACATCAACAAGTCATGGCTGGACAAGCCTAGGCCGTCGGTCAAGAAAATGCCCAAGAAGTTGATGCGTACAGACTTCAAGGAGGACTACGGAGACATCACTATCTTGCTAAACAGAATAGCAGGTAGTCCTTTGGGGGCGCCATTTGAGCCATGGATGTACTATTTTATTGAGGACATCACAGAGGGCGTAAAGATGTTTAACTGGTCACGAATGATTAGCAACAACCTCCACGAGCAGCTTGTCAACTTGGAGAAAACTAAAACGTTTTATATGAGTTCTTATGTCATCTACATGTTGGCTAGGACTTACAAGTATGCAGACTTGATATGCAAGGGCACGGTCGGCAGTGGATCGAATGAGCTGAAGGCATACGACTGCTATCCACAATTGCAGTTGAAAGAAAAGGCGCACTTCCGGCGAGCTCATGACGCCTTCCTTATGTATATCACTAGAATACTCCAGGGAGGGACGCATCAACGGCTGACTCCTGAGGCCAAGAAGGTGATTGGCAAATATGGGTCATGGTTTATCCAGTATCCCTGATATACGTACATCAGAATCCAGGGATTCATTGGGAGCCTCTATCGTTTGCCCATTTTCCCAACTAACAAGATGGTCCTCTTGGAAGTACTAAGGCAGCTAGAAGAATTTCAAGGCCTCCAACGGACAAATCAAAAGGTGGCAGTAACCTTTCCCTTCTTTATAGGGAACATGCTGGAGTCTTGCCCATCATCACAGGCAGCAGATAGTGCTAGGCTCGAGATTCAACATTATCCTTTTGCTACCTATCCATCTAGGAGCCACTTCGACCCGCATCATCACATCAAGACGGTGGATGGAAGGAGGTACAAGCACAGGGTTGAATTGGAAGATTTCTGGGCAAATGCTGCGGACGAGTTTGAAGTTAGGCGAAAGATGTGGTCCAGATTGCCTATCAGTTTGATTAGAGCAACAGAACTTTGCCGAGTGCCGGATCAGTTGGAGGAAGATGGACAGCAGGTACAGCCGCACCTTGATGAGAGCTTGCCTTTGCCGGTGGTTAGGTGGTCAGAATCCGAGCACGCCGATTTAAATACTTTGATGAGACCTGTCATCAAGTATACACAGTGGTGGGTTGATCAACAGATTCAGGAACTCAGGCGAAAAAGGATAACCTTAACTTATGATATGTTGAGTGAGGCGGAATCCTATTCTTCCAATGCAGACGCATCCTAGGGCGTAGAGATGATAGAGGCCACCACTTCCAAGAAAAGGAAGGAGATAGCTGCAGGTAAGGAGCCAATTCATAAGCAGGCTAAGGTAAAGCCTTCACACTCGGCCGCATCTAGGAATATTGAGGAGATGCTGGCTACTATAGATGCTTCACTGGCTGACATTGGGGATCCTTCCCCGATTCCGGAAAACAATATTGAGCCTCAGCCAGACGAAGATGCGCCACCATCTCCCACGGGCACAGAAATATTGGAGTCCGATGATGAAAGTGTGGACACCCAAAATGGGGATTTCCAGGAAGGAATGATTTCAGCCCTTAGGGGAATTCTAGACGTTCCTGACAGAGAAGACAGGCCGGAGGATGAGGGCATAGAGCAGCCGACGATCCCAGATTGGCTAAGGGAGAGGCTGAAAGTACAGGCGCCAGTGGAGGAGCCAGAAGAGGATGACACTGCTAACTTCTTGGCCAGACTTACGCAGACTGCAATTAAGAAGCCAGCACAGAAATTCTCGAGCATACAGAGAGACGGAGCTGGCAACAGGACAGTGCAGATCGCAGTGCCTACAATGGACAGGCCACAGGAGGACATGGCTCCACAAGATTATGCCATCACAACCATTGACTTGGGCCCAACCACGAAGGGCCAAGAAATTGAAGGCTTGGACAATTCTGTGTCCACTATCAAGTCAAGGTTGGCAAAGGAGGTAACCAAGAGGAAGGAGTGCCAGTTAGAAATTGAGCGCCTAAAGGAGTATATCTAACACTTGATCAAGACAACACGACAGCTCCTCTACTTCCGAACTCTTCACAGGGGGCCATTAAGGAGATAGAAGAAAATGTGGTCACAGTTCGGGAAGCCAGAGAATGGATAGCAGCAAAGGGGATTGAAGTTGAGGCATTCGTGGAGAGGTTGACTCTGGTTTATGGTCAGGCCACCGCCCTACTTTCTAGGCTGGCCGCTTTGGTAGAAGTGTGGGATAACCTTCCAGATGTGCAAGATAGGATAATCCCTTGCCTTAGGATTCTGAAAGGAGTTCCTAAGCAGGAGCTGATAGCCGGAGGTGTTATTGCAGCAGGAGTAGCCTATGACTTCCACACCTGGTATTGGGCCTTGACGGCACGAGGCAAAGTCTTGGAGAGGGTGAAGGTTGATGGTATCAGATTGGAAGAACAGGTCAAAGAAGTTCAGGCCAAACTTCTCAACATGATCGCCGACATCTTGGATAAGGAGGCTCTACGAGAGAATGACCTGCAGTTAGAGGTTTTGAAAGGGAAGGTCCAAGAAGGCATCTTCGCCATCACTGGACCTATTTTGAAGCAGGATTGGGTCAAATTGGTGAAATTCTTAAGCATCCGAGAGTCTTTTGAGAAGACCAAGCCAGAGTGGGAGGATACCTTTGCCAGATGCGCCGAGAGTGTAGACGGACTGGAATTCAGGATCAGAATGCTTCCTTAGGTCACCATGGATGAAGTTGCCTTGATTGTGTCCAGATTCATCGAACACACGGCAACGCGGGAGGATCGGGATGTAATTCCTTGAAAATAGCTCCAAAAGCGCCACATCACCCTGTCAACTCTCTGTTCACTGAAGTCATTTTGGGAAACCCTAATTAGGGTTTATTTGTGTTGATCTTGGCCGTTGGCTCATTTTTAATCTGAGCCGTTTATTCAAATTCATGAACTCTATATAAACTTGATTACTCTCATTTACAATGTGTGAAGTGAGTAGTATAATATTGTTGCGACAAGACTATTTCCGTCAATAAAAGCTCTAGTGCATGATTTGCTTAGAATCACTTTTGTTTTCAAATAGTGTGCAAGGTTTAATATTTCTCCTTCAACACTTAGAGTAGAATTAGATTAGTATTTCATTTATATGTTTGTTAAGTGGATGATAGATTTGATAGCAGTGGTAGATAAAATTTAGCTCATACTTTTGTCAAATGGATGATTTGCATTTGATGTGTAAAGTTAGTTTGAGCCGTTGATTTGTGGATGCTTAACTTCTGTTTGTTTTCAATTCAAACATGAAAATTATTATCACTTCCTTTGAAGATTGCACCCACTTTGCGTAGTTGTCCAAAGGAGGCGAAACAAAGTGTGGTTACCCTATTTTATCTTGTCACTGCCGTCTCTTGAGTTCTTAGGAGTAGTTTAGATTTCTAAACCCTTATCCTTTTGCCCTTTTTTTTTGGAAAAACTGAAACACCCATCTAAAGAGCCTCAATGATAAAACTGTCTAAGTCCTCGACCCGAGAAATGAATTTTATGTAAGTCCCCTTGTGATTACCAGCAAATCACAACGCTCACTGACCTTGTCCATATGTCATAACCTGGCCAAAAGAAACATTGGAGTCATTGTATTATCTTCTAGGTATTTGTAATTACTTTTCAAGAGAGGATAAAGTGTCCTTGGGCATTTTATTCTGTGTATGGTGGGTATTAAAATGCACACCAACATTAGGGAACCATTATTGGTAGTGACATGGATGGGTTGGTCAATATTTGAGTGGATGTTGGCTTTGTTTCAGTATGATCTTCAGTTGGCATTTTTCTGAGGTGGTTTTGATTGCTTGGGCCCAAACTTGCTATTTTTGGCAAATTAGGGTTTCTGTCCATTTCGGGATTTTCAGTGTTGGAGATGAAGCGTCTTGGCGAGACCTTTCCAACGGTCTATAGATCACTGAATTCTGAGTTCATTTGGGCCTCCATTTTAAAGTCCATAAATTATTAATATTATTTAATATTGGACTTTGGGTTAGAATGGTTAAGTGTGGAAAAATAAAATATTATTAAAAAGACACTTAAGTCATGGAAAGGGGAGCCCACCTTGGTAAATATTAAAAGTAATTTTAAATGAATTATTCCCTCCAAAAGTGAATTGACCCTCTTGAGGAAATATAAGAAGGAAAAAGGCAATTCATTTGTTATGCTTGGATTATTTATTATTTTGGCTTTTTTCTTTGGAAGGGTTTGAGGGTTTTGGAGAGATTCAAAACCAAGGCTGTTGGGAACAAAAACTTCCATCAGTAACAGCAATCCATAGGTGTGAAAGACCATCCAAGGGTGCTAGTAGAGGCAAATACATCCAGTGTTTGCATTGAGCTTCATTTGATGCTTTTTGGTGGAGATTCAATGAAGATATCTTATGAAACTATGCAGATTTGTTATGAGCAGCAGAGGTATACATTCTAACAGAAGATTTATATCAGCTTGAGGCATTGTTGTGGGTTGCAGACCTTTTTGCTGGCCATACATTTACTACAGCAGGCCGTACCAATTCAGGTTGGCCGTACAGGCAGATTTGGACATGGGAGTCTAGGAGGAGATTCGCTTGGCTGTTTGGGGTCATTCTACCTTGTTTGGAGACGTTGGAAACCTGCAGTAGACATTACATTCATTATATGAGAGCAGCCATTGAAATATATTACTTTGTAGCTTTTTCCATTGCCAAACCCTAGCCAGTTTATGATAGTAGGACTTCAACTTGAAGAAATAAATATGGTTATGTTTCTGTAAATGGTTTTGAGCTATTCTATAAACTGGGTCTTTCCCTTTTTGCTCATATCTCTTGTAATTTTTTTGGGTTTCCATTGCATGCTTATATTTCTATACTACATTGAAAAGGCAATCCATGCAAAACATAAAACCCCTTTTGCATCTCCTGTCTAGTTCTGAAAGACCACAAATAAATAAAAATAACATAATATAAGTAATCTAAAAGAACAAATTGGGGCGGCACATTTCATGTCCCCTTTTGTTTGTTTTGTCTTTCTTTGAAGGATGATCTCTCCAAAGCAAAAGACAAACACTTCAATTTGTAATTGCTTTCAGCCACTATAAATATTTCTTGTGGGTCTTATGACTAATCAGAGAAAAAGAATACCTGTGACCAAGATATGCCTTCACATGAAATTTTAATATGGCACATGGACCCAAGGAAGTAAATTGCCAATACAAATTGACACATGGATATGTGGGTCTTAGCTTGGAACAAAGACAAATAAGTATGTGGCCCCACCAATGAATTGTTGAACCCAGAGAAGCCTAAAACTAGAGATGAATGACTAATTTCTATGTGGACCAAAGAAATGGTAATCAGTGCCAATTGCCAAAAGAACAAAATAAATGATTAAATTGCATAAGCAATAATAATCGCACTATTTGTTTAATGCCACCAAGATTGAGATACAACCTAAAGCAATAATCTCGAAAAGACAAGCCGACAAAGAATAACATGAAAACACACATCAAAATTAGAGTGAAAACCAAAATTGAACTTCCATTGTTTTTGGGTGACCCAAGATCGCCTATTGACCTAGATGCTCCTACAACACTATTATAGAATAGAATATAAGAATTTTAAAGTCCATGATGTCAAAGATAGCCTATGGGATAGAAGACCCTACCATTTTAACTTTCTAACTTGTTGGCCTATTGCTAAAAAGCTTGGTGATGAGCTCCCCTATTTTCCCAACCTTCTATTCTTCGAACAAATCCTGCAATGAAGTAATTACTAATGTATCTGTGTATTTGGCCCGGATGTCACAATAGGCTTTGCACTCTAGAATAAAGTGTTTTTCTAATTCAACTGCCCTAGCAGTGCAAAAGATAAAAAATCTTTCCTCCTTTTTTTAAAATTAGGCCTCTTCCATCTACCTATTTCATATAAAAGATGATGTGAGGTACTCCTTAATTGGGTTATAAGTATCTTCACCCTCCAAGGTATATTTGCCCTTGTGTATGTCTTTTGTTGATGATCATAAGTGGGGTTATATTCGTGAAGATAATATTTCCTCTTTCTCTGTGATGACATTTCCCACATAGACTTGTGGAATTTATCTGTAACAAAAGTCTTTATTTCTTTGTTATTATTTGGACACTTATTCAGATGGATGCCCCATTTGTTCATCCACTTGAAGTGTTTCATCCATGATTTCTTTCTCTTGTTCAAGACTTTTTTGATGACAACCTTAGGCCATCTATGTGCCTCCATCTACTCATTTTTTTTAAGATAACTTAGGAGACACCCCATAGCAATGGCCTCAATAGGGAAGGTACCTGTTTGAAGTAGAAGAATCTCATATGAGACTGAAGCTTTAAGTTTGAATTTTCTTGTGATCATGTGTTTTTGAGTCCTCTATATTTGCTTCAATTTATGAACTAAGTATTGCTAGCCGATAAATCACATCTATAGAGCACCACTGGAATAACTAAAAGCCCAAGTAGAATCTGCATAATTTTCCAATCCTATAACTCCGTCTCCCTGCTTCTATTTTGCAATGTATAAAGCACTCTCCTCCCTCCCAGATTTCTCTTCTTTCTACAAGTATCCCAATTGAGTTTGTTGCTAAAGTCAATTCCAAGATACTTGTACTTTGTTACTTCCTCTAGAATATTCCCTTCATAATAAAAATTGAGATATTTATTTTTTCTTTATATTGGAGAACATGATCTTAGTCTTGCTGGTGTTGACTTGCATACCTACCTTTTTGCCGATTATTCTAAGGCATATAAGTGCTCTTGTAACCCTTGAGAAGATCCAGTGATCAAGATGAAATTGTTGGTGTACAAGAGAAACCTCACAACATATTCTCCCGAAAGTTCTCTGCCCCATCCTTGCACATTTAGCCATTCTTCTAGTTTGTCAATACATAAACCAAAAAGGGTAGGGGAAAGAGGACACCCTTGTTTGACACCTATCTCACTTCTAGTTCTGATTGTTACTCAAACTTCCTCATGAAGCCAATTAACAGCCCCTATATTGCTTAGGGATACCAAGATCCTTCATTCTACACCATAATTTACTCCTTGAAACCATATGAGATGAGTTGAGATTAATGGAGACTGGGACAAAGGTAGAGAGAGAAGGGAGCTTAACCTTGTTTTCAACATTATAATGGATTGCCTTAGATTCTTGGATCGGAGTGTCCTCATCTCTAGTCATTTTATCTAGGATTATGGTGACTTTACCTTAAGTTGCAATTGCTTGATTGGATATTTCAGTAGGCTTCATTGTAGATGGCCTGTGAACGGATGAATTTCTCCTTATTTGTGAAAAAATCTTCAGGGGTTTGAGTAGAATGAAGGAATTTACTGTGGCAGAATGAAAGGGATCTATAGATAGAGTTCTCAAGAATCCTTGAACTCTTCCTTGAGCCATATGTGAGCCAGTTTTTCTCTATAACCAAGAAATGTCAAATTTGAAGGTCATTTTGAGCCTGTCACAGGAATGGGAAAGCATAAAATGTATCTGCATTCCAAGGAAATCATGAATAAATTAGAAGTCAACAAAGATCTGTAAATCACACGCATCATTGCTTCATGAAAGCATACACTGAGTGGCATTTAGGGCAGTTTGATGGCTGATGCATATGGTATAAGAACTAATTTCACAATTCTTAGAGCTGGCAACAGGGATGTATTGATCCATTTCTACAGTGGAAGGTAGTTGCGATGTCTGATCAACCCACAGTATCAACAGCGGAAGCTCATTGAAGGATGCCTTTTGGAATGATCAGAGTATCTGCCCCTAATAACAGAATTGTGAAAATTAACTATTTTAAGATTTTTGTTGAGCATCTTATTAAAAGTTTGAATTTGATCAGCACACCCACCCAAGCTTACACAATTGGTATAAATGGTGAACAGCTGTTGAGATTCATCAAACAAGTCCTAAAGTGGGAGCTTCTTTTAAACTGTGAAGGAGTGAAACGATTGAGCATAATGTGGGTGAGTGTTTGTTGTTAGGAAATAGTTCATTCCATAAGATAAAGGTCCACCAAGGATCACAAACGCCAACGTTGAAGTCTTGAACACATTTACAAAGGACATATAACTTTTTTGTTTGTCTCTGCTCCTTGTTGTATACCCATGTGATGTTTACATTTGCTGTGGCATTTGTAAAAGATGTTGGCATCTACGTGAAGGCAAGCAGTTCATGCTAGCCGAATTGAGAGGTTGTATTTTGGATTCTCATCAAAGCCAAACCTTAAGGAAGTGTGGAAAGGATGAAACCAAGTGTTTAAGTAGACTCATTCATTGACTTGTTTGAGGTGTGATAGTCCATTAGGGGTTCTGAGTGGTGGAAAACATTGATCTTTAGCCAGTCTCATGTTAGACAAGAATCAGAAGCCCTTCATTCTTCATGGTATTACCCATTTTCTATTGGATTCTTCATTGACCATCATTTGAGCATATCTTGGTAATCGCAAGGAATTATAGAGCTTGACCAAGTCCTCAGCATCAATTTGGTTTTTGGTTGCTTCCTTTTCAAGGCTATCAGCGATTTTTTTCAGAGCAAATTGGTTCTGCAGTTGGACTTTCTGGAAACCTTGAAGAGGGATGGTTGTTTGGTATATTATAGGATGCATTTGCCAATTGTGCTGGGGGCTTTTTGTTAGAATATTGTCATTGACCTCAAAGAAAATGAACAAAGTAATTGTCATTGATGTCAAAGGCGTATGGACAATTGTCAAGGTAGTTGTCATTGATGTCAAAGTGGATGGACAAGATTGTTGGATTATTATTATTATTAATGTCTTTGATTTATGCACGGTAGATTTAAAGATTGCTGACCAACTTCATTTGAATCTCCTCATCGATGTCTTACTTTATATTATGAAATATATAATGAAATAAATATTTAAATCATTCTTGGTCGACTACTTTTTTAGTGCCCAAGTTAATGAATATATATCAAGCAAAAGGTATTATGTTTATTAAAAGACAACGATTCGATGTTGAAGAAACAACGATGATAAAAAGGCAGCAAACTAAAGGAAATTATATATTTATTTAGATCGGCCAAGAATAGGATGAGCGAAGAATTAAAGAGATAAGTGGATGAGTAAAGATAAGCTATCTCATAACTAATAAAGATGCAGCAATTAATAAGTTGAGAGGCTGCGATTATAGAAGACAAAAAAAGGCCAGCGATCTTTATTATAACTAAAAGCAGTGGTCATTAATAAGGCAGCGATTATGATAAAAGAAGTGATATAAAGAACAGCGATTAATTAAATGAAGAAAGAGGGAGCGATTAAGTGTAAAGAGGCAACTATTAAGATCATTAAGAACAGCAATCATAATCAATAAAGGGCAGCGATCTATATTGGAAGGGTGCTTCTCTTTGAAAGATTGCATCTATTATGAAAAGGTATCTCTTTTCATTTAGAGATGAAGATATAAAATGAAGGTTGTGTGAGGAGAAAGGGATATGTGGAAGATAAAAAAGACATATCATATATTCACCAACATTTGTGTGAGAAGAGAATCTTGAAGGAGACTATTGCAGATTTTGAAGGAGATTATAGAAAATTTGGAGAAGATATTTTAAGGTGATTATATCAGATCTAAGTGAAGGAAAGTAGAGAGTGAAGTGCAAGGTATGTGAAGAATAAATAAGAAGAGGAAAAAAAAGTATGGAGAATTGATTGATATATTGTATAAACCATAAGAAAATTTGAGGAGAAGGGATTATATGCAAATATAATCAATTTGTGAAGAAAAATAAGTTCATCATCCATTGTAGAAGCAACATTGTGAAGGTGAATCATATTGGAGAGGTTGGCGCCTCATACGGAATGAGGTTGGTGCTTCATATCAAAGAGATTGGTGTCTCTTACTAAGTTGGTGCTTAGTTGTGGGGATTGGTGTCTCCAGTGGGTTGGGGCCTACAATTCTACAAGTGGGGAATGGTGTCTCTAGTGGGTTGGTGCTCACAAATTATATAAGAGGGGATTGGTGTCTCCGATAGGTTGGTGCCTACAAAGATTGTAAGAAGTTTCATATAAGCAATATTTTTCCGTGGTTTTCTTCCATAAGGGTTTCCACGTAAATTGCACGTTCTTCTTGTGTTGCATAATTGTTAGATCTTTTGTGAATGATATTGTGCAATTAATATTGTTGTGGTTGTTAGTTTGAAAAAGTTAAGAATTGTCTTTTACTAATTCACCCGCTCTCCCCTTTCGCCCTCTTAGTGTAGAAGTTGATAATCCAACCTCACAAATCCCAATGAACACCTACAAGCAAATAACCTGTCACCAAATGAGATCAAGAGACACAAGAATGGTGCTCTGCAAACATGAAGCAAAAATGCATTTACCAGAATTGAATAATTACAAAGAAATCAATCCTTAAGAAAGGAGATCGAAAACCTGAAGTGAAAACCCTAGGATGAGGATTAAATTAGCATGTGGCAAGTGTTAAGATCATAATGAACGAGACAACATGACTAATTTAATAATGCAAAATAAAGATTCCAAAGTTTAGCTTAAGTGAAATAAAGTAAAGGTGACTTAATTAATTAATCAACATGATTAAATTAATCAAGTAAACAACTTATTACTCTAACACCCCCCCCTAAGATGAACTTAGGGAGAAGCTAAAAAACTAAGGACAAATGCATGAAAGCAAAGATGGGTCCCAACAATTAGGCCTGATGAGGTACCCATGTACAAATGTAAAAGATCTCCCACAACAATAGAAAACCTCGTGGGAAAAACTCCTCTCCAAAAGAGAGAAATACAAGTGAAGGACTAAGAAGCCTCCAAACAAGAGTGAAGGATGAAGAAGCCTCCAATCAAGAAGAAATTGTCCCAAAAGATAGGAACAAAGGATGAACATGAAGAACACCACTAAAGCATGAAAAAAATGCAAACACTGTCGTAGAATGACTGCTGAAATGCTGAAAGAAAAACCCTCTCTGAAACAAATGATGATCAGGATCAAGAAGACAAGAATCTGCATGAGTGCCCTCAATGACACTACTCGAATCCGATGGCAAACCAAGGCAAAACATTTGGAACTCGAAGATACAGATAGCAAACCAAGGCAAAACATTTGGAACTCGAAGATACAGATAGCAAACCAAGGCAAAACATTTGGAACTCAAAGATATAGATGGCAAAAGTACCAATAGTCTAAAGAAAATTGATCATGTGAAAAATGGAAGGTCACCTCCAGAAATAGGAATGCAAGAGTGTCCATATGGTAAGTGCTCCATCTCACCAAAATGCATGGGTAACTAGCTACTGCATCAACCTAGTACATAGGAACAAATACTTTATACATAGCTCACTCCAACGCGAGACCAAGGAAGCATTAGCTCCAACAGTAGAAACCCCCCAAAATGCTGACAAGGGAGAGGTATGATAGGTATACTGAAACTGAATGCCATAATGTAGTGTATGAAGAACCAAGAACATCTGAATGTGTAGACATGAAAGTAAAGCAGATATAAAGGGTTTGAAAACAAAAGTCATACACGCATGAGAAAGGTATGAAGGAAAAACAAAGGCAAATATCAACCCCCATGGCACTTGATATCATAGTGCGAGTACAATAAGGCACAAAGTGATGTGCAAGAATCCCAATACTACAAATACAAAGTTGAGGCACTTTATTTCAGTGCATTTACAGATGATAAATACATGCAATGTGAGCCCATAAGGTCCAAAAAGGACTATAGCTGAGGAGAAGGATTTCTAGAAAAAACCAAAAATCAAATTTGGAAACCACCTATACCATTGTGAAGAGCTCGGAACTAGCTTTCCGATGATATATCGTTTGCTCATTTTCGACATTATATGCAAAAGTTATGCCGAAAACACTGAAGGCAACACCAAAAAAGAAGATCTGACTTTGATTGGAAATAATAGGGACCTGAAAAAAAATATCCCAAAACTACTTGCACCACAGGAAAGTACTCTAAGTCCTCTTTTCGATGATATCTCGTTTGCCCGATTTCGACACTGTGGGCAAAAGTTATGGCCTCCAGAAAAAAACTGCTCTCAAAGGGCAAAAAACACAATTTGTTGCATTAAATTTGACGGCCATATGGCCGTCACGGCAAAAATACGGGTGTTTAAATTGACGGCCAAATGGCCGTCACCATATTTGCACAACTGGGCTTATTTAAAAAAAAAACAATAAAAAAAATTTACAGCAATAATTTTTTTTGTTTTAAAAAAATTTAATAAAAAAATATATAGGGGCCGGCGGATGGCTGACCTGCCGCTGGCCGGTCACCATACGCGTTGCTGAGGCGGGTATGGGGTACCCACAGGTACCTACGTACGTAGGCCTACAGGCCCCATATTGCCGACAACCTTTAAAAAGGCTTTTTTAAAACCTTTTTTTTTCTTTTTTTGAAAATCAAAAGAACTTTTACAATATATTTTTTTAATTTTTTGAGAAAAATGAAAGTCAATTTTTTTTACTTGGGCCAATAATTTGTTTTCTCAATCGGCGTGTAAACGGTTGTACGGGGTTTTATGGACAATTTTTTTTTTTTGTCTCAGAGGTCAATTGCTCGAGTTTCAACGATTTCACAGTCGATCTTAGGGTTTTTGGCTGCTGTAGACGCAATGGTGAGGTCTGTTTGGGCTCAAAAAGCCTCGAAAAATCAGGCGCCCGTTGGATTTGGCAAAAAAACCCTTTCTTCAAACCCTCACAGATTTGACAAACGAAAGCCAAATTTGATAAAACAAAGGTCAATCTTGACTATTCCGGCAGCTCTGGATTCAATGGAGAGGTCTGATTTGACCTTGGATGCATAGAAAAACTGCTTCAAGGCAAGATCTCACAAAAAATGAACAAGAAGCTTGTAGATCTGGAGCTCTGATACCATGTAGAAGTTGATAATCCAACCTCACAGATCCCAATGAACACCTGCAAGCAAATAACTTGTCACCAAAGGAGATCAAGAGACACAAGAATGGTGCTCTGCAAACATGAAGCAAAAATGCATTTACCAAAATTGAAAAATTACAAAGAGATCAATCCTTAAGAAAGGAGATCGAAAACCTAAAGTGAAAACCCTAGGATGAGGATTAAATTAGCATGTGACAAGTGTCAAGATCATAATGAACGAGACAACATGACTAATTTAATAATGCAAAATAAAGATTCCTAAGTTTAGCTTAAGTGAAATAAAGTAACGTTGACTTAATTAATTAATCAACATGATTAAGTTAATCAAGTAAAAAACCTATTACTCTAACACTTAGTATAGGTGTGTGCTCATCACTTTTGTTTTGAGTGTGATTTTGAACCTGATATATAACAATTCTGATATATCTTTGTTCCAATGACGATATATTTAGTTCCTTGTCATTTGAACACCTCTTTCAAGAGCCAGCAATATGACTGTGTCATTGCTTTGAGTTCCTGCGTAATTCAAATGCTTACCAACAAAATTCCCAGTGTGGGATCTAAGGATCCTTCCCATTCCTGCTCTTCCAGTATTACACTTTGAGGCAACACCAAAATTTAGCTTGATCCAACCATATAAAGGGGGAGTCCATTTGACTTTTGGGGCGATAATGCCAAAGCTACTTGTTTAGAACCCCTAAACTCTCCACTGTTTAGCAGTAGTGTAATCAAGATTGTCTAGTGAAGGCATGTTTCCCTGCTTTTACCAATAAGAGTGAATGTAGTAGAGCCATCTGTTGATTTCACCTAAGACAAAATTTTGGTTTTTACACTTAATTTTCAAAATCAGAATATTTGTTCTGCTAGTTTAAGGTTTATGCATCTAAAGTATTTTTATGATGTGCTCAGGAAGCAATTCTAATTGGAGTGGACAGTCTTGGAGTGGACATAAGGGTTTGCTGTGGAGCTGAAGTCCAAACAGTCCGAATTGCTTTCAACCGTCAGGTATGCAGTACTCATACAAAGAAGAATTGATGAAGTGGATAAAATTTATGATTTTTTTCCTTGTCTTCCAATTTGAAGAATATTATACTTACATATAGAACAAATTCTCTTGAGCTAATATACATACTAGTTACAGATAACAAAATATGGGCAATTATGTGGTGCCTACTGTCAAATGTCAATCAAAGCCAGATATTTGAAGCAAAATAGACTTACATATAGAACAGAGTCTCTTGAGCTAATATAAATATTGGTTACAGATAATACAATATGGTCAGCTATGTGGTGCCCACTGTCAACCAAAGCCAGATATGAAAATTCAATTAAATTGACTGTACACTTAATATTGGTTCGTATGATTCCTTTGTTAGAGAAATATGATGGATGTGTACAGTAATTGCTTTAGCTATAACTTAAGGTAGGTTACGGTAATCTGGATATTCAGTGAGCCTGGAGTATTGTTTAAATAGAACTTAAAGTGCTCTGTGATTTGCAAGACAGGGTGCAACTGCCGCATAACACTGTGCTAATCACAAGCTGTGCTGGCATTGGCTGCCCATTAACCTTTTACTATACTAGTACCATGTGTACCAGGTATTAAATGCTGATGCAAGTGTGAATTTAAGAAAGAAGCTGAATGATTACAATGAAGAACGATAATATTCCTGTGGAAATATGTCTTAAGGAAATCATCTTTGGAGCTCATAGAATTTTTTCAGTGATCTATGTTTATTTTTTTCGACTGATTATAGTTGTCTCACTGGGGATTATGTTGAAATTATTATGATGCCACTGGGCAGGAAGTGGCTAATCATCTTTTTTTTTCCGTACATTGTGGGCTGTCTGTATTGTAAGAATAGTACCGAAGCCATGCAGTTGGACTCAAAATTGTAGATATTTGGTGATGGTGTTCATGACTGAAATTTGGTTCAGTAGTAGCTGAGTATGGATTACTTGATTTCTGATCATTGGATTTGTGTGCATCTGCATGAGCTGTTTTGTGTATTGCTCAATGATAGGTTCTCTTCTTGAAATGATAAATCGTGGATCCTGAAAAGAAATTCAGATTAGTATGCATAGTTTCAACAATTAAGTATGAATTATTGCTTCATTTGACTGACAAGAATGAAGTCTTTTTGTTTCACATTTGGTGCCTTGGTAGTCATGAAAGGATGCTAAACATGCCAAAATATTATATCCTACAAAATGAATGTACACACACATTATGATTATAGTATAAGAAAACATCACTTAAAAAATAGAACAGTGTATATAAGCACAGTGTCTATCTATTAACTTAAAGCTAAGTTGCCAGTTTGGGTATAGGCTCGTGGTTCAGGTAAGGTGGTTAACATTTTACCTGGGATTGCTATGGCTAAGGCATGGCTGTACAAAATATATCTAAAATATAATAAATAGTGATAGTTTATACAAAATATGCAAAATTAGATACAGAACCCAATTGATAATTGATACTTGTCAAGTGTTAAAAAGATAAATCAAAACAGTTTATATATGTTCAAAATATAGTAATAGTTAGTGTTCAAACATGCGACTACACTTGTAAACTAATATCAGTCATAATATTGCCCTTCATCAACAATATCAATATCATCAATTGGTTCATTAGAATCACAAGCAGCACCAATGCCATTTCCACTAGCTGCACTATGCATGTCCTAAGTGGCATCCTCATGCCCCTCGTAGTTGATCAAGACTAAGGAATGTTGTGCAACATAAGCATCCAAGTTGGGATGCTTTGGCCCTACATGCCAATGCCTCATTGTGCCCTCATACCTGACTTGCTTGTATGATATAAGGTGTAGGTTGGAATGCATATACACCAGCAACTTTGGCTTTCTGTCAACCAGTTGCACTTAATTGAGTGGATAAAGGAGTATATACTCCAGTTCCACTTACCTGAAGAGGAACTTACAACCTATTGAGATTCAAAAACATGATGTTTGAACACAAATAAACCTTACAACTTTGATAACACGATGTTTGAACACAAATAAACCTTATAACTTTGAGTGATGAATAGCAATGGAGTTTTGGGTGAGTAAGGAATTAAAGGTGAGTACTGTTGTTTGCTTTTGTTAATGTAATTAGGTATCAATATAGTTATTTTATGGTTTGGTTTAGGTTTTTAATGTTTTCATTTAATGTTTTTTCATAATGTCTTTTTTTTGTTGGGTGTGGGTATTCAGTTATGGCTTGGGATTGTGGTCCTACCCATGTATGGCCCAAACAAACTTGAAATGTGCCTAGGCAGAACCTAGAGTCTCATGCAAATTTGTGTGTACGAACACAAATCAAATTTACAGCCTTGAGTAATGGGCAGCAATGGAGTTTTGAGCGAGTAAGGAATTATAAGCGAGAAGTGCTGTTTGCTTTCGTTTTATATGTTGTTAGTGTAGTTAGGTATCAATATAGTTATTTTTTGGGTTAGTTTCGGTTTTTACTTTTCCATTTTATATTTTTTCATTATATATTCTTTTGTTGGGTGTGGGTACTTGGGCATGGCTTGGGAGTGTGGTTCCTACCCAGTTATTGGCCAAACAAACTTGAGACATACCTAGGTAGGACCTAGAGTACCACACAAATTTGAGTGTACATAGACTCATACTATACTGGGACCTATAGTTGGTATGCCTACACTTTGTATACATGAAGAACTTGACATCATAGACTTCATGATGTATGGTACAAGCCTTGTCAATGATGGGCAATGGTCACACTATGCATTAAGACAGGTCATAGCATGATGATATCAAGTCTAGAGAAGCCAACACGCTATAGTATTCCCCAATAAGAGTTAGGACTCACAAACAATTGCCATTGGTGGTAATAACCTAATCAACAAAATTAACAATTTATTCTCGTATTCCCTTTTTTAACACAACTCTTTTATTACAACTTTATCAATTGAATTGTTTCTTTATGTATGTATAAATGCAATTATTATATTTGCACATTGTACCTTTCTTCCAAAGATGGGTTGTCATCCTAGACAAATGGTAGGCTAGGAATTGGTCAATGACATAATGCTAATGGATCCCTTAAGTTCTTGTATTTTCAAAGGGACAGATTGTAGAAGAGGGAATTAGAATAGGTAATCAATAGGATCTTGGAGCTCATGCTGGCGATAATGATGCTGAAATTTCCCCATAAACTTGCCCAACAGTTGATACTTGATATTGAGGAACAACTTTGTCATTGGCAATTTGTTTTCTGTCTCCAATTTTGTAAGATGCATAATATTTCCATGGTCCATATTAGTAATCAAGAACGATGTTAAAAACAATCACATGGTTATATCCTAAGTTATAGGTTCAGGTTTGGGTTTGGGTTCGAGGGTTCGGTTTGCGGGTTCGGTCAATTTTTTTTGGGTTGGGTTTGTCCATACAAAAACATATAAAAATCAGAAATATATACATATTTACTACAATAATTAAGTTCAAAATACTACACATAGCATCATATATTGTATAATAAACAAAACCACCATAAAAATAAAAAAATATTAGTTTGTCAATTAGTCGAACTCGAATGCCCTGATATATATTATATATTAAAATTAACCACACTGCTACATTCCTTGTAGGTAAGTATCAAGTAACATCAAGGAAGATTGTCCA
This sequence comes from Sequoiadendron giganteum, assembly GCA_007115665.2. Classification (NCBI taxonomy): domain Eukaryota; kingdom Viridiplantae; phylum Streptophyta; class Pinopsida; order Cupressales; family Cupressaceae; genus Sequoiadendron; species Sequoiadendron giganteum. The sequence continues at coordinate 386,855,270 of CM021105.1, forward strand.
ATTGGATGACGATATTATGATGAAGACTTGTAGGCAAACTTGGAAACTTGTACTTGGAGAGTACTTGGAAAATCAAATGAATTCAATGGGAGTTTGAGGGCTTGCGGGTGTTTGGGGGTAGCACCCCTCATGGGGGTCTTGGGGCAATGCGCCCAACAGGGTCGAGAGGCAACACCCCTCACAGGGTTTGGGGGCAGCCAAAACGAAGACCCTTAAAATCACAAAAACCTTCATGGCGTACAACGTTTTGCATTCACAATAAGATCCAAATCAAGACCATCAAAGCCACACAAACCTTCATGGCGCACATCATTTTAGGGTTTAGGGGGCAAATGACACTTTTAAGAGTAAAAAAAAGTCAATTTTGCAGAATCCACCCAAATTCCCCTTGGGTCCGCCTAGGTTCGACAGGGCCAAACCCACAGTCTGTGGGCCGGACCCTATCTGAACCCACAAGGGACTGGTTTTGGACCCTTACCTGGGTCGGACCGGACTGGAACTTGAGGCCTTGGGCTAGCAAACCGTTACCTTAGGTTTAATCTAAAGGCATTCTTGATTTCTACTATTGTAATTCTTTGTTCATATGTTGTTGCCCTAAATATGCAGTCCTCCTTTGCCTTCATTTGCTTATCCATTTCAGCTTCCTAATTTTGAATCTTGGCTAGATACAACTTAAAATAGGCTTTGTTATCAGTGGCCTTTTTTCTCCTACCTTGGTCTACTTGAGTTCTAGTGCTCCATATTTGATAGTCCTCCATTCTGATTTACTTCTCTATCTCGTCAAAGTTTCTGCTCTACTTGCCTTCTAGACTGTTAGATTTAGGATCAGAAATGAAAGCAATCAGAAAATGCAACACATAAGACAATGAACACAACAAGATACCCTGGGAAAACCCTCCTACTCGAGGGAGAAAAACCCAGCAAATATATCTCTTATATATTGAAGGAATAAGAGCAGAAATCTGCTTACAACTCAGGCCCAACACAATGCCGAATTTGATACAATGAATAATAGCACCTCTCCTAGATGCAAAGATACAAATGAATATGTTTCTCCGTGAAATTGGTTTGCTGCTACAAAATGATGATCTGCTGCTACAAGATGATGATCTGCTGCTCAAGTATGAACTTCTTCTAGGAATGCGAATTATGATGAATCATTTGATCATCACCTTGTATTTATACAAAACTAGGTGACTCTTCATTTGGGTTGGCCTCTTTTAAGAAACAAGGTGACTCTTCATAAAATTATTATATATAGCAAGTCCGACTTGCCTTGGTATTATTTATCCATCATTTTTAAATTTGAGAGAAAGATATCTCCCACTGCTATAACATCAACACTCCCTCTTAGCTAGGGAGGTATCTTTCCAGATATCCATGTCATGGAGTCTCTCAACATGACGCCCACAATGGCTACACCCATTTGTGGAAAACTCAAAGGTTTATCACGGAGTCTCTCAACGTGATGTCGTCATGGAGTCTCTCAACATGATGTCCACCATGGCTACTCCCATGTGTGGAAATAAACACAAGTACAAGGGTTCATCACGGAGTCTCTCAACGTGATATCGTCATGGAGTCTCTCAACATGATGTCTCATCTTAGTCACAGAGATGAACAAGGGCTCGCACCTCATATTTCTTAGTCACAGAGATGAACAAGGGCTCGCACCTCATATTTCTCTGTCTCAGAGAAGTATACAATACAAGGGCTTTCACCTCATATTTCTCTGTCTCAGAGAAGTATACACTACAAGGGCTTTCACCTCATATTTCTTTGTCTCAGAGAAATATACACTACAACAAATCTTCATGATGATGTGACTCCGTCTGGAGCTCCAAGTACTTGCATCAACCTCTTGACCTCCTCGTCCAAGATTGTCTGCAATGCTTGCCTTAGAGGAGTAGTTTCCAATGCACACTTTCGACACTATTGACTTGCTTGAGTCCAAGACTGTCCTCCTCGACCTCATCCCAAATCACCCTATTCTAAATAGGTTTGTGGAGCTACCAATGTCAAATCCAGACTAACTGTCTTGTGCAATTCTGTTCTCAGCTATTGAAGAGGTCTTCCAAGGATTTTGCACTTGGCCTTGCAACACTGCAACCTTTACTTCTTCTTAGTGAGTCACATAACTCCCTCTTGATCCTTGCCTCAGAGATTTCAAAGAAATCCTCTGGAAGTGAACTGCCCTCCTGTTGTGACCTATTTCACAAATCGCCCCATTGCAAATGGGGACCCCCTTCTTTTTTTGCTTTTTGGGGTTTTTGCCTTGGCATCGCAACTGCTAATCACCATTTTATTTACAATGAGGAATTAGAGTTTTCTAGAAATCATTTGAACCAAGTAGAGAATTCAAGCCCATATCAGTGCCTAGATGTCATGGAAGTACTTAGAAGGACCGGTAGACGAGGAACGCCATTGCTTTGAGTCAATTCTGACACTTCCTATTTTTTTGGGATTCTGCTTTTTTGCTTTTTGCTTTTTTGATTTTCGGCATTTTTAGGCCATTTTGGAGCTCCTATTTTTTAGGGATGCTTTTTGCTTTTTTCTATTTTTAGAAAGTTTCTATTTTTGGACAGTTTCTATTTTGGGAAAAGTTTATGTTTTGAGGTCCCACTGAACATGAAGTCAACACTCCTCCAGAAATCATCAAAAAAAAAAAAAAATCAAGGTAAAAGATAAAAATTGATGAAAAATGGCTAAGTCCGAGAAGGGCGCCCATGAGGAAAGAATGGCAGACAGAGCATGAAGTCCGCCCTACCTTTGGCACGCCAAAGGTAGGCACCGGCATGCCAAAGGTAGACACCGGCATGCCAAAGGTAGGCACTGGCAAGCCAAGGCTCAAGTCCGCCATGGCATGAGAGGCCTCCAAGTCTGCCCATGGCCTGAGAAGCATGAAGTCCGCCCAAGGAAGAGGTGGATGGCACAAGAAGACCCAAGTCCGCCATCGGACAAGGCAAGGCTAAAATTTGCCATGGCAAGAAAAGGGTGAAGTTCGCCCTCGACAAATGGAAGATAAAATACAACATCGGCAAGGAAATGTGAAGAAATTCGCCCAACTTAGGAAAATAAAATTTTATTTTTCTAAGGCATGAAGATGGAAAATATCTAAGGCATGAAAAATAAAATATGCCTAGAGAGAGGGGATTGAGCTGGCATAAAATTCACTCCTCGGCATGACGGCATAAAATTCCAAAGCACAGAATGAAGAATATCTGGCAAGGCAAACACACAGTCAACCCCAACTTGGCATAAAATAAATTCTCAAGGCATATAAAAATTGCAAATGGCAGAGGAATCTCTAAGTCCGCCTTACCCAAAAGGAGAGAGAAAATTTGAAAATTTTGACTAAGTCAGATGTCTGGCTAAGTATAAAGTACGCCATAGGAAGAGAGATTCGTCTAAAGCATTGGCCAAAAATATGCCAAGTATGGGGGATGGCAGAGCATCATGGCAAGTCCGCCCTTGCCTGTGGCAGGCCAACCCCAAAGTCGGCCCTTGCTTTGGAAAGACAACTTGCAAAGTCCGCCCTTGCCTTGGAAAGAAATGGCCAAGCATCTTGAAAGTCCGCCATCAGCCTTGGCAAGCCAGCCTTCAAGTCCGCCACCCTCTAGAAAAGCCATCATGAAGTCCGCCATAAGGAAGTAAATAATGGAAAGACATTGAGGAAGTTCGTCCATGGCATGGATCAGTCAAATTCCACCCTTGGCAGAGGAAAATTGGCAAATCTATTGAGAAGTCCGCCCAACTTTGGAGGCAAGGAAAATTTCTAAGGCATTGGCAAAGTGCACCAAGCATGAGAATGTCTAAGCATTCACTAGGTTCGCCTAGTGTGAAGATGGTAGGTCAAAGACAAAGTCCGCCCAAAAGGAAGTGCACATGGTCTAGCCGAGGATGAAGTCCGCCAAAGCATGTCTAGCCAACCTTGAAGTCTGCCATGCACTTATCCAAGCTAGCTTCAAAGTCCACTTGGTCCAAGACACAACCAAGTCCGCCAGGGAAAAAGAAAAAGAACTGGCTTGCCAACAAGGAGGTCCGCTCAAGCATAATAGAAAATTGGCATGACATGTGCCAAAGTCCGCCAAGGTTAAAAACAAACGTGGTAAAATTTGCCAAGAGGAAGCAAAAAATGGCTAAGTGTGGAATTTTCCTACAATAAAAGGATCAAATTTTGACTAAGTATTGGAAAGAAAGCAGGAAAATGAAGAGGAATAAAGAGGAAATGAATAAAATTCTTGCCCAAGGATGAAGTCTGCCCTACTTAGCGCAAGCCAAACTCAAAATTGAAGACAAATCCACAGGCAAAGTTCATTCGAGCATAAAGATGGCCAAAATCTTGGCTAAGTGTTGAATGGTCAACATAAAGGCATTACAGAATGAAATTGAACAGCCAAAATTTGGCTAAGTATGGGAAATAATTCACAAAGAAAGTTCCAATTTCCTCCATTTTGGCAAAAGCACAGGAGAGTTCTTCTCCATATTCAAGGCACTCGAAGGAATTAGGAAGGAAAAGTTCAATAACTGCTCCAAGGGGAGACTTCCAGACTTCAAAGGCAAGTGAGAAGAAGAAGTCAAAATCCCGAAGGAAATCCAAGATCAAAGCCAGGAAGAAACAGGCACAAAGGACAGAGTTGTTGGCAAAGAAAGATATTCTAAGGCAAGTGCATGGAAAAAGAACAAGGAGACCAAGGAGGACATCCAGCACGCTGAGGTGGTGCCACATCATCTTCCAACCAATCAAATTGTTCCAAGTCAACATGTCTAGGTTCAATGAACCTGACTTATCTATGGAGTTGGTTTATATTTAGCAAGTGGGACAAGTGTCCCAAAATGTAATTTTCTTATTGGTTGAGAGGTAGTTAATTGTGGCAAGCCCTAATTAAGGTTTTATTTTGTAATCTCGGCCGTTGATTCAAAATCAATCTTGGCCATTGAATTGTAATTGGGAAGCCTATAAATTGAGCTTCATTTGTAATTTGTGAAGTGAGTTGTATAAGATTGTTGCGACAAGACTATTTCTGTTAATAAAAGCTCTAGTGCATGATTTGCTTAGAACCACTTTTGTTTTCAAATAGTGTGCAAGGTTTTCATATTTCTCCTTCAACACTTAGAGTAGAATTAGATTAGTATTTAATTTATATGTTGGTTAGTGAATGATAGATTTGATAGCAGTGGTGGATAAAATTTAGCTCATACTTTTGTCAAATGGATGATTTGCATTTGATGTGTAAAGTTAGCCTGAGCCATTAATTTGTGGATGCTTAACTTCTGTTTGTTTTTATCAATTCAAACATGAAAATTATTATCACTTCCGTTGAAGATTGCACCCGCTTTGCGTAGTTGTCCAAAGGAGGCGAAACAAAGTGTGGTTACCCCATTTTATCTAGTTGCTGCCGTCTCTTGAGTTCTTAGGCGTAGTTTAGATTTCTAAACCCTTATCCTTTTGCCCTTTTTTTGAAAATCCGAAATACCCATCAAAAAGAGCTTCAATGATAAAACTATCTAAGTCCTAAACTTGCAAATAGATCTTAGCGTAAGTCCCCTTGTGATTTGTTACGCCCACTGACCTTGTCCATATGTCATGACCTGACCAAAAGAAACATTGGAGTTATTGTATTATCTTCTAGGTATTTGCAATTACTTTTCAAAAGAGGATAAAGTGTCCTTGGGCATTTTATTCTGTGTTCGGTGGCGTACTCAAAACACACACCAACACCTCCATCGACCTATCTCAAAACCTTAATCCTTTTCCTGGACAAGCTATCAACTCGTGCCTTGAATTCTCTAAATTTGACTCCCTTTGAATGTCATTTCCTCCTCTTCGAAGAAATTGATCGACTTTAGAATAAGAAACCTTCTAAATCAACTTTAGAGCTAGGCTTCTTCTGAGATGTCCCTATGTCAATTTCCGCAATAGAAACATGTTGTGTAGACCTTAATTTGCAATCTCGAGCAAAGTGACCATACTTGTCACACCTGAAACATTGTATGTGAGAGAGATCCTTCTTCTTCGGTTTTGGGGCAGAACTTGATTCTCTGTCTCTATTCCTCTTTCTTCCTTTGCCTCTTTCTCTAGAAGTATGTGTAGTAAGAACTTGATTTTCTACATCATTATAGTTTCGCCCAATTCCTTTTGCTGCCAACCTGGACTCTTCTTGAATACAATCAGCTCAAAGACGATCAAACTTGGGCAACTTGGATCTCCCATTGATGCTCTGAATAAAGGGTTCCCAAGATTGAGGAAGACCATTTAGTGCTAACATAACAAGATCTTTGCCTGCAATTATATCCCCAATAGGGCTCAACTGATCTCTCAAATCAGCAATCTTCATAAAGAATGAGATGACTAAATCATCTTTAGCCATTTTTACATGGTGAAGTTGTTGTCTGAAAGCAAGGGCTCTACTGGTGTTGTTGATCTCATACAATCCTTTTAGAGTATCAAAAATTTATTTAGCTGTCTTCAACTTGGAGATGATTGGCACTAGGTGATTCATCACAGAGTCTATCATTATCTTTCTAGCCTTTGTCCCATTTTTCTTCGACTGGATTTTCTTAGTATCATCGGAAGGCTCGGGCATATCACTTTTGAGGAAATCAAGAAGATCATTCTCCTCTAATGCAATGAGTACCCTGGGTTTCCAAGAGTTGAAGTTTGAAGCTCCATCAAGCCTATCTTCTACCTTGACACCGCTCACCATCTTCTTTTTCCGCACAAATTTACCTTCAAAGACCTGCCCTAGATGAAAAGTTGACTTGACTGCTTACACAAATCTGATTAGATCTTTTCTTAGACCCGCTCTGATACCATGTTAGATTTAGGATCAGAAATGAAAGCAATCAGAAAATGCAACACATAAGACAATGAACACAACAAGATACCCTGGGAAAACCCTCCTACTCGAGGGAGGAAAACCCAGCAAATATATCTCTTATATATTGAAGGAATAAGAGCAGAAATCTGCTTACAACTCAGGCCCAACACAATGCTGAATTTGATACAATGAATAATAGCTGCTGCTACAAAATGATGATCTGCTGCTACAAGATGATGATCTGCTGCTCAAGTATGAACTTCTTCTAGGAATGTGAATTATGATGAATGAACTTGATGATCAAATGAATGATCATCACCTTGTATTTATACAAAACTAGGTGACTCTTCATTTGGGTTGGCCTCTTTTAAGAAACAAGGTGACTCTTCATAAAATTATTATATATAGCAAGTCCGACTTGCCTTGGTATTATTTATCCATCATTTTTAAATTTGAGAGAAAGATGTCTCCCACTGCTATACCATCAACATAGACTACATTTGAAATCCTCATATCTCCAATTGAGTATGGAACTAGATGAGTTGTTGGTGTATATTAGCCTGCTCACTAGGATTCCTCTTCTTTCCTTTAAAAATCAATGATCCACCATTTGTTGCTTCATGTAACCACCATGCGTCTTGGGTACAGCCTTGGAAGGTGACTATGATTGCCTCTTTATATGATCAAATATTGGTGCTTGAATAGTCCATGCACCTAGCACCAATGTTTTTGGCATCCTCCTCATCCATATTAATATTCTGTGGCTTGGTCTATGACTTGAATTTCTTACAATGTTGCATGGACATAGATATGGCATTGGATATGTATACAACCATTTTCCAAGGCTTTTAATATGGATACGATTGGATATGACATTCATAAAAAACACGTACACACATACATATATATAACACAATTTTATAAGTTATTAGAGGGGATTTTCATTACTTTAGATGTAATAGAAACACATAATCGCTACATATTCTCTTTCATATTTAATTATTAGTTGGTATATGCCAAAATAATTAAATTATATTCACTCGCATTTAATTTTTTAAATAATTAAATATTTTAATTATAATAAATTAATAAAAAAGTATTATATTTAAATAATTAAATATTTATATATATAAGCAACATAATGAATGTTGTTCAAACAATTTTAAATGATAAGTACGTGCCCAACCTTATTTCAGAACCCTACGCATAGACAAAAAACATGATTTTATATATACAATGACATAGATCTAACAACATTGATTCGCTGGAAAAAGGTAACAGTATTTGAAGAATATGATTCAGTCAATTCAAATATACTTAGCATTATGTAAACAAACAAAGATATCTTGAAATTGTATGCAAATAAGAGTGTTCCAGTCACATACCCATGGAAAATAGCTCAAAGACCTCTATTATTTCACTGGTTTCTCTTCTTCAGCTGTACCAACAATTCACAAAAAACCAGGACTTTCCTCTTCAAAAATAACTACCAAGACGTATTTTCTTTCCTCTCAAATCCCCTTCAAGAATGCCACAAAAATGCAACTATAACTCCTATTTTTTGTGCCTATCATGCCCTTCTGGGCTCTGTGGAAGACAAAACATTAAAAATCCTAAATCAAAACCCTCCAAAAACTCTTTCTGCTACATGTAGGTGCCTAATGGTGAGTAAATGACTACAAAAAAATAAGAAATTAGTTGGCCTCAATAGAGCCATAGATCCCCATGCAAGGCTCAAAACATCCATCTTCCATTTCTTATGTTTCCTTCCAAGAGGACACTAGTGAAATTTAAAAAAAGAAAAGAAGAATATTATGCATTTAAAAATCACAACAACTTCTCCCTTTTCATTTTAAACACTTAAGTTTCCAATTAAAATATTTTAAATACGATGAAGACAATACTTAAACAAACATATGCAACAATTACTTGAGATCAGACACCATCGAACACTCAAAAGCAAACAAGACATTAAACTGAATGTTTACATGATGACACTCAAGTAGATACCTATAATACATCGTCTTACATGACCTGCGGAATAGTGCAAGTGCGTAGGTTCTTGATCGGCATGTTACAATAGCCATGTTACTAAGATCTGTTACTCTGTTGGATGATACTCTCCATTTTCAATCGAGAGAGAAAAATTTATCTTGCTTCCACCTCATGACCACAAACAGTGGCTAGTCTGAGGTTTTTAACTAGAAAATCATAATCGTTAAATAATAATCATTACAATACCAATAGTCATTTGGAAATGAGTCTACGAGTCAAATACTTAAAATTAATTGAAACCAATTCATGTCTAGAAAACAATGAAATACTGATTATCATATGAACATTGAATTGTAATGTCATTGTATTAAATACAGTGCATAAAAAATATTTATAATCACACATTTCACTAGTCAAATTAAAACATTTAAAATTTATCTAATTTGAATAGATAAAACAAGATGTGTCATGAAGTTCATATATCCACCAAAAAAGGTCAATCATTTATTTGTCCTCATCTCTTTTCATTTGATCTTCATGGTTGCCTCTTTGCCTCTTCTTAGTGTTCCTCATGATTGCTTTAAAATTCAAATTAGTGACAAGCTGAGAGGGTTGGAAGGTTGACAAAAATATGTTTGACATGCTTGTTCCATATTAGGTTATTGAGTAGGACCACATGTCCTCAATCTCTAGATTGTTAAAGTCGGCTGTGACGTCCTATATCTTACTATGCTTATTTTCTAAACTCATTTTCTTTGTAAACTTTAGGAATATCTATCTCACATCCTATCAACTCTGCTTGTGTATTTGTGCACAGACACACACATGCACACTTTTTTCTTTCACATCACATGGACTATGATGAGCAATTGGAGGTTTTTAAATATTGAGAACCATACAAGGTTTGTTGATTTCAACAATTTACAAAATAGTCACCAACTAACAATGCATGCTACAAGCAACAGAGAATGTATAACAAATGTGCATGGACCACTAGGAACCAAACAAGTAACAATACTGGAAAGCTAAGATGCTAAACTTCACATGAAACATTGTATCATATGAAATGAACATGCATTGTAGTATAATAAAACATCACATCACACAGAGCACAGTATATAGGGGTTGTCTTTTATAGTAATTGAATGGTGTACGATGAAATCCTATCTAAGATGACCACCCTATAGCATGAGATAATGATCATGGTATGATGATATCAATTACAAGGAAACCAAAACACATAAATATTCGCTAGGAGGATGTATGATGATGGTAACAGTCACCATTGCTGGAACCACCTAATCAATAATTCTCATACTTCTCCTAACACATATCCTTTATATCACTTTATTCCTTCATAAGTGCATTCATAAATACATATATTAGACTTTCCTACTACTCATTGTATTTTCTTATGCCTTCAATCCTTGTGTATTCACGTGCTACATAATGTATTCTTATTTCTCGCTGAATGTTTATGGGTGATTGTATTCTATGATATGCTTGCTAGGGGTTTGAAGGTTATCTTAAAGTGTTGTGTGATTGCTAAGGAACTACCATCTAGTGTTGTATGCTTTTACTTGTGAACAACTTGAAGTATTTTAATTTGTAGCTGTGGCATTTGTAGGTGGCAATCAAATTGGCTAGTGTATACACTAACAAAGGGATTCTACTAGGTAAGCCTTTAATATTAATAAAGTAGGGCCTCTCTTATTAGCCACTCAAATAGGCCAGAAGTGGGTGATATCATAGTTTGCGGACTCAGCGGACTCGGGAGTCCGTTGGCCAGCCGAGTCGACTTGCCACGGACTTGGGAGTTGAGTCCAAGAGAGTCTTGAGTCCCGACCCCGAGTCCTGAGGTCGGACTTGAGAGTCCCGACCTAGGACTCTCTTGCGCGGTTGGGAGTTAAAATGGGTTAAAAACCCATGTTTTTTTTCACTTTTTCTTTCATTTTAACATTCAACTTTGTGAATTTCAGGTCTGCAAATTGATTTCAGGTTGAAAGAAGCCAGGAGATTGAGCTAAAAAGATGTAGATTACATGTGGTTGTTAATGTTTTCCTCTTTTTGACATGATTATATGTAAACATATATAAACTTATGATGCTGTTATACATTGAAACTATGACTCTATGAGTATTTGATGACTATGAATGATTAAATTTCAATTATTGAGTGTTTGATGATCATATGACATGTGTAATCTTTGAATTATGAGTGTTTGATAATCAAATTAGGCTCTTATGTTTTCTAAATGCATTAATTTGTTCTTGTTTTTTTGTAAAACTACGGTTTATTTTTTTGCCGAGTCCTAGCCGAGTCTTTTCCTGAGTCCGTCCCGAGTCCCAAGTATGAGTCATATTTTTGGGCTGCCGAGTCCGCAGTGAGTCCGAGTTTGCAAACTATGGGTGATATGTTAGGTATATGGGCATGCAATAACAATGGAAACTTATATTGTTAGCATTTAAAGTAAATAATCAAATTGGCATGCACATTAATTTCCCTCTCAAGTAGAATAGTCTTTTCTTGAGATGAGATGTTTTAGGTGAAGCCAAGAGGGATAGGGAAGACTTAATAGACCTAATATAAACATTGCTTTATTCTCAGATGTGGATCAATGGGCACAAGCTATACACTTTATAATCGACAGTGGGAGTTCGAAGAATGTAACTTATTTTGAAGCAAATTGAAGGTTGATATGCCATTGATGCCTCACCCACAACTATACACCATTGAATGGTTCAGCTTGGGTTCAGACAAGGGCATCACCCATCAATTTCACTTGGTATACAAAATAAGCTTTTTCAAAATTTAGTCCATTGTGGTGTAGTGCCATTAAATGATACAATGTTTCATTTGGGCTGGCTTGTCTTTTCCAATGCCATGCAATCTGAGGTCAATTCTAGGGATGTTGTCACAAATATTGCATTCTACAAGTAGTTCGTAAGCTCCGACTAATTAGTGCCAACCAATGCAAGAAAACATCCTTGCAATACAAGCTAATGTTGCACCCCCTTTAGTGAAAATGTAGGAGCTGAATCAATTCAAGAATCTTTTCGAGTCCTTGATTGAGTATCTTAAGTATTGTGCTATGAAGCATACTGCTGATTTGATTCCTGGACTACCTTTTTCTAGTGCCTTGCTGTAATGCCATTCATTTCTAGAGAATGAAGAGATCAAATGGCAGATCCATGAACTTGTGGGAAAAGGACACGTCAAGTCCAACACTTTACCTTGCAACAATCCAATTTTGCTGGCACCACATTAAGGACGATACAGGTAGGTGTGCATTAATTATAGAGCTTTGAACAAAAACTTGAGGAACCACTATCAGCTTCCGGGGAAAGAAGACCTATTCGACCAGCTCTGCAGTGCCAAGGTCACTAAAATAGATCTCAAGTTAGGATACCATCAGACGCCTATTAAACTTTTAGGTGTCTAGAAGGAGGCCATCAAAGCTAAGACTTGTTTGAATGGTTGGTTGTGCCCTTCAGGTTGATCACTGCTCCTGCAACATTTGTGTGGATGATGAATGATATCCTTTGGCTATTCACTATTACACTTGTTGTCTATCCTGATGACAATTATATCTGGAAAAATATGAGAAGAACCTTTTCATTTTATTCAACAAGTTCTAAACACTTTGTGGCATCACAACTTGTATGTAAATCTAGAAAAATATTCTTTTGCCATGCAAGAGACACAATATCTTGAGTATATTGTTGATGCACATGGATTACACATGGCTCTTACCAAGATTCACATCATTCAAGAAAATCCTAGACACCAAAAACTCTTGAAATTCCACAGTTTCTTAGGATTGGGAAATTTCTATAGGAAGTTTGTACTTGGTTTCTCTCACGACACTTGACCTTTGAACCAACTTACCAAAGGTGTCATCAAAGCAATTTTCAACTGGACAAGTGCACACCGAATCTTTTAAGGAACTGAATTGGAAACTCTTTCCATGCCAGTGCTCATGCTACCTAATCTTCAACAACCATTTCGGATTGAAATTGATTCATGTGAATATGGTTTTGGAGAAGACCTCATTCAATTTGGTCAATTGGTCACTTGCTACAATCAAACATTTTCTATTGTGGTAAGGAAACATCAACTTATGACCAAGAGGTTTATGGCATGTCTAGTCATGTAAGCATCATAAGCAGTACAGATTGAGAAAGAAAACCATCATCAACAAAGATCACAAACACTTATAGTTCTTATGGTCACTGAAACAATTGTAGCAAGAGCGGCATCTAAAAGTACTCTTCATATCTTCAGTAGTTTCACTTGAACATTAGGAATAAGAAGGTAAGTGCTAATCTCGTATCAATTTGCTTCAGCAGAACCATTGTCCAAGCTCTGCTTTTTTATTGAAGCAATGGACATGAGACTAACATATGGCCAAAATTGTAGAAATGAGATTCAAATGTTACAGATATCTATCAGGATTTGCAAAGCAGTAAGGTAATTCTAGATTTCTACTTTTGGAATGGTCTCTTGTATCACTTGGGACACGTGCACTGCATGAAATAGAACATCAGAAGTTGATATAGGAGGCTCACTTCAGCATGGTTTTAGGCCATTTTGAAGTTGAAAAGACCCCCTCGGAAATGGATAAGCATTCCGTTGGACCACATGTCAAGTTAAAATGTTGCAAAACACATGAGATCCTGTACTGCTTGTGCAATTGCCAAGCTGGCTAATAGAAGCCAAGGAATGATACCCCTGTGCTGGCATCAAGTAGACCTTGTTAATCAGGTTACATGGACATCCTTTTAGGTTTACCCGCTATCAAGAGCATGGCAAGGATTGCAAGTATCTGGTAATGCTTAGATTTTCAGGGATGTGATTCTCGTGCCTTGTAAAATTATTATCTCAACTCTGGAAACAACTTTGCATGATACAATCTTGCATTATGATTCTAATATATTGTTCTGTTGTCTTTTTAGCAGTGTTCCATGGGGTTTTGGGGACGGGGATGGGGGGACGGCAGGGGATGCGTTTCGGGGACGCGAGGATGGGGGGTCTAAGTTTGGGGACGGCGGGGGGACGGTGGCGAGGGGGCGGCAGGGTGGTGAAATATATATAGTACTTGAAAATATAGTTATAAAAAGATGTATAAGTATAAGAATTATACATCTTTGAGACAACTAGGAGTCCCCTAGACGTCTTGAGGACACCCTAGCATCCTCAAAGTCCTAGCGGTGTCTTGGAGACAGTGACACTGGTGGTGGGCTGGTGGGGGGACGTCCCCCCCAAGTCCCCAAGTCTCCGAGATGTCCCCCTCTAGGAAACGCGGGGTTTTTTGGGGGGGACGCGTCCCCGTGGAACACTGCTTTTTAGTTCTCTTTGATTCAACATTTTGATTATTGTTGTTGTGCACTCTATCACTTCCAAATCGCTTCCATTCATAAGACATTAGAATCCATTTTAGTATAGTGTGTTGCTCCTCAGGCACCTGGTTCCGGATCACAAGGAAAAAATAGAATCTGATTCCTAAGCAAAATACCACCAAATTTCCTCAGAAGAAGCTAAGCAGGAGATTTGACTGACTAGATATAATCCCAATCTTCATTTGCCTTGGTAGTAAGCTGGCCATTTTTGGCAACAACTACCAAGACTTGTATTTATCAAAGATAAATGCTTTTACATTGTCGAGGCGCTTATTGCTGACAGCTTTATCTAGACTCAGTAAAGCTAGTGGTGTTTTCCTTCCCCAACACACAACATATATGTTATCTTTATTTGATCCCAATAAATGTGTCTGCATTTTTTGATTCCAGCTGGGAGAGCTGGACAGCTGACAAAGTATATGACCCCAGCCTGTAACCCATTTAAAGATAGCAGCTGTGTTTGATAGGAGAGCTGGACAACTGACAGCTTCTATAAACAAACGATTTATTTACATAGCCACAATTTTCCTTTTGGGGGCAAGGCAGATGCAACTCCATGAGGTGGGCTATCTCTTGGTTCTCTAGTTTAGGTGGATTGTGGAAGTTTGGTTTACTCATCGCTTAATCGCGACATCAGGAAACATGTTTACAAAATTTTGAACAATTTTTAATGCAAATAGAAGAAATTCTTTTGTAGACTTCCACAGGGGGGTCTTAGACAGTATCTGACTTGACTGTGACATAAAATAACAACCTTAACCATTATTCGCTTCTCTTTCCCTGAGTTTATACTTATTCATTTGGCTGAATTTAGTGGCTTTAACTTTATGCTCAATTAAAAAGGTCACAAAGACCGTTTTCAATTTGTTTTGTGTATGTGTGAAATTATCCCCAAATAAACATTCGACATAAGTAACCAAATGCTATATTTTGCCTTTCAAATTTCTGTGCAGGTTACTACAGAAAATGCCGCAAAGAAACAAATTACGCACATGTTATTCCCTAGATCCCGCTCTCGGCATCGGAAATCACATAGAAATTGCTCCAGAGGCAGATGATATAGAAGCAGTTTCTGCGGGTGCAAGTACACTTTCTAGTCTTTGTTCCATTTAATAAGCAAGCTGTAAATGCAACGATTATTGTTGACTTCTTATAGTCTGGAAGCTTTGGTAATCAAAGCTACTAGTTGAGAAAAAATGAAGCAGAGTTAAATCAGGGCGTCTTCTGGTGGAATTGTAATGATTGTTCCCGCATGAGATGACATCCATGGTTTTTGAATTTAAAGCACGCTGAGATTCTATCTTCTGGTTTTCAATAGTTTTTCATTTTGAAGGTAGCTTTTATCTCGACTTGTATTGAGCTGCTTTTGCGTTCAATGTTGGAAGGAAGAGGGGTTTTTATCTTCAATAATTAGCAAGACCGAGAAGACTTCTGCCATTGAAGGATTAGAAGTGGAGAGTATTTCCGTCCAAGTCTGTGGATAAGGTCTATCGGGGTGGGATCTTTGAAGAGCCAAATTATTTGGTAATTGAAAGCCCAAGAAAGGACCAAATTACTTGTACGGTTCTTGGATGTTTACAAAGATTTTCCTCGTTACTCTTGGAATATAGTTGATTTTTCTCTTGAGCTTGCATGTACAGAGAGTAGCTAACAGAGCTAGAATAAAGAGGTACACACTACCTTCATAATCAAATAGAAAAGTATGGTCTTGGGCATTACTTCCATCTAGACATTCTAGTGATGAGAATGATGAACGCACGTTTATATTTGTGAATTCTTGTTACCCTTTCTTAATTAGTGGGAAAGATAATAAAATCCAAAACCAAATTGGTTCAACAATTTAGGATATACAAAATAGAAAACTTCATATACAACCTTTATTATTCCATTTTATTTAAAAGCATCAAAGGACAAACAAGAATTTACAACCAGAAAGAATTATATTGTTGTTTTAACTTTTTTATTGAATTATACTGATATGAAGCAACTCAGTATTTTAATACTTCATAATACTTTATAGAAGTGAGAGCGATGGTTACAAAGACTAAAATCAAGGGGTCCCAGAATCTATAATATAACAAAATAGAACTCCAATCACAAACAGTTTTAAAGCATTAAAAGGTTTATCCCTATAAGGTATAAATAAAATTATATGTATATATAAAATACATTTTCATTAAATTATACTCATACAATACTAATGGTTATGCCCCATTTCAATAACTTGAAAAATTCACATCATATTACAAAGCATTAGGAGAAAAATATTTTATATAAATTGCTATAATCTTAAATATATTTCACATCACATTACAAAGCATTAGGGAAAAATATTTTTTTACAAACTAATATAATCTTAAATCTTTATTTTTGTGAAGTCTATTTTTTAATATATGAATTTATAATTACTCATGTCTTTCTTGAATTACTCGTGTTTTTCATCTATGTCAAGTAAAAAAATTTGTAACATATATGCAATTGGTTGGTATTTACAAACTTCTTTACTTATGTTACAAAATTTCTAATTAATTTGAGTTAATCAAATCATTATTAACTATCTTGAAAGCAACAAGTCATTGTCCATTATATTTTTGAATACTATATGGATGGATAGGTGTATGTTGGTTTATTGGTTGCATTGTTACAAATTGACAAATGATCAATGCTCTTTTATTATTATTACTACCAACTCTCTAATTGAACTTTCTAATGCTCTAACAAATATTGAAAAAAATGTTTCTTTCATTTTACCCTCTTAATGTCTCAAGAGAGGTAAACTCTACATAGTTGAGATGTATGTTAGTGCACAATGTGCTTACTTTCGATGAATTTTAATGTATAAGAAATTTTAATTTGAGATGTATTTTAATGCACAGTGTACTTACATGAGATGTGTTTTAATGCATAAGGAATTTCAACATCGAAAGAAAGATAATGTAATTTAAGTTACTCATCAAATGTAAAACAATTGTTTATCATGAATGAAAGCCAACAAAATTAGATGACAAAATTGAAGATGTTAATTTTGAAATGTAAAAATCCTTATTGAACTTGATGGGTGTCACATTTCAAGTGTCAATCCACATTCACCTATCTACTCCTACTTACTTCAACTTTAGGACCTTAAGTATAATAGCTGATTAATAGAGTATAGACATCATGTACTAGACCCTTAAGACCTTACAAAAACAATATAGAGTTCTAATGTTAGTGAATGGGGCCCTTAAAAGATGCATATTGATGCCAAATCTGGCTACATACCATTGTTCTATTTTGAAGTGTTTGATTTTTTTTATTTTTTTATTTTTAGTAATTATTGGGATATTTGATAGTTAACATAAAAATCACTAATAATTCAAGATTTTCTTAATTAAAATGTGTAATCTTTGTGAGAATTTAAATTAAAAAGTGTACACATATGTTATATATGTATAAATTGGTAAATCATAAATTTTCATTGAGTTTGATGAAATAGCTTGTTATCATATCGTTTTTAGTTTATTAAATGTCAATTGAATTAGTATCCACTCTTGTTGCAATATTTTGAGATTATTAGACACATTACTTCAACATGAACAACACGCAATGACCTATACCTATACTTGTTTTTATATGCCTCTCCATTTACACGTAACCAATAGGACTATTGTTTTCACAATTTTCCCATCTACTCAACTTGTTGCATACTTTAACACTATCTGACTACATTAATGTCACATCTTGCAATACTATCTAATTACATTCTACTTATAATTCTAGTAAACATATTGTTTAAAACATCTTATTGTTGGAATGTGTTGCTGTTGATTGTTGTCATAATGGTTGTCATTGATGTCAACATATCTTAGTTGATTGATTAAGGTTCAGTTTTGATGCTTTGGTGATTTGAATTGGCGTGCTCTAAATGTTGTGTTGTGATGATCTATATTTGATCTTGCTTGTCCTAGTCCCCTTCATTTTGCAACATAATGAGATAC
The DNA here is from genome assembly GCA_007115665.2 of Sequoiadendron giganteum. Lineage (NCBI taxonomy): Eukaryota > Viridiplantae > Streptophyta > Pinopsida > Cupressales > Cupressaceae > Sequoiadendron > Sequoiadendron giganteum. The sequence continues at coordinate 386,873,462 of CM021105.1, forward strand.
ACTCTTATGGGTCCAGACCGATCTGGAAATTGGTTAATGTGCGTTGGAACAATGTTTGCATGGTAGCGTGTATATTCTATTCTTTGGTTTTGGATATCATGGTTAATTTGTAGCGTGTTATTTGAGCAAGGAGGTTTTGTATGGTCCACGTTTCATTCCTTTCCACTGCGGGAATGTTTTGTGGTGACCTAATTCAAATTGTGTTTGGCTGACCTAGGAGACTATGAAGGCAATGGAATGGTATAAGTAAAAGTTGATTCTGATCAATGAAAGCAAGCGTGGTGAATGCAAATTTGAAAATCCAAATATTGTGAAGTATGTAAAAGTATACGATTGGAGGCATCAGACAGTGAGATTCTTACAGTGTGATTGTTGGTGACAGTTATTTCCAACGGTGGATTCCCTTTCATCATTCTTTTGGTAGCGATCATTTTTACTTTTGGTTGTAATAGTCTGGCAGTGAGCCCACCGATAGTGAGCCTTACCTACAGTGAGCATTTTGGAGTGAGCCCTTGTAAAAATCACATTAACTGATGTTTTATAATTGAGAATAATCATTTTTTGTGGTTTTTCCCATCTTGGGTTTCCATGTAAATTTTGGTGTTCATTGTGCATGGTGTTATGTGCTTTCATGTTCATATCTGTTCAAATAATTATCTGATTGATTTAAGATTTCGCCAGATTAATTAAGGTAAAGAAAAGTGTTTTGTGATAACTGATTCACCCTCCCTCTCAGTTATCTGGATTGTTCAACAATTGGTATCAAAGATTTGATTCCTCGAAGAAGAGCTTAACCGCTTGAGGTAGATCCGATGGCACACAAACTGGCAATCCCTGTGTTTGATGGATCTGACTCAGTTTCTGGAAAGTGCAGATGAGAGGTTACCTGATTTCTCTAGGCTACAATACGTGGAAAGTTGTTGAGACAAAACATGTTGTACTGACAAATGGTCCTAAACTGCAAATGAGATCTCAACCTATGAAGAAAATGAGAAAGCAAGGTATGCGATCTATAGTGCTTTGTCTAAGATTGAGTTAACAAAAGTTATTTCATTGAGCACTGCTTATGAAGTTTGGGAAAAGTTGAAAGAAATCTATGAAGGAAATGAGAGTCAAATTATCAAAGAAGTTGACAGCTAAGCGCATATATGAAAACTTGAGGATGGAAGAAGGTGAAGATATAACAAGCTACTTTTAGAGAGTTGATAGTGTAGTAAATGAAGTCAAACATTAAGGAGGCACTCTGACAGATGAAGATGTTATTGAGAAGATTCTGATGACCCTACCAGAGAGCTGTAGTGACAAGATCTCAGCTATTGAGGAAGTTTATGATCCAAAGAAATTCACTAGAGAGCAACTATTTGACACCTTGATCGTGTTTGAGATGAGGAAATTTGGAAAAGAAAAGGAGAAATTTGAAACAACCTTCAAAGCCACAAAAACAAAAGAAGATCCGAACAATGAAAGTTTAGATGAGTTGGAAGCAAACTTCACAAGAAAACTGAAGAAAGGTACTAGCAAGTACAAAGGTATGTTACCTCTTAAATGCTTTAGATGTGGAAAGATTGCTCATCTAGCATCTAGGTGTCTAGAAAAAGGAACAAGACAAAAGTCTAAAAGAATCAATAAGAAGGCCTATTATGTTAATGAAAATGGTCGTATTTCAGATGATGAATCAGATCAAGAGGATTGTTTGTTTTTGGTGGAAAAGGATGAACCTAGATTTGATATCTCTAATATTTGTCCAGAATCTAATGATAACAATGAAGCTGCATTATTTGTCAAAAGAAATAGAGATGAATGGTTGATTGATAGTGGATGTTCGAATCATATGTCCGGTGATAAAAGTAAGTTTGTGAAGCTTGAGAAATATGATGGAGGTTTTGTTAGACTTGGAGATGATAAAACAACACGGATTGTTGGAATTGGTTCTATTACCTTTGATGGAAAACACAACCTTGACAATGTTCACTATGTGAAGGGTTTATATCATAATCTATTGAGTGTTGGACAGATGTGCGAGAACGGTTATAATGTATTTCAGGATGATGGTTGTGAGATTCATAAGAGTTTTGAAACTATTATTGTAGCAGGAAAAAGAACATGTGGGAATACGTATCAACTGGAAGGAGCTATAAAGAGATGCTTATTATCTCAGAGCAATGACAGTTGGCTCTGGCACCGGAGGATGTGTCACATCAACTTCGACAATTTGGTAAGGATAAGTTCAACAAGAGGAGTCAAAGACTTGCCAAGACTGACCAAACCAGACAACATTATCTACAAAGGATGTCAAGAAGGAAAACAAACCAGGGGAACATTTCGAGGAAAAGAAGAATCATCTACCAGATTGTTGGACCTAGTACACACTGACCTATGTGGTCCAACCAAAACAAGAAACCTACAAGGGGAGAAATATTTCATGCTCTTAATAGATTATTACTCCAAACTAACTTGGGTTACATTTTTAAGAGAAAAATCAGAGGCTTTAGAAAAATTCAAGATTTTCAAGGCAAGAGTGGAGAATGAAGTTGACAGGAGAATCAAGTGTTTAAGATCTGATAGAGGAGGAGAGTTTACTTCTGATGAATTCAACAAGTTCTGTGAGAAACACGACATTAAAAGAACTATTTGCCCCTAGAACACCACAACAAAATGTAGTGGAAAGAATGAATTGGATAGTTCAAGAAGTAGTTAAAACAATGATCAAGGAAGCAGGTTTAACTGAGGTCTACTAGAAAGAAGTGATACACACATCAGTTTACACTCTTAATAGAGTACTATTTCAGAGGAGGTATGGAAAGACATCATATGAGCTATGGCATGGAAGAGCTCCCATAGTAAAGTACTTCAAAAAAATTGGAAGTAAATGCTACATCCAGAGATATGAGGAGAATCTTGGAAAGCTTGACAGTAGAGCTAATGAAGGCATATTTTTGGGTTACTCTACAAGAAGCAAAGCATATTGGTGTTACAACAAGAGACTGAACAAGATAGTTGAAAGTGCGAATGTGAAAGTGGATGAAGATGTTCAAAGAAATCTTGACAAGCATATTGAATATGAATCAGATGACCAAGGAAAGAAGGATAAGAAAGAAGAAGAGACAAAGGAGGCTCCAACATCTATAACTAAAACCCCAAGGTATGTATAGAGAAATCACTCAGAAAATCAGATTATTGGAGATAAGAATAAAGGAATCATCACAAGAAGCAAAGTTGCTCAAGAAAAATTATTACTGTGTTTACTCTCGGAAACTAAGCCAAAGACTGTGGAAGAAGCATGCAATGATCATAATTAGGTGAAGGCAATGAAAGAAGAGCTTGACCAGATATAGAAAAATCAGACTTGGGAACTTGTGCCCAGATCGATAGACAAAAATGTAATTGGAACAAAGTGGGTATTCCAGAATAAGTTGGACGAAAACGGAAAAGTAATAAGAAACAAGACAAGATTAGTTTGCAAAGGTTACACTGAAATCGAAGGTATTGATTTTGAAGAGACATATGCCCCTGTTTCCTAGATGGAAGCGATCCGAATATTCCTATCTTTTGCAAATTTTAAGGATTTCAAAGTCTATCAAATGGATGTAAAATTAGCATTCTTAAATAGAGAACTGGAAGAAGAAGTCTACATTGAGCGACTAGAGGGATTTAAGTCCAAAAATAACCTGGATGTTGTTTGTAGGTTGAAGAAAACTTTATACGGATTGAAGCAGACACCTAGAGCCTAGTATGGCAGATTAGACAAGTATTTGATTGGACAAGGATTTCAAAAGGGGTTTGCTAATAGTAATTTATACTATAGAATTTATTCAAATCAAATGTTGATTGTTGTGGTTTATGTTGATGACATAATCTTTAGAGGAAATGATGATTTGTGCAGAAAATTTGTAAATGAAATGTAGAAGGAATTTAAAATGTCTATAATAGGTGAGTTAAATTTCTTCCTTGGATTACAAATAAATCATAACAATAAAGGAATTTTCATCTCTCAGTCCAAGTATACCAAAGAATTATTGAAGAAGTTTGGATTGGAGAACTCCAAACTGCTTTGTACACCTATTGTTAGCGGATGTAAGTTGAAAAAAGAAGACGATTCACCTAAAGTTGATGCAAGTATGTACAAGTCAATGATTGGAGGATTGTTATATTTGACTGCTACTAGACCAAACATTATGTATGTTGTTTGTTTAGCATCTAGATTTCAGCAAGAACCAAAGGAATCACATGTTGCAGTAAAAAGGATCTTTAGATATTTGAAGGGTACAAAAGATATCAAGTTATGGTATCCAAAGGATTCAAATTTCACTTTGACAGCCTATATTGATGCCGATTGGGTCGGGTGTGTTGATAACAGGCGGAGCACAAGTGGAGGAGCTTATTTCCTTGGCTCCCGATTGATTGCTTGGTCAAGCAAGAAACAATATTTTGTATCTTTATCTACTGCTGAAGCTAAATACATTGCAACATCCTCATGTTGCACTCAGGTACCGTGGATGAAACAAACGTTGAAAGACATTGGCATATCATTTGATGAACTGATCTCAATTATGTGTGATAATACTAGTGTAATAAACATTTCCAAGAATTTGGTACAACACTCTAGAACGAAACAAATATCCATCAAATATCACTTCTTGAGAGAGAAGGTTTTGGATAATGAGGTAAGACTTGAATATGTACCTACAAAAGAGCAGATCGCAGACATTTTTACAAAATTGTTGAGCAAAGATACTTTTGAGTATCTCCGACAGAAGTTAGGGGTTCTACCCCCTCCTAGTATACAATAATTTGTATCAGGGTGTGCATTGGTCCAGGGTATTATATGCTCACACTTATATGGATCAATGCTTGGTGGCTTCCTCGTAGGGGGAGCAAAGTAAGTTTTTTAGGGGGAGTTTTTCCCCTTTGTCTTTGATGTCAAAGGGGGAGAAGAAAAGGTCCTTGATGCTAACATTGTGTTGTTTGGTTTGTCGTTGATGAATCTTGCCATCAATGACAAAGGCAGAGATTGTTAGAATGTGATGTTGTTGATTGTTGTCATTAATGGTTGTAATTGATGTCAACATATCTTGGTTGATTGATTAAGGTTTTGTTTTGATGTTTTGGTGATCCAGATTGACGTGCTCTGGATGTTGTGCTGTGATGATCTATCTTTGGTTGTGCTTGTCCTGGTCCCCTTCATTTTGCAACATAATGAGATACACTCTTATGGGTTTGGACCGATCTGAAAATTGGTTAACGTGTCTCAAAACATTGTTTGCATGGTAGTGTGTATATTCTATTCTATGGTTCTAGATATCATGGTTAATTTGTAGTGTATTGATTTGAGCGAGGAGGTTCTATATGGTCCATGTTTCATTCCTTTCCATCGAAGGAATGTTTTGTGGTGACCTAATTCAAATTGTGTTTGACTGACTTAGGAGATTATGAAGGCAATGGAATGGTATAAGTAAAAGTTGATTCTGTTCGATGAAAGCAAGTGTGGTGAATGCAAATATGAAAATCCAAATATTGTGAAGTATGCAAAATTATACGACTGGAGGCAGCAGACAGTGAGATTCTTCCGATGTGACTGTTGGTGACAGTTATTTCCAGTAGTGGATTCCTTTTCATCATTCTTTTGGCAGTGAGCCTTTTTACTTTTGGCTGTAATAGCCAAGTAGTGAGCCCACTAGAAGTGAGCCTTACCTACAGTGACCTTTTTGGCAGTGAGCCCTTGTAAAAATCACCTTAACCGGTGTTTTATAATTGAGAATTAGCATTCTTCATGGTTTTTTCCATCTTGGGTTTCCACGTAAATTCTGGTGTTCATTGTGCATGGTGTTGTTATGTTCTTTCATGTTCATATATGTTTTAATAATTATCTGATTGATTTAAGATTGCACCAAATTAATTAAGGTCAAGAAAATTGTTTTGTGATAATTGATTCACCCCCCTCTCAGTTATCCGAACTGTTCAACACTTATGATGTTAAAATATTCTTATAGAAAGTTGAACTTTGATCTTTGTCAGAAAAACCAAAAGACTCAATCACTTAACCACATCACATTAACTCTTTATTACCCTATTATTAAAAAATCAAATAAATTGAATTTCATTAGCAAGCATTCTCTATTTCAAGGAAAATGTGACTACAAGCTCAAAAGTCTTCGATCTTATATTGTGTTATGGGAAAAACGATCCCTTACATACACCTTAAAAATGAAAGTGAAAATAACATTATCTAATAGAATTGATATGATCACACAATCTCATATTAGTTTGTGAAATAAAAATATCTAGTCTACAATTCTACTACAAGTAACCTCTTAATCATGAAGAGAAATCATAGACATCCATAATTGTGTTTCTTTATTTTATAAATGTCTAACAACAAAGGCGTGCTTAGTTTATGTTGCATGGATTCAAAATGGATTTATTAAGTTGGTGGAATAAGTTAAACTTAATCTCTAAATAGTTTTTGTGAAGACCCTCATGGATTAGACACAGTTAAATATTTATTTTGCAAGGAAGAAATATTTGTAGAGTTGTAGAAGAGTAGTTACTAGAGGAGAATAAAGGAAAATATGTTTTAAATAATTTATACAATTTGAATGTTGATGTCAAATAAAACATTCATTAGTGATAGATTCAACCTCAATCAAAATTGTAGTAGCTTAAGCTATAGTCAAAATTATCATATAGTAAAATCATCAAAGATGATTATGACAGTTGTTGAAACCAACACATACATAAAACAAATACAAGGTCCATTAGGATTAACAAATTCATAGAGTTAATATTCTTAGTTCCGGTTACTAAAGACTCTTGGGCTCCTCTCCAACATTTCTTGTAACTCATGTTTTATACCACCTCTAAATGGTTATTTTAAATGGTTCCATCTTAGTGTTTTCTTAGCAAGTTGGTTGAATGGAGCTTATCTTGCTGCAATTTGTGAGTCATAAAGGAGTTCTAGTGTTAGTAGGTAAGTGAAGGAATATTGCAAGGCTCATGTGGTGTTTGGAAAATACCTCAATTTATGTGTTCAATGCTCTCTTCTTTGGTTGTGCACACTTCCTTTCAAGTTATTTCCACCTAACTGTATTAGACTTAGGACACATGGGCTATTTTTGTCTCATAAAGAACAACTCAATGAATAATGCATAATGAGGTTGAGTAAATTTTGTGTTGATGAAGTATGTAGTGGAACACTAGTTACATATTAGATTCATATCAAAGCATGTTTTTCTCTTTTTCTGAATTTTGTTGTTCTTTGTTTGCGTGACTAGTTTTGTAAATTTTTCATTCATTAGTAGATTGGATGGTACAAGTAGAAAGGTAGATATTTTTTCTTTGCAATAAAATATACTAGGTCCCTAATATTCTATCTAATATTATGACCCTAATATCATATATTCTTAAGAATATAATATATATTCCTAACTATAATAAGTTAAGCACTTGTGGCATGCTTAACCTTAACATTCAAATTAGTTAATACCTTTATTATTCTTTATTAGGATGAAGGGGTATGTCCCTACATAGTTAAGCTTATAAATAAAAACCTTCCAAATCATCATATCATCAATTATTCAATTTAGATCATACTTTTTAATTATTGGAGATAATCCCCTTGAAGTGGTCTCCTATATTTATGAATTTTTATAAATATTTTCAAGAAATATCATAACAAGTGGTATCAGAGCTACGATTTGGCCCAACATTATTGTTTCCACCATAGCTTCCAAACTAGTATGAATTTTTATTTGATGTTTTTTTGGGTTTTGAGGTATGTATTAGATAAACTCTAAAAAAAAAAAAACTTTCAAGATGGGTTTTCTAAAAGTTATTGAGATTTTAATATTTTTTTAATTGATTTTCTCTATAGGCTTAATTTTTTGGATTTTTTTTAAATTTATATTTTTGAAAAACTTATCAAAACTTAGGTAGGGTTAGTTCTTTGTAATTTAATATTTAAAGTAAAATAAATTCTTTAATTTAGTGGTCAAATTTTAGTTAATTTTTTCGTTATTTTGCTTTATAGACTATAATTTGTGGAATTTAAAACAAAATTATATTCTTGGAAATATTATTAAAAATTAGTTAGGGTATTTATAATTTATTGTTCGACATAAAATATGCTCCTTAAATTAGTGGTCCAAGTTTTAGTCAAACCATAAATTTCAAAACTTGTCTTAGCATATTTTTTTTTTTTTTATGGTTACAACTCACACTAGATACCATCACCCCTTAATTAATAAAGAGGAAACTATAATTCACAATAAAAAATAAACTTGAATCCATTTCATCTTTAGGGCCAAAGGATTCTTTTATGAATGTGGAAACTGATGACCATTTTAATTGTCCACTACCAAAAAATGAGGAATAATTCCACCATATTGTGAAAAGTGGAACATTTCATTAAAAATAAATTATTTGATCTATTTACAACATCCTTAAATGAGGGATTAGTAGGTTTGAAAAATTAATACTATCAGAATTGAGGGGTTCAAAAAGCCATCAAGGATGGTACAACCCTAATAGACAAAGTCAAGGAATAGGACATTTTTTTCAAGGTACAAAATTAAACCTACCCAAAATAGATACATGTAAGTTTGATGGTAAAAATGTAACTTCATGGATAAGTCTCATGGAGCAATATTTTAAACTCCACAATATATCAAATGATGAAATGGTTGACATAACTTCACTACATTTAGAATCCAAACCTTATCAATGGTACCAATGGATGATGGGTGAAAAGCAAGGGAAATTACTTAATTGGAGATAATTTACCAATGACTTAGCAGCCCATTATGAGCAACCATCGAATGAGAGCTATTTTATCCAACTTACAAATTTTTAAACAATACTCTATAGCAAAATGCAATGTTGAACACTTGTGATTGGCAATTCAAACTCAAGATGTGACACCTTATCAAAGGCTACAACTCTACATCAATGGACTTAATGAACAAATTAAACACATGATGCTCATTTATTGGAACTTTGTATAGTTAGAAAAATAATGGAACACACATTACATATTGAGCAATGAAACCTCACTACAAAAAGATCAACACAAGGCCAAATAGTAGGATGGAAAGACAAAAATGTCACTAATCCTACTAAAAAAAATGGGGCTAACCTCTTTAGCCCAAAACAAATAACTAAGCTCTCTCCTCAACAAGAGGTAGGGAAAAGAGAAAAAGGTCTATGTTGGCATTGTGATAGAAAATGGTCTATGGGCCATAAATGTGGTAATGATGAGAAAAGATGATTGATTATTGAGAATGAGGTTGAAGAAGAGGAAGAAGTACCTATAAAAAAACCAAATATGGAACTAAAGAGTGAAAATTTAGAGGAAGAAGATAGTGCTACTATCTCCTTACATGTATTGAATGGAATAACAATACCACAAACACTTAAAGTTTTTGGTTATATAAAAAAGAGAAAGGTAACAATGTTGATCGATACATGTAGTACACATAACTTTATTGATAGAAGATTATCTCATGAGCTTAATTATTTTGTATAACTGGTCTCTAACTTCCAAGTCATGATAGTTGATGGAAAACAACTATCTTGTGGTGGTAAGTGCCATCATATAAAAAATTTAATGGAAAATTACCATTTATATTTAGAAATGTTTGTTATTCCAATAGGAGGATCATATTTAGTTTTAGGAGTACAATGGCTTAAACAATTGGGAACAATGTCCTTTAATTTTTGAGAATTATTTAGGACTTTCAACTATAATTAATAAAATTATAAACTTATAGGAGTAAGATCATCACCAAATCAAATTATTAGCTCCCATAAGATAGAAAAATCACTTAATAAATGTTTCTATGGTCTAATGACAACTAAATTTCATAGAAGCACAAGATGTGAAAACTCAACATCCACAAGAAATTCAAGAGATCATTCAAAAAATAGATAATTTTTTATAGAACCTAAGGGTCTACCTCCAATTAGAGACCATGATCATGCCATTGAATTAATACCTAGAAGCATTCCTCCTAATATTAGACCTTATCGTTATCCATATGAAAAAAAGATTTTTTTTTTAAATAGTTAAATGTTGGATTCAAGAATTATTCTTCCTAGTAAAAGTCCCTATTCATCTACAATGGTTATGGTTAAAAGGAAAGACAAGTCATGGAGAAGGTGTCCTAATTACAGGGAACTCAATAAGCTCACACTTAAATTTCCTATTCCTACTATTGATGAATTATTATATGAACTTGTAATGTCGAAAATTGCACCTGGTGCAATTTCGCATTACATAGCCTCCTCTTTAGCCTAATTAAAGACGATAATGTAATTCTCCTTTCACCTAACATTAATTTCATCCTTGACCCCTTTATTTTTGATCTTTTAGCAAATTCTTGTTGCGGATTCTAGCACGACGTGAGACATCTGTGTGTTGTGCAAATGCTGCAAAAATATTCTTGATTATGTGGTCGTTGGGATGTTACACTTTCGCATGCCCACGAAGTGTAACGCCTCTGTGGTTGTAGACATGCTGAAAATTCCTTCTTGCATTCCTTTTCTTCATTCTTTCACTCATTCTTCCATTCCATTCGATCTCTATTCACTCAAGCTCTCATTCTTGCACCCTTCTACACCATTTCCTTTCATTCTCTCAAGCTTTATCACATCTTGGCTTCTACACCAACACTTTGGCTCTCTCTTGGAATGTTTAGGAGGTTGCATGTTCTTCCTTTCGGCTTTCTCATTCGCCAAAGGAGTGTAACCATAATCTCTCTCTTACATTATAACTCGTCCATTGTCTTGTCTACTATATTTTTTGTCTATCTATCTAGCTATCCATGGAGGTGGGAACACCTACGCGGGGGTTTGACTAAGGCAAACCCCTAAACATCCCCAACATTTTTCCTCATTTTTGTGTGTGTGTAGGTTGTTGATTTGGAGCGTTGTGAGAGGCTTCATAGTGTTGAACCTCTTGTGACTTCTTTCTCCTCTTTCCTATCTTGTCATTTCATTTCATTTAGTTTAATATATGCATGCTCTTTCTATGTTGTTTCTATCATTTCTATTATTCTATTAATTTAGCTATCCATTAGATTTTAGTCTTTGAACTGCTAGTAGACTCTTTGATGTTTCTGTTAGCAAATTTTGTTTCCAGACCATATGAGACTACAACACATCACAGGGATGTTCGCACACCGCGTTGTCATCCTTGGTCGAGAGCCAGTCAACTTTCTCACAAGACCTTTGAAGTCTGCTCTTTTGGTCTCCAAAATCTTTATTCCTTAAATCATCATAAAACATAAAACAATCAAAACTCCTTTGTCCTTCCATCCTTGTCACCTGAGATTTTCCTTTGAGGCAATTGAGGAACACTCATCCCTAAAGGAGAGGGAGGGTGTCATTTTTCCTCCACTACATTTTGGTGAACCCGACATGAACCTATTCTTACCTTTGTCTTTTTGTTGAAATGTTTTATTTTTTCTTGTTGGATGCGTATTGGATAGTGTTGTGACACCCTTTTATGAGTTTCATGACCCATTCCACTACCTCTGAATACGTCGTAAGAAGCTATCAACATATAGATATGGGTTCTAGAAGATAGTTTAGTCCTCCCTGTTCAAGTCCTAATTTTGAGTAGTTCACCATAGGACTGTTGCAAGACTATACCCCACCTTTTGTTTCTATTCAACCATCAATAGAAGTGTGTGTGAATTCTCAACCAAGTACTCCTAACTCTTCCTCTCCCCTATCTTGTGAATCTGCTCTTATGGTTCTCGTTGAGCAGATCCAATCTTTGGAAGAGAGACTTAAAAAAATTGAAGACTTTGTGGAAAAGTAGAACTCTTACTCTCAAGCTGCTCCTCTTCTTATTGGTCTGAGAAATCTTTGTCAAGAAAATGTGTCTCAACCTTGCAATTATATAAGGTTTATTGTTGATAGGATGTATATATATATATATATATATATATATATATATATATATATATATATATATATATATATATATATATATATATATATATATTTCCTAGTTGCACTGATAGGTGTATACATTGGTAGCACAGAGCGAAATGTGAGTGCATTAACAAAAACTCCTAAATGGTCGACATACAGTAAATAATGATATATTGTAAATCTAGACCATTTGTAATTAGGTTTTAGATCTAATGGTAGATATTTTGTTGGCTTGTCTTTCCCTAGAATGTAACATTATTTTATGAGGGTTTTGTATTACGACTACGGTAGAGTGTGATGCTTTCTAAGAGTCTGATAGCGGTCGAGTTGTCTCTTGATCTCCAATGGTGATACTCCTATGAGAATCTTTCTTTGTAGTTATATTGTAATCTTTGTGATTTATGAGTAATATATTGGGCGGCTTTGAGAGGACTTTGTACCTTTATCTATATCTCGACTTTCACCTAGTTCTCTAGAAGTCAAGGGTTGCTCAACAATTACTTCATCTCTTCCTTGCGAAGGTTTATTCTCAATTGCACAGTTATCAATTATATCTTCATGTTCTTCATCTTCATGTAAAATATAAATAGGGCTCTAAATTGTAGTGCCCCATACTTCTCTTAGTGGTGATAACACCTCCCTTGTATTTATTTCTTCAAGGTTTCCCACTTCTTGGGCAAGTGATCCTATTATGAATTCTTCTTCTTCCCTATTTTTTGGATGTAACCCTGTACTAGGCACTTCTTCCACCACATGATGCATTGTTGAATTTTCCTTAGATTGCTTTTCCTTAAACCATCCCAATATAGCATACCACTTTTCAAATTGATCCACAACTTTCTCTCCAGTTATTTTTGGATCTTCCCCTGTAGCCACATGTGTCTCTCCCAAAGTTTTTCTCATTGTTGCTATGTTAATAGATGGTGGAGAGGTAAACATAGAAGCTAAATTTTACAATGTCGACCTGGTCCTAGCATGTACTTGTGCTCTCATACCCGCTTCTTTAGAAGTTAGGGGTTGTGCTCTTGGCAATGTTGTGGAAGAAAATACTACCTTTGGTGTTTCCATCATATTAGCCGAAATGGCTAGGGTTTCTCTATTCGAGTCAACTGGTTGTGATGAAATTGAAATTCCTTGGCTTGAGGTATCGGGTACTTCTTCCCTACCTTGATCAACTTCCCTAGCTTCAACAACTTTTCTTTTCTTTTCTGCACCCCCATTATACCCTAATTCACTTACCAAATTTTGTATTCTCTTACTATTGCGAGGGTATAAGGGTGTTATCCCAACCTCCTTCATTACTTTGAGGTAACCATTTATCCAAGACTGAGTGTAATTCGGTACTTGCTTAGAAATTACTTCAATGGTTAAGACCTCCTTCATTTTATAGTTAGGGTTTGAGATAGGTTCATCATAAACTTTATCTGATTCGTAAACTGGGTTTCTTACATCTCCATTATCAGTATCCATTTTTTTAAGAACATCATGAGTTCCAAAACTCTTTATCTAAGCTAGTGATAACCTCTAATAGGATTTATTTCTTACAACATGGCCATATTCACAATCATACCAATAGTCCTCCAGGTGAGGAACACGGGCATATTTATTGCTTATGTTCTTGTCAAGACTCTCAACTGGGTCATAATTCTCCCTTTTGAGCGTGAAGAACTCCAACCCATAAGCTTTCAACTCATCTTCGCATAACTTGGAATTTTTAGTCGAAATGCATTTATATTCACAATAGTGATAGGAAATTTCACTAATCCTTTCTTATGTACTTGTGAAAAAATATTATGAGACGACAATACCTGTCTCATAAATTCAACAAACACTATCTTATCCATTGGATACTTGGGCAACATGAAGGGATAATCTATAAACCCTTTCACTCTAAGGTAGGTGAACGTAGGAAACTGAATAAACCAACATCCAACAGTGTATATAAAATATTGTGCTTCAAGAGTCTGTCTTTTTGATTTATCCCCTTCCATCAGTCTTACCAACTTCGACATAGAAAAAACATCATTTTCCCTACGATAGTGCAATCAATACTGGTAGGTAGCAATCTGGGGAAAATTATGATAAATCAAATTATTTCCTAGTTCTCTTCCCATAGTACCTACTATGTTCAAACCCTATATATTTTCCCTTAGGGCACAGGAATAGACAACATATGAGGACATTGTGAACTACTAGGTAGTTGAAATTTCTATATCTGTTCATGTAATCTATCACTAATAAATATTCCCCAATGAATACAGACAGGGTTTTCCCTCATTTTCCTAGTGATTTCAAACATCCAAGGTTTGAATTTGTTGGCATCTCTGCATCCAACCATTTTGCTCAATATGATTAGCATATCATGAACTTCTTGAATGAATAATGACCTTGGGATATGCTTCGACATCCTTGTTGTCTTTTCCTAGAACCATGCTAATAACATGACCTTATTTTTCTCTTTCGAGCTCGTATATGGTGTGGTAGCATCCTTCATTTCAAATGTATTCATTTTGGTGAACAAGGGGAGCCCAAATGTAAACACGATACTATCTATCGAGAGTTCTGTATAGACTCTTCCTTCTTTCACAATAGCTCTCATGTATGTGTCATACCATTTCATGCACTCGAGGACCAATTAAAGAGTATCTACTAGCAACCATATTTTTAGTGCACTATGTGGCATCTTCTTGATGAATTCTTCGAGAAAATTCATACTCATTAAAGCTTCCTAGATTGGTATCTATAATCATCCCATAGGTAGGTACGACTTGGGAGACGAGAAATTTGAATTCCTTGTTGGGATTCTTCTTCAATGAAGTACTCATATCTCCTTTAATTTCCTACATTATTAATGTATATGTGCTCTACATACGAGTTAGGGATAATTCTAACCATGTATTCTTAATAATTCATAAAAATTTCCTTACCCATAACCACTTAGTGACCAAAATTAGGTTAAATCCCTTTAGAATAACATTTCTCTTCAAAAATTAACCAAAGGTAATGTTATTTAATCAAAACCATGCATGCATATAAGATTAATAGAGTTCAATTAAAAGAAAAGTACATGGTTTCGCTGATAGGATAATCGAACAAGCACAAATTCTAACAATGATAAACATGCTCTTTTGCGCTCTGAAACTTACTATTCTCTTTGCACGCCTCAATTGTTGTTTTAGTTCATTAATGTTCTTGCAAATAGATGATTTTATGTGAGGTAGTGTATTGTGGAAGTAACTGCATGCTTGAGGTGGTGCCAAGTACATGTGTTGTTTGCAACCTTTACTAATTCCTTTTATTGTGCATTAATTACCCTAAACAAAGGTGCAATCATGGTGGATTAGGGTTCACATCACGAACCTTGATTTCTACGTCAGGGTCCACCTATGAAAGGAAAGTGGCAGATGTGGCATACTTGTGTGTCATGTTAGTCCCCATAGGACAACAACATCAAAGCAAGTGTCCAACCTAGATGTTGAATGACTAACTAGCAATAGGATTTGAAACATTCGACACATGGTCTCAAAGAGTTATCGGGGTTGAGGATTTTACTTACCGGATTTATGGGAATTGGGTGTAAAGGATACCCAGGTGCGAGTTAAAAGCAAGACCAGTATGGTTCAGAATGAACTCAGTTCCCAAAACTTTTAGTTTCTGATTCCAAATAAAAGAAAAGTTGTGACCGGGCTTAACCAAAGAAGAGGTGACAACACTCAGGAAAACTTCTCTTGGGTGAAAACTCACCGAGTACAATGACTAGTTGGGCACAATGCAAGCTTTGAAAAAGATGCACTACACTTAGACCAATAACTCCTAACACATAAAAACTCGAGAATCCAGATAAACAATAAAACCATGTGAAAAATATTTGCAAACTCCCCAAGCCTAGGAAGACATCAATTTGAGCGGAATCCAGGCATTTTGGAGCAAGACCTTCATTTTACCATTTCCTCCAAAAGAAACACACCAACATAAGCAAAAGGAAAAGAAAGGGGAAAAAAAGCAGGGGGTCCACATTTTGCCAAGGGGCGAAAATGGGTGTGTTGTGAGACCACACAACAATTACTTTATGGACTACTTGGCTTCCCTTGAAGATAATGGACACATGTCAACCTATTATTGGCGATGATTGGTAAATTAGAGTTGAGTTACTTAATCAATGACAATTGTTTAAAAAAAGGGATGCCTCTTTGTGATATCATTTTTACATTTTGATATAATAATTTGAAGAGATGGAGAGGGAAAGAGAAAGGAAAACCATTAGGGTTTGAGTTTGAGAAGGATTTGTAAGGATCAAAAGGGTTTTCTTGAGTTAGGAATATGGATTTGCATTTGAATTTTTTTTGTATGAACTTGGGAAGAGACTTGTGCATCACCATCTTGAAACCCCGAGGGTTTAAAATTTTGTAAGAGGTATGATAATTTGTTTTTGTTCTTTCTTTTTCTTAACCCCATGCTTGATAAAAAAAAAAGGTGCTTCTTCTTTCACGAGTGTGTACAAATGGTAAAATTATTCTACTTCTTATATATATCATTAAGGGAATATTTTTCTTAAGATTGAAGATTATTGAGATAAATTCACTTTAAGTATGAGACTCTTAAGAGATTCCACTAACCCACACTAAGTGATAAACACTCTTTTTCCTTTCTTACCTATAACTATCCTTCTATTAGAGCAAGAGTGATCCACTAAGTGCTTTGATAAAACCATGTGTCTAAGATGCATTCTTCAATGTTGTTATAAATTGTGTTTAAGTGTGTGTATGTTTGGATCCATATTGCTCTTTCTTACCAAGGGGACATGATACTTAAGAGAATCTTATTGGTCAAGAGGTAGCTATAATCTCATTTTTGGTATCTTGGAGGCTCTTACCTTTATTTTTTTTAAATGTGTACTGAGTTGTAATGGATAATTATTCATTCATTTATTAAATAATAATGTACTAAATGTTAATTTATTAAATCTCATATATGTGGTGATGGATATTGAGAACTTATTTATATACTTTCAATTCATGAAAATGATATATACAAACTTTATGAATATTTATGAGAAAGAGGGTTTTCAACTTCTCATTTTCAAAGTTCATTTTTTAAAAATTTTAAAATCGGATCCTCTTGTTGGGTGAATTTATGAAGCAATGGAATATAGTGCAAAACCATATTCATTCTTAGTTAGAATTTATGTTTAAGTTGTAGGTTTTATAACTTTCTTGCATTAATTGTAATCATGAATGTTGTGTACACATTTGTATGCCATTTTCACTTTATGAGTTGCTTTATCATTGTTGAATGATCATAAATGTGATTTCCCAATATGGGAGGCTAAATACAAATGTTATGTAACCTATGTGAAAATATCACATGTTCTAGATTCCATATAATTCTTGAGGGGAAAAATATTTACGATTGCATCCAAGAATGTTTTCTAGAACCCTTTTTGAGTTTAACAAAGGAATTTATACTCTCTTTTTTATCTTTGGTTCCAAAAATATTTTATTTTGTCATAGTTGTAAGCCATTCTATCTATAACTTCATTACATAACCCCCTCTTAAAATAGAATGTTGGGAGAATCTTTTTTACATGGTTTAGTAGATTTTGACATGCTTTATTATTGTTTTTTAGTGTTGAGATAATTTGATGAGTTCTTATGACGTTTTGGAATCAAATTGTGTCAATTAGTCAAACTTATATTATGGTTGTTGGAATGCTTAATAAAGAATGATTCATTTGTAATAAAAATGAAATAGTTAGATGTTATTTTATGATGCTAGGAAGGAAGTGAAAGACTCCCTAACCTTCTCTAACATTGCATGTTCATTTAATTATATGAAAGGACATTAATGATGCATTCTTTATTATCAATCTTTATGTTTTCAAAGGAGAAATGCTCATCTTTTTTAATCTACTTCATCTAATTAATTCTTAAAGGAATATAATTATGATTCTTTTTTTATTTTCTTTCTTATGTGTGTGGTGGGGTCACAAGTTACACTTCATAGATCTAGATGTGATCTCTCTACTTGTGTATCTTCTATAAGTATCTTCATTCATATATAATATGTGTGTGCATTTTCTCACATGTGATGATAACACTAGTGTGTTAGAGTCGAGTTGTTTCATTATTTAGTGTTATAAATTTTATTTTATTTTATTTATTTAGAGTTGCAGTTGTTAACATGCAAAAAAATGGTGGCCTCGTTTTTCCTATTTTTTTCGTAGTAAAATTTAGGCATTAAAAGACATCATGCCCAGGTCATTATCCATCAAGGACTACTCCTTATCATTGTAGTTCTTAAAATCACTCCATTGTAGCATTATGGCTTAGAATTGCTCTTGCCCCTATTATAGCATCATTTTTCTTCAACCTCTTCAATTGCATTAGCTTATTGTCAACTAGTACAAAAACCCTAGTTTCACACTAGGTTATTGCATCGTATTTTTTCTTGTAGCTTTAAGTTCCAAGTTTTAAGTTATCACATGCTACCACATCTACATGATCATCATTTGCATTGTTTTTTGGCATTTTCCAACTTTATCAAATACTATCAAATTGGGTATAGGGGCTTGTCATAAGGAGAAAATCCTCCCTTAACAAGCTTCATTCACCAGCATTCCTATCTTTTATAACAAGCCTAGACATAGGGAAATCTCTATTTGTAGGCAAATAAGGTTTGCAACTCACAAATTTATTTCCATAACCAAGGTTCATTTCAACGAATCATATTCAAATTTGAAAGTCCAAATATAACTTTTGCTAGCATGGAATCAACCTAAACATTCACATAATTTCAAAATTCTCACATCCTAATTATCTTAATCAACCCATCTCATATCAAATTCAAAAAACTAACTATAAAATATACATATATTATTTATTATTTCATATTATACATATTTAATAATCTACCACAACTCTTTTTTCTCTAAAATATTTTTTTATTACATTATCACATTATATTTCCTTTCACCATTGTGCAATTCTTAAAAAGTCCAGAATTTACTAAAGTTGTAAGCTGTAACTCTACTCTGAATCCTAACTGCCAAGTTCCAACGGAATTGTCTTCCTGTTGGAACAGATAATGTACGGCGTACCTCCAGTCTGGACCTGTCTACGTCAGATCTATCATTAGATATTCTGTTGCACAAGCCGTTGACCAACGTGGCTATTATTTACATGCCAGTTGTCATTTTAGCACGTGGCTTAGCCACAGAACATATCGCTGACAAATACTTGGAGCTGGATTTTCCTTAAATGTTTGAATTGCCATGAATGGTCATGTATGGACATGGTGATGGCATGACATTTTATGATCAAGCATTCGACATACATAAAGGATAGGGGCCCACCGTCCTACTCCTAAGGAAATTATCTTGTGTTCTTAGAGTGGATAAGAAGGAATCATATTTTTGGCATGAGGATCGTGCTGACTCAGCTCTGATAACGTTACACGTAGACTGTCTTGGATTTTCCTTTTACAAACATTACACTTTCCTGTTCCCCATTTATCGGCAGCGCCAACTCACAGACATTCCAAGAGTCCACCTCAGCAGCGCAAGGGCTTTTAAGTGACGTGTCAAAGACAACAACATGCTCAATGTGTTGTAATAAATAATGTTGGGAAGCAATGGAAATGCTTATCCTAAGTATTTAATATTCTTTTATCATAAGTGATTAAACCAATCACTTAGCACATTTGATTTGGTGTATTTGTCCTATTCAAATACATCCAAGGAGGCATGGGCGGGTAGGATTTATTGTTGTTGTTCTTCGGGTTCAGTGGAGACAGAGTTGCACTACATTGTGCAGTGTAAGGCTTACGAGGACATCAGGTATAGTTACTCGGATTTGTTTAAAGTCAGATTGTTGAAACAACAAGTTACTTGATCAAAATTTATAGTAGAAGAAACAAAATTAGCAAAGAGTTAGAAGGCAACAAGGTGTAGTTGGTGGGGTTGGTGGTTGTTTTGTTGTTGCAAAGGCGGTTTTGGTTCTTTTTCACTAGGTCCCATAAACTGGTTGGTCTTGTGGACATAATTAAAGGCATTCATTCATTCAAATTCACTTTGTTCGAAATAATCAAGGTTTAAGTTGATGTGATGATTTAGTCCATACCCAATTTACTTATTTCTTAATTTTATGTATTGTTTTAATCTAAAATTAATGTTCTCTTCGAATGGAAAAATGTAATTTGATTTGAAATTATGTCAATAATATTGGACTTAATTAAGTTTTTTTCTTCGTTGAATATTTTGTTTTTATGTTTTGGATTATATTTAATGATTTATTTTTGAGATGGAGAAAAATCTATAATCTCTTCTATGAATGTTTCTAATCATATTCTTTAATCTATTATCAAGATGAGGCAAGAATTTTAAAAAAATTGCATCATTTTATATCATGTTCAATGATCTATCATCAAAATATCTTGATATAATTGAAAATATTGATAAAAATATATACAATTAAATTGAAAAATACTTAAAATCAACTTTATAAACTATAATTTGTTTTATCCCTAATAATATAATTTAATTTAATTTACATATAATGATGGTTACAAGTGGCCCAAGATTGGCCTCTAAGTGTCATGAGAAATACAAAGCTAAAAAACAAGTGCATAAAATTGCCAATATATCTATATAGAGGTAGGAGTGAGGGTAGAATGAAGCATAAGATAAAAGGCCTTAAACATAATGTTGTGTGAAAGAGCCAATATTTGTAAAAGGATGTTTAACTAATGTGCTTAATTATCCCTTTTTTGGTCATTTTTGGGTTAATTCTAGATAAAATGAAAAGCATAATCATTATTCTAAATATTATATTTTATTAAATTAAATTAAGAATAGATGGTTAAGGTCGCCTATTAAAATACATGTTAAAAGAAACAAGAAGGTAAGATAAACATCTAGTTTAATGATTGGTGATAAATTTTAATAGATGAAGAGAATTTATTAGAATTTATGTGTCATTAATCTTGTAAATCTTATGTATATTTCATGTGTCCCCAACATTCTTAAAAGGTTTATATAGACATCTAGGATGTAATTATGTAATTGGAGAAACGATTTGTAACTTAGGTTCTCCTAGAATCTTGGTATTACTTGTCAAATAGATTCATGTAGAAGGTGGAGCATTGCAATGGTAGTTATGACTTTGGACTCATTTAAGATGCTTTCCATTCCTAGGCAATAGAAGAAGACGTGGAGAATCTTGTCATAATGAATGGGACCCACATGAGCTAGTGGACTCCAAAATGAAACACTACATTTGAGGATGTGAGTCATCAGAGAGTTATTGATCAAGGATGTCTTTGCAGTTACATTTTCTATTTGGAGATATTGATTATATTATGTATTCTTAGAAGATTCTCTCCAAGGTAGGCATCGGGTTTTTGCATGATACCATGGTTTTAGTATCCATTGTTTTGGTGAAACCATATATGGTTTTAGCCTCTCTCTTTACCTATATATTAGAGGTTTGATGAACAATTCTAATCTATATTGAATGCAATAAAATTGTGTGGGCCATGATAAAATATAGATTTTTTTAAATGGGTCAAGATGCACCTAGATTAGAATGTAGTAATTATGGAAGATGATAGAAATTTAATTTTATAGCTCCTTATGAAACTTAGAAGCTAGAATAAAAATTGGTTGCCAAGTACAAAGGCAAACGACCAACATGAAGGCAACAAAAATACCATCAACTACACCCTTAATCCAAATCCATTATCTCACTATCCCCCAACCGATCTTCCAATCCATAATCCTAATCCTCTAATACCTAATCCTAATCCTCCAATTCATACCCTTAATTATCCATCTACCCCTAATCCTCTATCTACTCCTAATCCTCCATCTAAGCCTAAAACATACACATATTCCACTCTAAAATTCCTCCAAAGATCCTAACAAAGAAACCATCACAAACTCTACATTCCAAAGTTGTGGAATCATGTCACCCCTCTCAACCATCTAAGGTTATTATTGATAAGGCCCTTATTAATCCCCCACCTATCATTCCTCCAACTCCTAAAACCATCCAACCCATTGAAACCATCCAACCCCAATCCCCATATCCTACTCCTAGCATTATCCAAACCCAATCCTATGAATTACATTAATCCTCCATCCATCCAACCAACCAATTTGAGGAGTCTATCCAACACTCTTCTCACATTACATCTCCCACTCAGTTTAAGGAGTCTATCCAACACAAATCCTTGCAAACACCAGTCTATAATTTTGGTGTGTTACTTTTTCTATCGCAAGTAGATGGTCGAAGGAATTAGCAATACCTTGGAATATTTTATAGTTTTAGAACTTGAGTGGAAGCCCCAAAAGATGAATCCAAGCAGGAGCAACCGAACCAACATTCGTTGATGGATCAAACCTAGGCTTCCATTTGTATAAGGATAATTGGTTCTTAAAACTATTATCATATGCCCATGGGCCTCCAGTTAGCACCTTAATCAAATTTTCATGAGTCATAAAGCTAAAAGGAGATAAGACCATTTTTTACTGCACTAATATTAACACTACCCTTGAGCTTCCAAGCAGCTTGTGCCCATTTCCCAACTTGATCTATTTTGGGTCAAAAAACAAGAAACTTACCTACAAGAGAGAGTTAAAGACTAGCAATTGTCTCATTCATGAGATCATTAGGAAAATCAATCTCGTTTCATTCCATAGAGCATGAAACCTCCAAAAGATTAAAAAAAACCCTAGGTTTCACCATGTTTGAAGATTTGCGACCAACCAACTTATCCACATAGGATATTGGATCCTCCTAATAAAAGAGAGTCTGGACCAAGAGGAGGGGATACAAGAGCCTTTTCAGCATCCTGATGAAAGGCCTCCAAAGAATATGATGCCTTATTTTCCTTCGCTCCATCCTTTACTATCATTGAAGCAGCCATCATGCCTTCCTTTATTGCCATAAAATCATCCACCTTCGATTTTTGTTAATATTGCATGTGTATGGTAAATAGCATAGAGATTCATTTAAATATGGTTGTAATAGAACTAAAAAAAATTGAAGGCCATTCATAGTGATATATTTAGTCTTATGGGTCCTCCCTTTGACTAGAAAATATCACTACTATGTTTTAGTTTCCAAAACATGTTTTTTATATTCTCTAATTTTAAATATTTTAAAGTACTTGTCTAGAAATAGATAGATAAGAAAGTAAAGTTTCTGAAAAATAGATAATGGTGGTGATTTTTTCTCTAGAGTATTTGATGATTATTGCAAGCATGCAGGGATTGTTAGGTATAAAAAAATTCCATATGTTCTACACCAAAATGGAGTGGTAGAAAGGATGGACATGACTTTGATAGATAGAGTCAAAAGTGTTGTAGCACCAAACTCTATTATAATTCCAGTATCCTCCTTGCCTAGGCCAAAATGGATTCTTTGGAACAAGGTACGATCATCCATCATAATGAAAATTCTTTGGTAGTCATGCATGAAAAATGTAGAAGAATAGCCAAGACATGCGATTTTTTTTTTAAAATGTTGTAGAAGATGTTATCTCAAGGAATAGAATGATTGCACAATACCCATGCAAAATAATTTAACCATACAAATGCCCTGGAAAACATGCATGTAAAATATAGAAGTGTAGACAAGGTGGATGAACTATTCAACTGAATTGCTCAAGAGGAATTATTTCATGGATTGCATGCAAAATGAAAAGTGGTCTCATGTATTGCAATATAGCAGGACATGCACAAACAGATTTCAAATTTGTTAAAGTTCTGGAAATCTACAAATGAACTTTCCCATGTTTTGCAATAGACACTATTTATTTTATAAGTCTTTTTTCAAAAATAATAATAATATAGATAATTATTTTTGTGGTGTGATCATTCCATATCATAAAAATATTAAACTAGAAATTTATTAGTTATAATAGAAGATTTATTATTCAACAAAATAATTATTCAAAATTAATTTGTTGACAAGTATATCCATATTTCATCCATAGGCTACAAAAATTATTATGTCTCCACCTTCTTTAATATGTTGCAAGATTTATTTTCTAATTTAAAATGATAATTTTTATTAGTATTTATACAATCTAATAATTATTTTCTCCTATTACCTCAAAACTAAATTAAATATCACTTATTTTTATTTAATTATATGTAGGAAAAATATTAAAAAGGTCATGGTATGATATAAAACTAGAGCAAAAAGGTGATCAATAAGAAAATTAAAAAGACTATGATATGGAATAAATAGGACATAAATACACCTCATCATTACATTGACAAGAACATTTTTATCTGGAATTTATTTCTTACAAGAGTCACTTAAATGGCCAAACTTCCCACAGATTTGAATAAAATTGCATACATTTTCATATTATATTATTAATTGCCATACCCTAAACCTCAATTTCAGAGAGATAAAGGAAGATAAAACCTTGTTAACAACAACATTAACACAAATCCTTGCAAACACCAGTCTAGAATTTTATTGTGTTACTTTTTTTGTTGCACGTAGATAGCCAAAGGAAATAGCAATACCTTGGAAGATTTTATAGTTCTAGAACTTGAGCAGAAGCCCTAGAAGACGAATCCAAGTAGGAGCAACCGAACCAAGATCTATTGATAGACCAAACAAAGGCTTCCATTTGCATAAGGACAAGCAATTCTTAAAATTGTTATCATATGCCCATGGGCCCCCATTTTGCACCTTAATAAAAATTTCATGAGTCATAAAGCTAAAATGAAATACGACCATTTTTAATTGCACTGATATTAACACTACCCTTGAGATTCCAAGCAGCTTGTGCCCATTTCCCAACTTGATCTATGTTGGGTCGAAAAATAAGAAACTTGTAACCACAAGAGAGATCTAAAGATTATCAGTTGTATCATTCATGAGATCACCAAAAACATCAATCTCAAGTCCTTCCACGTAGCATGAAACCTCTAAAGGATTGAAAACCCTAGGTTTCACCATGTTTGAAGATTTTCCACCAACCAACTTATCCACATAGGATACTAGATCCTCCTTAGAAAAAAAATGAGTCTAGACCAAGAGAAGGGGACACGGGAGTCTTTTCAACATCCCGACCAAAGAAGTCCAAAGAAGATGATACCTTATTTTCCTTCGCTCCATCCATTACTACCATGGAAGCAACCATCATGCCTTCCTTTACTACCACAAAAGCATCCACCTTTGATTTTTGTTAATATTGCATGTGTATGGTAAATAGCATAGAGATTCATTTAAATATGGTCGTAATAGAGCTAAATATTAGACATTATTCATGTAGTGATATATTTAGTCTTGTGCTCGTGTGCCTTTGACTGGAAAATATCACTACTACATGTTTTAGTTTCCAAAACATAAGTCTATTATATTCTCGACTTTTAAATATTTTACAGCACTTGTCTAGAAATAGATATATAAGAAAGTAAAGTTTCTAAGAATAGATAATGGTGGTGAGTTTTTCTCTAGATTATTTCATGATTATTGCAGCCATGCAGGGATTGTTAGGTAGAAAAAAAACCCATATGTTCTACAACAAAATGGAGTGGTAGAAAGGATGGACATGACTTTGATAGATAGAGTTAGAAGTGTTGTATCAACAAAGATATGCTTGAAAACAAAAAAATCCATAAATGAGCATATGTAAAATGATAAAATATCATAAGCATGTGATGTGTTGAAAATGTACAAATGAGCCTTGCTTATAAAGGTAAGAATGAAGAGGTGAGAAGGTAGGAGTCAAACTTTGACTACCCCTCCAAATATGAAACAAATGTAGGAATATATGGGAAAGTTTTGAGACACTTGGTGAGTCTACATGAGGTGAGACAAAAGTCTAGATAACCTTTAAGTGAGCTTAAATGTAGTGCATGAATAGAACTCTACTAAGTACGTTAAAAGCTAACTATTTTGATAATACCTATTTTCACACTAACAAGAAGCATGCTAAGTAGTGTAAAGATTGCATTCAAATTTTAGATCTTTTGGAAGTGAGGAATGTGTTCATGTTCCTAAAGAAAAATGGATTAAGCTTGATTTTAGGGATAAAAGTGTTTTTGTGGGTTATGGTGAAAACTTTAAGATTTGTAAGATTTGTCATCCTAGAGAATTAAAAAAATTATATTTTAAGGATGTTATTTTCATAGATCTTGGGATTGTTGAAATAATGAACAATATCATGAGAATCATAATAGAATAATGCATTTTGATAATAAAATTAATAAACATGAAGATACATGAACATAATAGCAACATGATAGAACTAATGAGGAAGGAGAAGGTTTGCATTTGAGTTCTAATGAGAAAAAACATGATTTTCTTATTACACCTCTTAGAAGGTCCATGATGTACAACATAGTCCAATTGAAAGGTATCATACTTATGATTACATTTTTATATTTGATTTATCATGTACTAACAACAAACTTAGATTTGTGAAGGAGGATTGATCTTTAGATGAGAAGTCTTGGTTAGAGGTCATGAAAGTTGAAATAAAGGATTTGAACAATGTGACACATGGGATCTTGTTGAGTTACCTAACAGGAGGAAAGCCATTAGATGTAAATGGTTATTTAAAAATTAATTAGGAGTAGATAGTATGTTGGAGTAGTATAGGGCCTGATTACTGGCAAAAGGTTACTCCTAGGTTGAGGGAGTGGATTTTGATTAGGTTTTTTCTCATTTGGTTAAACCAACCTTTAATATATTATTTTTATCTATTGTTGTTTCTTTTGATTTAAAGGCAAAGAAAATATATGTAAAAACAAATTTTCTTCATGGAGATCTTGATGAAGAAATATTTATGAAACAAATTGATAAATTTGTGGTGAAGAGACTAGAACACTTGGTTTGGAGGTTAAAGAAATATCTATATGGCTTGAATTAGTCACTAAGAATGTGGTATCATATTTTTATTGGACCATGACTTTATTATAAGTGAAGCCAATCACTATTTTTATTTCAAATTAATTGATGATCAATTACTAGTCATTGTCTTATATGTTGATAATATGTTATTTATTAGAAATGATAATGGAACTTTAGGATCAATTATCTAATACATTTGATATGAAATATTTATGTGCTATAAAATATATTTTTTGTATTGAAATATATGGGATTGAGTAACTAGAAAATTATTGTTAATTCAAAAGAAGTATGTCGACACTATTTTTTAGAGTTTTTCCATGCAAGATTGTAAACTAGTCTATATTCCCTTTTTGATTGGCAATAGGATATCTCTAGATAAATTTCCTAAAATACATGATGATCTTGAAGAGATACATAAAATTCTAACATGTTAGTGATGTGGAAAGCCTCGTGTATGCTATGGTCTACACAAGACCTAATATTTCCCAAACAATGGGAGTTCTAAGTAGCTTTATGTCAAAGCATGGTCAAAAAATTAGAAGTATATTAAAAATATTTTCAAATACTTATGAGGAATGTATAACCATTGTACTATTATCATGGGAATAATGATGTAGGAAAGATGGTTGAATTATAGGGATTTGTTGATTTTGATTGGGCTAGTGATCTAGATTGCAAGAGGTCCACCAATAGCTATGTCTTTACTTTGTTTGGAGTAGTGTTGGATGAGAAATGGAAACCTATAGTTGCATTGTCTACTACAAAAGAAAAGTAAATTGCTATGCCACTTGCTTTAAAGAGGTGGTGTGGCTAGAAAGATTGTGTCCAAATATTGTTTTTTTTGTGTGAATAAGTGAGAATTGGATGTGACAATCAGAGTGAAGTGTTTGGCTAAAAACAAGTAATGTATCATTCTTACATGAAGCACATTGATATTTGGTATCAATTGGTTTGATAAATGGTTAAGTTTTTAGATTTATTTAATAACAATTGGACACCTTAGAGAATATTATGAATTCTCTTACTAAGCTAGTGAGCACAAAGAAGTCTAGTTGGTGCAAAGAGGCCATGGATCTCTCATGATTGAGAGCTTGATTGATTATGTTTCTTGACTATATAATTATAATTAAATATCAATTGGAATAATGTTTGGATTATATGTCATTCACCTTACAAATTATAGGCAAATTATAATATTTTTATTTATCATTATCAATAAATAATTCTTATGTCTCCAAAGAACATGGAGGGGGTAGACTTGGATTCCCCTTTATGTGGTAGGAAAATTATTTATTAATTATTTATCCTCTCCAAGGTAATTTTGATGTGGAATTTAATTTAGGAGTTACTTTTGGGGATATATTAAAAATTGGGTAAAGATCAAGATGTGTAAGAAGACATAAGGGCATCTTTTATTGTTGGATCTTATTAAAAATTTGGTCAATCTTCCCATGGAGCACCTAGGATTGGGATCTTGGTAAATTTGAATATTAAAATAGAATTTATGATATAGGAGATGGATGTAAGCTATGTAAGAGGACTTATTACTCAAGGTATGTTGATCATTTTGGTGAGGTGTGAGATATTCCATCAAGATTTGGACACCTAGTTGTGAGTGTGTGGTATTGGCTACTTGTTTTGGAATACCATTTATGGTATCTTGTATTCATCTCTCTTATATATTTTTTGCCTTGAGGTGATAGCAGGGTCAAATTATTTTTCAAGTAATTTGAGAGCACTATTATGTTGCTAGATTTTAAAGGGATGAGTTGATGTATTGTAACTTATTTGATCACTAATACAAGATTGGATCTCTTTGGGTGTGGATTTTCTCTCGAAAGAGTTTTTCCACATAAATTTTCATGTTATGATTTACATCTAGTTTATAATTAATTTCCTTTTCCATTTCTAATATATCATTTGTTATTAAATTTGATTAGATTAAGACAAATATATCTCATTATCTCATTACACTCTACTTCACTCTCGAAGACCATAATTTTCAATATGTATCATAATTTTAAGGTTGCACCATTTGGATCAAAAATACATATACAAAGAGCAAGGTCATAAGTGCAAGTTTGAATTTTATTCACAGTTGAAAATACAACTGGGAAATCTTAGATGTTCCTCCATGGTGTTGCTTGATTTCAATTTGGGAATTGCATATATGAGCCTATGACACATTGTTTTAGGGTGATTTTGAGATCTTAATGCTATACCAAAGTCCAAAGAATCCTGCTCAAAGTGATCAACTATAGATTATGTCTGCCAACTCATCCAAGTTTCATTCCATCTACATGTTTTATTCCAATGGCTCATATGAGATGGATTACAATACAATTCAATCTTGAGGTAGATTCAATATATTATATTTTCATTTTTCAATTAGTGTGCTCTCAATGTGATCATGTGATCACTTCATCCTCCATATCATCTATCAACGATTTTTCTTTAGTAATGATTGTAGAAAAATTGTCCCATGAATCTGTGCAATTCAAGGTCTTGCTTCTCTCTTCTTAATCAATGCCTTGGTTGGAAAAGAAAACAATGGCTTTATTTGCCTCTCTATAAATGTTTGAGCATGAGAGTTAATCCT
This sequence comes from Sequoiadendron giganteum, assembly GCA_007115665.2. Classification (NCBI taxonomy): domain Eukaryota; kingdom Viridiplantae; phylum Streptophyta; class Pinopsida; order Cupressales; family Cupressaceae; genus Sequoiadendron; species Sequoiadendron giganteum. The sequence continues at coordinate 386,902,874 of CM021105.1, forward strand.
TCTAGTCCAAGTACATATATATGTACTAATCTATCCACTTCAAGGTCTTCCAAATTAGGGCTTTATGTGTAAAGACAAATCTAATGACTAACAATGATTCTCCTTCTATATCAATTGGAGAAGGGTTTTCTTTAACACATAACTTTAGACCTTTCATGAGTGTTGAGAATTTTGCATCATTGTTGGTACTGTTTAGAAGCTTGATGGGAAAAGTCCAACATAATTCTAAGAATTCTACATCATTGTTGGTACTGTCTAGAAGATTGATGGGAAAAGCCCAACATGATTCTCCTTTTCCATTTCTTATGATGAAACCATTACTAGAGGTTCCTAGGTTGCCCCTTGATGACCCGTTGAAATTTAGTTAGCCTACCTCTCAATGGGGCCATCCATTTTTCATTCTTCTATTTTGTCGTCTTGCTATGGTCAATGCATGTCAAGGTAGGAGATTTTAGTAATGGCCAAGTAGTACATGATGAGAAATGCTATTTTTCTTCCTCCTAACCTTAGTGTTTTGATGTTCACATATTATAACCTCAATCTTATTGATTATTGGCTATATGAGAGAAACCTTTTCCTTAAACAAATATGGATATCAAAGGTACATTTTAATTTTAGTTATTTTATTTCTATTTTAGATTTAATTAAAGACATATTTCAAGACTTAAGTCATATATGTGAGTCAATTGTTATATTGATTGTATTTGTTTAATTAATTATCTTTTAGATATTTTGAAGAGGTGGTTATTTCTCATTTATTTTTTTAGTTGGAAACTTTTCTATTATATCATATTAAATATACGAATTTGTTAAGTACAATTAAAAATCTTACAATAAAAATTTGGTTAGCTAGCATGCATAGTCTAATACATCAATTTTTATCAAAATACACAATCAAAACTCCATGGACCTTAAAGCAAGACAAAAAGTGTCTAGATAGACATAGCTTCTTTAAAAGACTCATAATGTTTATCCAAAGTAAGAAAAGAATCATCTAAAAATGTTCATTGCTAAGTTGTTGAGAGGAAGGGGGAAGGAAAACGCCCTTAACCAAGAAAAAAATGATTTGTGAAATAAAAAACCCAAGGGCTTAAGCAATAGGAATGGACAATATGGGTGTAATGCACTGGCAAGTAACCCTAAAAGAAGTTGTAATTAACGACTTAAGCAAACCATTTTATTTTTTAAAGTGCAATTAACATACACATTCACTTACTAATTAACAACAACCTCTAAGGCTATAGGGTTGGGATTACTTAAACCCACACATACATCTACATATAACCATAGCATTTAATAACTTTATGAAATAAGCATAATACAACATAACATAATAAGATAAAAAACCAAGATACAATTTCATAATCATTAACTCAACCAAATAGTTACATCCTCATTCCTTGAACGAGGCAATAGTACAAATGTGTTACAATTAAAAAATTTCACCTCATAAACATAAGAGGGATAAAATACCTTATACAAATAGAAATATTACAATGCTTGAATTTAAAACAAAAATTTGTGAGCTGTCCAACTGAATGTCTCACCACCAAGTACTGAAGATAAATGGGGACCCAATGGTGTATGGTGCATGTTCCACCCAAACAAGTGGTACCCGAAGGCCCACCCCCCATGCTAGGAGATAGTAACAGTGTAACATGGACAAAGATCTACAACCTCTAACCAAAGGTTGACTCATACTGATATAACCAAACAAATGCACTAAACAAGTACAACTCTCACATCACTGACATAGGTCACATTGCTTCCAGACATAAAATAGATCAAGTATGTTCAGAGACCCATACACATAAAATAATTAACAACTGTTGTCCTAGACAAAGTGTCATCACACAGTTAGTCATGAGATATCCTCTGGGCATTCTTCATAGGCTCCAGAAATCTTGGTGACCTCAACCGAACCCCAGCCCTCATGCTCACTCATGCGGAATCAAATACCTCTCGTAAGGACAAGATAGATGACCATGCCATTTCAGGCTCTCTCACTCATCCCAAGTGTAAACAATCCCTTGTGTGTCTATGAGTGAGGCTAAATTATCTTGATTAATGTGAAATGCATCATAATCATCTAAGTACATTAATTTAGTTATCACTTGATTAAACTACTTTTGAAGGTTACCTAGTTTACCTCTTTGGGCTTCGACGCCTAATAGAAGCCACTCTTCTACTTGACAACACACATACAAAGCAATCACCAAGGGAATCTCAAGTGCACACAAACTAGAAAACATAGCCACTCCAACTATAGGAGTAACCAAACAATGGAACTCACTCCAAACAACTTGGAGGCAACAAAACACATAGTCCACTCCTTCCAAAGGAGGTACAAAACATCCTCGTTCGTAGAAATCAGGTAAGTTACTGAAAAAACACCATGCACTACCCAAGGGAAATACAAATAGTTGATCAACAAATTGACAACCCTCAACCTCTGGAAGACTTACAAATTAATACTCAAATAACCCTTTTTCCCCAATCATGAACATAAGGAAAAATAATAACAACCAACAATGGTAAGGAAATAAGCTATTTTTGGATATATTAAATCCATTTCCCTTTCTAATACTTTTCACAGTAAAAATAACAGTTGCCCTTTCAAAAATATTTGAATATCTAATTAATTGTCTTTTCCATTTACAGTGAAAAGAAAGACTCATTTAATAGATAAATCAAGTTCAATATTTACTTTTAAAACCAACATAAATCCATCTTTAATTTATTTCTTTCAATTTTCCAACTAAAACATATAATTTCTTCCATTAATATAAGATATCTCTTTCTCTACCAATTTAACCTTGCACTCAAATTATTTCCATTTAAATCTCCAATAATGTTAAATTGCTGCAACAAAATAAAATAAAATAAAATATTAAATATATACTTAAATGAATATATACACACATTATAAATAGATTAATATATTCAACTGTATATCTAACATCTTTTTACAAATTACCAAATTGTTCTATTCAAAATAATAAATCTTTATTAATAATATCCAAAATATATACATACATATAAATGTTATATTTTAATATAAAATAGAGTTTTATTACCAAAATCCACGTTTAAACTGAGGCGGACGAACTTTAAAATCTGCAGCCATTTTCCACTATTTCCAATGTTTATTGGAGGGAGAGGGGGAAGTGTCGACTGTACCTATGTACAACCGACCTCCCCAGTACTTGGGGCAGCGCACTCCCCTTAACATAAGGTACAGTGAGCAATGGGGGTACATCCGCCCCCACCAACCACCAAACAATTTCATTTTATTTTAAAAAAGACAATTTCATAACACACAAAATTCAAAGTTTCATTTTTTCTCAATACGTCGTACGAACGGCGATATACAAATAAAATAAAATAAATAAATCTTCAATATTATAATGCATATATATATATAGAAGCTCAATTTATTGGATAAATTGGAAAAATTTACAAAACATCCATCTACAGGAAGAATTTATAAAATTTCCAGAGAACTTCCAAAATTCACAGAGGTTCAAAATTAAATATTTTAATCAATTTTTATCAAATTCATAGACAATAAAAGAACAAGAAAACCAAGAAAGATCTAATTTACAACCAGAAGCTTTCAAATCCTCTAGGTTTTTCCACAACAATTTTTATAGAGGTTTTAAAAATAAATTCATTTCTGCTGTGAATTAAATCTTCTAAAACAAATTTAAATGTGTTGTTTTACTCATAAATTTGATTTAATAACAAAACAAACAATTTCCTCAAATGAATTAAATTCTACAGAGGTTTTTACAATTTCCCTAAGAAATTTCACGGGAAAAACAAAAGCTTCTAAATTCATTTATTTAATTTCTTTCTTCTGATATCATTTTTTTTTTCCTAAATAGATTTAACAATCAAATCTTTAATCACTACTATTTTAAAATCAACCAAGAACAATACAAAAACACAGAAGAAAACCTAAGTCAAGAAGCTTTAGGAAATGGAAATTTGATGCAGAGCCTCCTCCAAAGCTTCCACATCTTCTCTTCAATAGTACAGTGATTCCAATCAAAAAAACAGTCCACAACCACAACAAAATTCACCGAAATTCTCCAATGTAAATCTACAGCCAAAAATTTCTTCAAATCTCCAAAACTCTCTCCGTGAATGAATTTGCAACAAACTCTTCTAATTAATTAAACTTACACATGTTGGCATAATTGAAAATATCTTCAACAACCAAATCTAATATTATTTAATTTATTAATTCCAAATAATAAATTAATTCCAAAAATTGAAAACTAATTTCCCAAATACAAATTTAATTCCCACTAATTGAAATAAAATTTCAAAATGAATTAAATTTTTTTCTTTCTTTTAATTTTGTTAACATCACATTTAATTAATTAATTTAATTATTTAATAACTAAATTCAACCCCATGGATTAAATTTAATTAATTAATTAAATTTAATTTAATTAATTAATTTAAATAATAACTTCTATCAATAATGTATAATTTTAATTAAATTACCATCAACATAGTTTAATGTAATAATTTTAAGTATTTATTTCCAAATCAAGAATCCCTTCATAATTAAATAAGATTAAAGTAAGGCAATGAACGACTCGACACACACGACTGACAACACACTATGGCCAGGGTGTAGACTTGACACAAGTTACCTAGCTACTATCTCCCGTTCAACATAATCGTTAAATCGACACTCTCAAACCTGTGAAACTAGGTGGAGTCGATGTCATGTACCTGCAAACTTGAAAACCAAGTAAACAACATCATATGACATAAACAACATAAAATACACACTGTGAAGAGGAAATCATAGAATCACAGGGCGCTCGCAAGCAAGTGATGTGAATTTGTCCCCTTCACCAATACAATCATTATAACTGACTCTTCCACAATACTCAAATAATCTCATATGCACTCACATGTTATATCCACTAACATCATTACAACAATTAAAGCATGTAAACTAAAGCATCAGATAAACCAAATCACATAATAGTTCATCGCTATATAAATAGCGATCAAATACACACAAGATAAAGTATCAGAATATCAAGAAATATATACCAAAGCAAAACAAGGACACACTGTCCAACCCAGAAAGCAAAACGGAGGGGTGTTACAATGGGAGCAACATGATAATGTTGTCTGCTGGAGAAAAATTGACCAAAATTCCTAGATTCTCTACCATTAATAGAAAGACAATTTGAGGCATCAAAAAAGAGAATTTGAACTACTTTATAAAAAATCCCTAAATACTAAGGCTTTTGAATTACTTTAGAAAAAAATTCCCAAATACCAAGGCTTTGAGCATGGCCAAAATAAAAGGTCACTCAATATTATGATAGGAATTTCTAAAGTCTACCTTAGGAAAATGAATACACTATGTGAGGGTTATGGCCCATTCATCCCTTCCCAAATATAAATTATATTATTAAGAATGTAGTGACTTTTAATAAATCTGGTTTGATTAGGTTGCACAATGGTGTAACATATCTATTGTTCTACCCATTGTTTTTACTATGTTTTACTCACGAGTGAAATTTTATGCTACTAACATTATGAGCAATAAAAAGCTTTCATTTTCATATGAATAACAAGATGTACATTTGAAACATAACCATTTCAAACTTTCCCATTGCATAATAAAGAATTATTTCAATAATTCAAGTAACAATTTCACATTACATAATTTTGTGATAATATTTCCCATTTATAATTTCTCAATAAGAATAGAGATACATATTTACATTCATAGCTTCTATGAGCTCAATGATATATATATACAACAAAATACAATGATCTAGATGTCCCCATCATTGGTGCATACATTCTAGGTGTCCCTAAACTGGTGCTACATCTCAAATCCCGATTGCCAACTATATGAGGGAGAGCATCACTCAAGTAATTTTCCGCCAACCATGGACTTCTAGTGTGATCACCCACACATCTACCTAATTGGTAAGATGACCCTACCCTTCAAAAAAGAGATTGGTTTGGTAACCCCATAATCTTGATCTTCTTGAGCATAGTGTTGTGTCCTACATATCTAGAGCTACCATACATTGGTTTCCTTGCCTAGAATGCAATCATGGATTGCAGTGAACTGACAGTGTAAAAAATGGCTACTTACACTACTTTGGCCAAAGAATTCAACACCCAGTACATCAAGTGAGATTCATCTGTCCACCCACCCTTAAGCTCAATTTGGTATTGACTATAAACATAAAACTCATTCAATCTAAGGTGATAAAATAACAAAATGTTCAACAAGGTAATTCTATTAACCACGGATTACCCTAACCCCAGGAATATCCAAGTTCCTAAAAAACATATTATCTAGGTTACATCCTTTCCCATGGATTCCTCTAACCCCAGGTATAACCACTCTGATCATACATGCACACATACTAGTGTCTAGCTAGGTTACCCCCTTTCCCATGGATTTCTCTAACCCCGGGAATAACCATGCTAACCTCTTAAGCTCAAAATAATATTTTCATAAAAGTAATATAAGATAGCAACATATTCCACATCATGCAATATCCATATAAACTTAACGAACTAAGTATAGTTCTAATAGAATTTAAGCCACACATACTTCACATAATATAATTTTTTCCCAAATATTAGGGTTCACTAATTCAAGACTTTAATCAAGAATCACACAAGAATATTCCATTCTATAAAATAACAAAGTCCATAAGAACAAGTATATCATGCATTCCAAGATTATTCCAAACTAGGAAATAACTAAGTTCATAAGAACAAGCATATCATGCATTCCCAAAAGAAATATTTTCCAAACAAAGGCATTTATAATCAAATAACCTTTTAAACATAAAAACAAGATGAATAGAAATCAGCATGCCTGGATATATATTTCCAATTAATAATGTTGCTTTCCAACCTCGGCCTCCACAATCGCAAATGCTACTCCTTCTATGTTCAACTAAACTCTAAACTCTAGCCTCCTCTCAAGGATTCTCAACAAACTTAATTCACAAACAATTCTCTCTCTCACAATAATGCTTTCACAGAAATTATGGAAAAATTACAACAGAGAAATCAGATTGAAAAGTGTAACAAATGGTAGAGAGAGCACCTCTATATATACTAAAATTTGAGATTCCAAAAGATACAAACAAGCTAACAATTTTGCCTCCTTCCTACTCACATGCAACCACTCAACTAATTAAACTCCTAATTTGCAACACATGGCAATCCTCATATTTCCAATGGTTGAGTCAACTTCATTCTTGAGACAACAAGAATCTTTTACTGAGTCAAAGCCCAACAACACATTGTTATAGGTTTCCTATTTAGTTTGCAAGTCGACTAACCGCACAAATCTTTGTCATCTATGCTTTGATTGAGTTTTATGGTTATCACATTTCTTTACCTATACATGGCGTGGGTTCAAGACTTCTAATGGTTTCTAAATACTACAAACTTTGGCACCACATTCATACTTTAGCACCCTCTATTTTAGCACAGTCCAAGACTTATTCAACATTGTAAAATTTGCATTTATTATAGTTTGCAACGTATAAACTATATTCTCCTTTTCATGTGCAACGTTTAAGTCTTCATAAACTTATTCTTTAAATTTTTTAAGCACAATTTATAAAATTTAGCCACAACAATGTATATGTGGTAGCGCTATAATGCACATTAATTATCACTTAGCACTATGTGCCATGCTTTATTCAAAGAATTTTAATATAAATCAAATATATATATATATATATATATATATATATATAATTAATGGGGTTGGGGCCCTAGCTCGATTAGCTAAATATTTCTTGTTGCAGGAGGTTGGTCATGAGGTCTAGTTTCCCCCACCCCCATGGTACCGAAGGGCGTGTCCCGCCAGCGCCGCCGGTCACGTTAAAATTTTTACCAGGCGCACTGCAGTTTATAGGGGGTCGTGCTACCCGATTTCTGTAGTCTAATAAAATATATATATATATATATATCATTAATATATATAATATTATGTCCACAATTTATATATATATATATTAATATATATAAAATCATAAACACATGATTGTCAATTTTATTGCTTGCCAATTAAATATTTATATAAAAAAGCATATATTAAAATAATTATATATACATATATTAATATTATGTATATACATGAAAAGTGTGTGTGTGTGTGTGTATATACACATATGCCACATTTGTCCAATCGGCATTCCAATGCATATGAGTTATTCATTCATTAGAATGTGCAGGTACGTCTAACTACGTATACTCACACACGCATATACTCATATGTATGAGTTATCGTAGACATGTATATATACCTATATACATTTTAGATGTATATACTTCACCAATTAGCATATAAATATGAACATACAAAGAAGAACTTATTCTCAACATGAAGACTCAATCACATACCCTTAATCAAAATATTCAGAGAACAAGATCATAACCCAATACAAAACATTCATAAACCCTGACAGAAGGTTACTTACCATTTCCCAAACTATCTTAATCAACTAGACCAGCTATAAAGTGAGTGTGTGCATGCTCAATTAGGATCATTAGGTTTACCAGACCAAGTTCTCCTCTTGAGTGATACTCCCCCTCTCTTCCGGAGGTTCTAACCTGTTCCTACATCCAGCTTAGTTCATCATCATAGTAGTTATCTAATAACAATACATTCACATGCATCATATATTTTATCTTCAAAACATTATAAAATATCAACTTTCAATTAAACAATCATTCATCATATTTCCATCAAGATTCATATACAAAGCACAATCATAACATATATATTAAATCATTTTTAGCCCATCAAGATAATAGTAGTTAGGTAACAACACAATGGGGTGTAACAAATGGAAGGTAGAAGATGATGTAAAAAAATCACGATCTTGACCAAAAAGAATAAAGAAATTTTTGGTAGGGTTATGGGCCACTCATTGGTAATAAGATTAGGATCCCTAGCTTTAGGGAATAAACTTGTTATTAACATGATTGATAATAGAAACAAAGGAATGGATGCAAATTTATTCCTTATAAACCTAGAGTACTAGAGAAATCCATGAAGGCACGAAATCAAGTGTCATTCACCGTTTGCATAAAAGTGTCATAGAGCTCCTCTAAAGACACTACAACAAAATACGCAATTAACGCCTAAAATAATGTCGTATTTTAGTGCATTTGATTTCATGAATTGGGCACTTATGATGGCGCAAAACTCGGTGCAAACTGGTATTCTCACTTCAGCACCAGAGTTAGCGCCAACTTGTGTTGCTTCCACGTTTGCTTCCAGGTCTACTTCCGGTTTTTCTTCCAATTTTGCTTTCAGTTTTGTATCCAATTTTGCTTTGGGTTTTGCTTCCAAGTTTGCTTTCAGGTTTGCTTCCAATTTCGCTTCCAATTTTACTTCCAGTTTAGCTTCCAATTTTTCTTTTGATATAACGTCGCTTCTTGCATCTAGCTTTGCTTCCATTTTTGCATCTTTTGTTGCTTCTAATATGGCTTATTTTATTGCATCTTTTGTTGCTTCTAAAATTGCTTCCATTATTACTTCTTTGTTTGCTACCTGAATTGCTTTTGTTTTTGCTTCCTAGATAACGCCAAGTTTTTCTTCCAAGATTGCTTCTAGTTTGGCTTCCATTGTTGCTTCTAAAAATGCTTCTTGTTTTGCTTCCATTTATTAATTTAATATGTTTTATTTCAATTTAATTAGTTAAATATATCATACCTCTTAAATAACTCATATGATTAGATAAAAAGATAATTATTATAACATGATCATTTATAATTAAAAAAAGTGATTTAAATATCTATATAAGTAGATCAAAACAAGTGAGTCAAATATGCCACTAGATTAATAACATGTCAAAATGATACATGTCCAACAGTTGACATAAGTCAAAATGATACATGTACAAATGATATAAGTAAAAATGATAAATTATATAGCTCAAAATGATACAAGTCAAAATGATACATGTCCAAATGATATAAGTCAAAATGATACATGTCAAAATGATACAACTCAATAATATGGTACTGCAAGCCATGAAAATGATACATACTATAGTAACCATGAAAAGAGGCATCATAACGATATATCAACAATGATCCATGATGCAGTCTATATGATCATGAATGTTATTGGCTACTACTAGCAACTTCCTCATCATCATCATCACCATCGTCATCATCATCATCGTCATCGGCCTCATTGTCTTTTGTATCTACATCATCATCATCCTTTGCCATGTGACTGTACCAGAACCAACAAATTCTGGATCTATATCATGAGGATCATCTTGATCTTCTGGAAGACTCATTTTCTGCAAAAAGAAAATCATTTAAAATGAAAATGTATTATTTATTTCATGCAATAATTTACTTTTTTGTTATATATCTAATATTACAACATGTGAAACAAAACCATAATCATATTACATCACATCAAAGTGCACATACCATAATAAAATTTCAAAAATGTTACGGCTAATATGTCATTCCAATTATGTAAAACATGCAACAATTCTAATAAATGTTAGTAAAATATGCCTGCATTTGGTGAAAGAGGAAGAAAGATGACTGGAACTCTAGAGGCCCACCATAATGGATTTTGATATTCAACCATGAGAGTAGAAGAGAGAGTTGATATCATGTATCAAAACTTTAAGCATGCATTCTTCCAGGCAATGGAGAAGGAGATGATTACTTTGCTTCATTTTTATTTGCATAACCATATCATACTGTGAACCAAGAAGACCAAGGATGTCTAGTTTTATGTGGAGGTAATGGATGTGGTCCAAAATTTAGGAGGGGCAAGAAGGTCAATGTATGATCCTGATGAAATTGAGGAAGAACAACAATTGAGGGACAAGAAAAATAAAATCAATGCAGAGTTTCGAGGATTTCTCAAGCGAGTAATAGAGCTATGGGAGCAGCCTCATCTAAAATATTTTGAACTAGAGTTTGATATACCATTTAGAGAGCTTGGTTTTCATGGAGTTCCTTTCAAAGCGTCTGCTTTTATTGTTCCTACGGTAAACTGTTTGGTAGAGTTGGTGGAATTACCTTTCTTAGTAATCACTATTAGTGAGATTGAGATTGTTAACCTTGAGAGAGTAGGACCTGGGAAAAAGGCATTTGATATGGCTATTATTTTCATCTTATACAACCATTGCAAGAAAAGTTAATCTAGCATCAAATAACCAATAATTTTGAAAATAACATGAAAACTTTTAGTTGTTGCCATGTCAGGAATAAAATAAAAGGAAACAATGTTCCTTCCAATGGCTTTATGATTGCAAATGAGGATTTATTGAATTTTAGTGAAGTAAAATAAAAATAAAAAGTAGTTGATTCATATAATATATGTACATTAAACAATTTATGGTGCAAACTTATTTATAATGCCTTCTATAGCTAAAAGCTACACTCGTTTCAGGCATTAAGAAAATGCATCCCACCTAGAGTTTGTGTGACATTGTTTTTTCCCTAGAATCCTTTTCAAAATCATCACCCTCAGCCTAATTTAGGATAAAACATCAATAATGAGAAAATTAACAAAAAAACAAAAGTGAATAATACATAATCTATGTTGTAAAGTTAAATTCTTATAAAAATACATATAAAACTCCAAAACATTTTCCATTTGTTCTCTAAAGTTTAGTCCAATCAACCAAAGAAAGAAACATATATCTTATTACTATTTAAATCAAAAGATTAAGATATTTGATATATAATTCAAAATATCAACATATGAGCTAATTTGTTAAAGTACTTGTTCTCCTTCAAGTACCAATTCCTTGATAAACTCAATTTGGTCCTCAAATACATACCTGTCACAAGTTTCAAATGAATTTATCATGAGAATCTGACCATGACTATATGTAACAATCTAAAACATTCATAATCAGAGATAAGTGTTTTACAAATTTCACTACACATTGATGCATTCTTCATGCTGAAATGAGTGTTTAGAGATATGATAAACACATTAATGTCTTGAGGGAATCTCACTATCTAAGGAAGAAGTCAAAGTGCCTTGGAGCAGCAATAGCATTCAACATTGACCATATGGTGTCTACATTTAAATAATTCAGAATGGTCAAGTTCATTGAAATGCACCTTGTGATTGGAAAGAAACATACCATAACTCCCTATAGAATAGGAAATTGGCAAAGAAAGAGAAAACAATCCCTTGCAAACTAATTACAAATTAGTAGCCTGTGAAGCTTCTTAGAGGCTTACACAAGTGATCTTGCAAAAATCTATGTTTGTGTCTTTGAAGACCTTTGAAGCCCACCATGCTCTGCATCAATCATCTCCATTTTTGTATTGTTCAGAGAAAAATGAATATACAAAAAAATAGTGCAATTGTCTTGTGAAGCAAGTTCTGAAAAATGAAAAATGTAAAATACTTGCAAGAAAGGAGAAGGATATGCAGAATATTACAAACCTATGGTTTAAGGTTTCTGGACCGAGCCCCAAATGTGGAAGGATTTATTTTTATTTCTAAGAAGTGAAAGATCATGCCAAAAGGCTTGCACTCATTTTTTCTGAGAGCTCGTATCTGCAATAGGAGTCACAAGTTTTCGAGAAACCCCAGATCAAAGACAAACCCAAAATGCCATTGAATAGATCCCGTGGCCATAATCATGGAGCCATGAAGGAGGCTCAAAAATATAATAAAGAAAATTTTACACTCTGTTCTTTTTGGATATAGAAAAAATATTCTAGAGAGGCTGCAACCAAGCTATCACTAGGAAAGAGAAAAAATGCAGAAATAAAAAAATCTTTCATCATTTGATCATACTAAATATGGAGAGTATGATTTGTTTCATTTCTTTTGCTAGTGAGCTAAGTCCAAAGAAGTCGAGCCAAGATAGAAGGGTTACAAAATAAGAATGCATGGTAGAAATAAAACACCCATTCATTTGTATCTATTGAGTCCAAATCGAGGTTGTTTTAACATAAAACGAAGGTAAGATGCAAAGAAATGGTGCATAGAAACTTACTCAACTTCTTGTTGTTCAAAGAAATGCGAGCTCTAGAAGTGCTTTGATGTTAGCCTCAAGACAAGAAAGGCATAAATAGAGTAAAGCAAGAGAAAAATGCATGAGAATCAGAGAAGGAATGTCTTTGAAAACACATTCAAATAAGTGGAAACAAATGATGAACCATGAAATCTTTACCTGATTCGGCCTCAACATAAATTTATGTGAAGAAAACTCTCAAAATCATTGAGAAAATTGACAGATACTCCTTCAAAAAGCTCGAGGTTTCAAACTCTAATGATGGTGGCATGTGCAGGGCAAGGGAGCTCGAAAAAACCAAGTGAAAATGAGAGTTAAAAATTAGGGCTTGGGTATTTTCTTCTAACTCATCATGGCAGAAAAAATATTGATGTGAAAAAAATCAAATATGTTTAATCATTAAATCTTTTAATATTCAAACAAATTTAGAAAACAAAATACATATATTTTATAATAAAAAATTACTATTATCTATTAAATTCATAAGTGTTAAGTTCATGCTTTTACCTCTGTACCATTGGATGATTGTGAGAGAGGTGTGGTAGCACAGTATATCGCCATAGCGCGGGAGATTTATTACTGCCTGGCAGATGTGCGGTGTATACCGCCATACTGCAAGAGGCTTCTGACTGTCTGGCGGTAGTGCGGTGTATACTGCCATATCGCGAGAGGCTTCTAACTATCTAGCAAAGCGTGGTGTACTGCCACCCCGCGGAAGCCTTCTGGTAGCAGGGTTACAATGTATATTGCTCTATCGCATATGTTGCTCACCTTCTCGATGGTATAGCGATGTATGCTTTTGATCATTACTTAAAGATTGTTAATGAGACAGTCTTATTTGTCTTACCAATATCTCAATGTCTCATTGAAACATTAGACCTTATGTTCCTTTGATATCGGTTGTCGGTGTCGATGAGACAAGTTAATATCTCTTGACGATATGCCACTATCTAAATCCAGTGCTAAATCTGGAATTGAATTTGATGCTAAATTTGGCATTGCTAAATCAGACGCTAAATCTAACGCTAAACTCAACGCTAAATCTGGCACTAATTAGCGCCTACTTGTTCTGATCGGTGCAAAAAATGCCAAAAATGGTCACCCTAATAAATAACGCTGACTTTTTCAAAAAAATAGAGAAAAATACATTAAAACAGTGGGTGGGAGCAAAAAAGGGAGCTAATCACAGGGATTTGTTGTAGTGAGAGAGTAAAATTATAGGCAATTTGAGTTGTGCAACTAAATATGGTGGAAGCCATATCCAAGAATTATTGAAGCACATGACACCACTCATTGTGTCCTTCCCACACCTAAAAGACCAACTTCTAATCCTCAAGGAAAACTTGGAAATCACTTTGATTTGGGACTAATCCTACTTGAAATTTAGAGTTTCATAAAATATTTAGTGGCTCTATCGCCCACCTCAAGAATTTGAGCTCTCTTAGCACAACAATGATCAACAATATTGAGGTTGTGCCTAAGTTGGGTGGTCATATTTGAAGTTGTGTAATAAAAGGGTCTTTCTTAACCTCAAAAATGATTGAAAAAATAATTGCTAAACAATGGCATCAGAACTCTTGCACGAACTTGAGAAACTTGATTTACAAACCAAAATAAGGTGGTAGTGTGAGCAACCATTGAGTTCCACCACTCTATCTAGTTTGTAGCCACTAGATAATATGGATCTAGGTTCCAAACACACATAATGAGGTGGATTGTTCCTTGATAAGAAAGGAATGATGTTTTCATGAAGAATTAAGTGGGAGAAATATTCAAAACTACATTATCCCACTCAATCATAAAAGTGATGGGATTGTGGTTAGAGAGAAAGAATCTTAGGATGTACTCTAACTAATTCTCTATTAAAGTTGACAAAATAGAACACATGTTGTTGAGAGATCATAATATGATCAAGATTTTTAAGCACCTTGTCCTCTCTAGCTTGTAGATTAGACCATGTATAGCAAATATTTGATGTGGCAGGTTGCCAAAAAATTGGGTTTGACAATCCCCAATGTTTTAAAAATAGAATTGTGCATCAAGTTTTTTCATGAACCAATGCATAATTGGTATAATGCTAACTCCATCCTTTAATGGCTCCACCATATTAAGGTTATTACAAAAAATCGAGTTAGACAAAGGAAAATTGTTAGCTGGCCAACACCATAATGCTACTCTTTTTGGACTATCATTAAGGGCATATGAATTGGCAAGGCCAATTAGATGACCATTAATACCAAGCATAACCACAAAGTGTGACAATTGGGTTTTCTCTAGAGCCAATCATAGTTGAACTTAAACATAGAGAAATAAGCACGCATGTTTTGGCATGCCAATCCTCATGGGACATGATGAGTTGAAGGGCATGAGGCCAATTCAACTCCAATAAATTTAACTTCATGTAAACCTATGGTATCAAATTAGCTAAGTTGTTAACAACTTAGAAAAATATTGAAAGCTTCTATAAGGTCACAAACATTCCAAGAACTAACTTCCGTGTGGAGTGGTGCTCCATATAGTGCTCCAATTTGTCATCACATTGTTTGTTAACACAATAAACTAGTTACGTATTAAAGGATATCGGTTTGGAAAGATATAATCTCCTAGTGAATTAGAGTGATGTTTGTTGCCGAATTATCCCCTTGACGAGTCCTCGTCACTAGATGGGCTACAAGAGCTCCTAGAGGGTTGAACAATCATAAGAGATGTTCTAATGACCATATGATAACCTAGAACAACAATCAATTGAAACGATGAATCGATAGTTGAGATCTTGATCAAGACACCAACATCAACTTTAATTGTGAAAACAATACCATTTTTCCAAATAAATTAAAATTTACATTAAGACTCGCTAAATTTTTACCGTCCATTGTAGACCCATCTAACATCTAAAATATTTGTACTTCGACCTCACCCAACAGTATAAATACTTGTAAACTAAAGCAACTTGATTTCTCCCAGGTAAAGACAGCCTTAACGTGAGGTCCTAAGCCCAGAGCCAACAAGTACGAGACAAACAAAGTGGTGGACAAAACTGGGGTACCACCAAATCATCCGTAGCATTGAAGTCTGGGAAAATTTATATGCCCGAGGTGGTGAAAATGATCAATCCTTCCAAGTTACAGTCAGGATCTAAGCTTTCTTCCACTTGGTATTATAAAATATACAGTGCAAGAGAGCAAACCAAGCAAGGGTCTCTGTCATTCACTTCACAGGTCTATGTCAAAAAGGTTCAGCTAATCTTTATTGTCCTTACCTTCTTTGGAAGCTTCTCTTCAATTTATCTCCTTATATCCTGTCTGTGAACTTCAACTGCTGTTCCAAGGCTTGTTACTTTTCCTTATTTTCTGTCTTACTCAATAGTCTATTTCTTGTCTTCGTTTTTTTCAGCAGTCTATTTCTTATCTGTGCACATCCTTGACTGTGCATTTGCAAATTGCTGTTTGTATTTTCTTGTAGATTCAATCCAATAAGAAAAGTTCGGAAAGTGGGTATGTATTTGAAGATGTCTTTTCTTTATCACTGACCTTCAACCCACCATTACTTACCCTATTCTATTTAAAAGTTTCTTTGAATATAACTAAGCTAAACGTGGTTTAGATGTAGGAAGGAATTAGGTACACATGATTGTGAGTTTTTGGACGGTCTGTAATGACTGGAAATGGAATCTTAATCGATTATACGTTTCACCAGTACGAGTTTATGAAAGAGAATAAACTTTTTCTTAAAGATTCATCCAGGTCAATCTATATAAACTAATTTACTTTAAAAGTGTAAGTGTGGGTTAATATGCTTTTGTAACAAAGAAAGTAAATGTGAAAGATATGATTATTTACTTATACACTCGAAGAATGAATGATTTTTAGATGATAAATTCTAAACTGTCTCTAACTTGGATTGGATTATCTCTTTGTCTGTGCAACGCTTTGAATTCTGTGTTAAACCATGCATTGTCTAGGATTGAGTTTATGTCTTAGGGTTTTTTTTGCATTCACAAATTTGTCCTTCTATTACATGGATATGATCTTTGTGTTTCTACACTCTTATTTTTAGCTTTGCCAAGTTCACCCTTCTATGCTCTATTATATGTACCTGTGGTACTTAAACATACCTTTGGAGGATTGTTGATATGTTGCAAGGGGGCATGTTTTGCTAGGTCGACCCTTGAAAATGTGTGTAAAAGATCGGTAAAGAACAAGCAAGCCTTCCATAATGAATATGCAGTCGTAATGATTCATTTGAAATAATCAAACATGATTGTTCTTCTAATGCTTCTAGGATGATAGATGTGAGTGAGATGAGACATGTGAAATGGATGCAAATGAGTGTTTAAATACAAGCACATGGCATCAAATCATGTATACATGTGTTTAGTCAACTCACAATGGCTAGTAGAATAGGCAAGAGTTCAGTAAAATATTTGAGTTTAAATTTTTAATTTTTTTTTGGTTAAATCTATAATCAGAGGGTTGACTTTCTATCCATGGAAAAGACCGAAGACATGGCAATGGTTAGAGCATAATATGTAGCAAATGTATTAGGATGTTTACAAATGGGGGTAATTAATCCATGGTTAGGGTGAATGTATTGAAATGTGGGTATGTACAAATAGATGTGTTGTGAATGCATGCATGGGGATGTTTGTTTATGAGAATTGGTAAAAGGGTATTGGGATGAGCCCAACTTTGCACAAGATTATGTCATTTGTTGATATATATGTATTTTTAGCCTATGTCTACTTTCTTGATTAAATGTGGTGTTTATATTCATTGTAGTATCTTAACTTTAGCCAAGATATATGCTACAAGATTTTTCTTTCTATTGTTGTTTATTGCAAATTCTAAACTCATGCCATCTCTCAATAGTGGTTTTCTCTTTTGTTGGTATATAGTCTTCACTCCCCTTCCCTATTTTTGTAGTGTGTTGTTCCTTATTATGTAATGTTTCCCAGAGCCTAGTTGTGACACCGTAGCTCTTTTTTTTGGTTTTGAATACTATACACATTTCCAATGCCTTCTTTTTCACAACAAAGAAGTATCCTAGTGGCTCACTTCCACTATCTTTGTTGTGAGGATTTATTTATTGTAGTAACTTCTATTGGTTTGAGATGGTAATTGTTGTTGTCATATGCATAACTTTGTGTTATAGTAGGCAGTTGTGTTGTCACTTTGATCTTTTACAATGTTGGGTGATTTATTTATGGTGGTTGTGGTGATTTTGCCTCATGGAAGTAGCTATCTTCCTCAAAAAATCTTTGAAGCCATCTTGTGGTCATGTATTTTCCTTGTGGAAAAGGTGCTTGGTGTTCAATACTGTTTAGTTGCTTGGTGGTGCTCATATGAAAGTTTTGTGGTTAGTATAGCTTGTGGTATCTCATATTCTGACCACAACTATTGTATAAGTAATATGAGCTTTGGTGCCATGTTTTTGTTTTCTTGTGGTAGCATGTTGATGATTAGCTTAGAGGTGCTTCAGAGTTCCATTTGCTTGAGGTATTTATTTTTTGTCCTTATGCATCTAATCCTTCCATGTCTTATCCGCCATTTGATATGTTTTTCTTCCATGTGGACATCTGATATTAATAAAGTTTGAAATATTTACCTACCCTAAACCTATATTGTGAGTTCATAAGCTATTTAATTATTCAGTGATTGGTGGTATCTTCACCATTTAATCATTTTTCACTTTCTCTTAGTAAGTGATAGTGTGCTACAACAAGGTATTGATCAAATTTTTATCTTAATTCATGTGCATGGTTATGGCAAGTTCACTTATGTCAAATTCTTCTTTCTTTAGCATGATGGTGAGCTCAATGTTGGCCCAAGTAGTGAGTGAACACAAATTGGTTTCTCACATGGTTTCATAGTTCCCCTTTTTTGTTAGGTATGTGTCTCATAGATACAATCTTATATCCCAAATGTCTTCATTAGTCTAATGTTGTGTGATCCCACATGTTTTTTGGGAGTTGTTTATGCCATAGTCACCTTCAATGTTATGTGGCATAGAAATTTGAATTTCCCTCCAATGTGCCTAATGTAAAATGATATATATTCATATTTAGAGGAGAAAGGGTTAGATGTTGGTTGTTAGTAGAAGTTCATAAACTCATGTCATCTCTCAATTGTGTTAGTGAGTTTATATAAAACTAAAGAGAGAATAGAGGTGACAAATCAACCAATGAGAATTGACCACCAATAACCACCAACATTAAATAAAGTGATGAAAAAGTAAGTACTCCACCTTTAAATGGGGGAGACACCTCATCACTTTATCTCCTAGTTATCAAATGATTAACTCAGTTTATTATCCTAAGCAAGCTTAATAAATATGTAGGAAAAACCTATAACTAAGGGAAAAATGAATATCCCTCTAGGAAAATAAAAACCTACACTAACAACATCATGTTAGCCATGCATCATGTTTTCATGTGAGTTTGTTTATGTTTAATGTTTTTTTTTTTTTGTGAGTACTAACACTTGTGGGACTTCAAATCAAGCATCAATTTCTCTTCTATTCTGAATTCTATTTTTGCTTGTTTGTTCTGTGTTTTCCAAAAATCTCAACAGTCTATTGCATTCTCATATATACCATAGGAACATCATTACATCATAAAAATTGTTCAATTAACACACCATTCAACCCACACAAAAAACAAAGGATTAAAACCTTGATCCACCATTTTGGCTCTTCCATTCAGGTTTGTAGTCAAGTGGTATTGATATCATTTTTAATCCTTTACATGTTCCATATTGGAAGAAGTGTGATTTAAAACCTAGATCCCTTTTTCCACACAAATATTTTAGTGAACCTGTTTATCTTGTGCACTTAAAATCTTTTGAAATCTAAAGCATATCATTTCAAAATATGATATGTAATCTTAAGTTGTATGAATTCATTATTTACGCATACAGAGTTTTCATAAAAAGCGTTGAAAAAGGACAAAATTTGCATTGCATTTTTATTTAAAAGATAATTGGGTTTAATTCCAATTAGATCTAGCTCATAACTGCATTGAAAAATCTACATTAGGTCATGTTTAAATCTGCAAGTGTTTAAAGTTTTTGATTAAGGGAAAACAAGTTTTGATGGGGCGTCGAAACCCAATACATGCGGTTTTGATGGGATCTGAAACCCAAACCAAAGCAAACAAGCTGCTAACAAAAAATATCATCATAACATCGGCAGCCCAACAACAACAACCATCAAAGATCAACAAGGCAACATAGGCTGTAATCAACCAACAGTAAAGGCAGTGACCCTACACTTTAGCAACCAGGTTTTGATAGCAAAAACCATCTGAAACAATGCTGCAATAACCAAGCTTTGACAACAATGTTGCAGCAAACCATCTGCTCAGTATCAACAATATTGAGCCCAACAAATCCAACCTTCCCACCTCGATAGGGAAGCTAAAGAGAATAACTAGACATTGATAATCATTCACCTTCTTGCAGCTCCAAACCACTTGAAAAGCCAACCCAAACTCCACCTAAATAGGAGAGGACTCCCCTCTAATGGAGAGGAAGAAAATGAAAGCCTTACCACCAAAGCCAACCCTCTCCTACACAAACGAGTTCCCCCTCAATAGAAACAAGCTGAAAAGAAGAGAGATTCCCACCAAGTCTACAACAATAACCATCTCCACCTCAAAAGGAGAGGGCTCTACCTCAAAAGGAACTGTCTACACCTCCATAGAAGACACAATCTGTAGAACCTGGAAGAAAGAAAGAACTCCAATAGAAAAGACAGTCACATCCTCCAATGGCTAGAAAAGAAAGTGGAGCATGAAAGAAGGAACAACCATCCTCAATATACACAACCATGATTGAGCCTTCAGATTAGACCATTGTAACAGCTCAACAACTTTAACATTGATATTCTTAAGGAGAAAAAAAAGTTGGGTATTCTAGAATAATCTTGAAGTCCTCCCACCCAACCAAATACTAACAAAACAAAGGGAAAAAAAACCCCCCAAAGAAACCTTCAAAGATAGGACCTAAAGGACAACCAAGTTTCTTCACAGAGCAACAACAAGGGAGACAAGCCAAGCACTCCCCACAAAGCACCAAGGGAAAAACCCCCAAAGAGAAACGCTACCCATCAAACAATGAGAGACACACCTCCGACATAAAAACCAAAGTAAAACAAAATCCATCCCCTCCAAGAGGAAACCCTTAACAAACCAAAGAGGGGTCATAAGAAAATACCATAAGGGTGACGTTCCCCTCAAGAGCCACTAGAGCAAGAAGGCATCGCAAGAAATGATACCTATATTGTACTAAGACGATCGCAAAGAACCCACAAAGCGACACACCATCGCTGCAAACCAAAAATCTTCCACAACCCTAGACCCTATGGGATGTAAAAAAGAGTGCCTAGACCCTATGGGATGTAAAAACAAGGTGCAATAAAGAAAATAAAATTTGACAATCCTAATAATGGAAGGACAAATTTTAAGGAAAAAACCTTTTGTATATGAATTTGAGCTCACCAATAAATATAAGGGAAATACACACCGTTTACATAAGAAATCTAAACTAATTAAATAATTTAATCAATTACATTAATAATTAGCCTAGATAATTGAGTTGAGATTAGAAATACTAAATCATAAATTAAACATGGAATTTAGATGAATCTAATACTTAGCTAGATTTCAAACATGGGGCAATGATGTTAATCACATGGATAACTAATTCATCACAATATTGGAGTTTTAGGACCTAATCAAATAAATATACTGGAATTTATAAATTGATTGGAACCTATTTTGCTTCACCTACATGAGTGTAGAATTCATCTCAACGAGTGTGGAATTGAGCCTAATGCATGAATTTGAGTTGTAAGTCGTTGGAGTGAATCGACATAAATCTAATTATTGGAATTGATTTTCCTTGAGCTTTTGAATGTTGATGTTTACAAATACCTTTGGAGAATCAATTGAATCATAAGGGTCATGTTCCTAGCAAATCCCTAGTTGCACTGATTCAATAACTATAGAACAAAGATCAAGGACACCAAGCAAGTTTGCAATGGACCCAGGGTGATATATGTTGATGCAATATCTATATATGATTCTTTTGATAACCCTAGCAAGGACACCAAGCACATTTGCAATGAACCTAGGGTGATATATGTTGATGCAATATCTATATGATGATTCTTTTGATAACCTTAGCATTCATTGATGGCTCCTATATGGTTTCGAATGAATAAGTGAATGCTCTTAAATACAATAATATAACACACAAATCAACACAAATGTGCACTAGGCAGGCTCACAAAACTAGTAGGAAGAAGTTGATGAGATTCAATTTGAATAAATTTAAAAGTTTAAGATTCAAGTCAACAACTTCAAAAATGAATTTGATCAAGTTTGTGAGTAAGATTGGGTTCAATCTTAAACAATGAATGATAATAGTATTGGGACGTGGTGATGTCATAAACCTAATTAACACAAGAATGTATCACTTATAATCATTATATTTAAAATACTCTAATCAAAATATACCAAATAATAAAAAACATAAACATATAATTTTCACCATTATAATAATATTAAAAAAAAATAATAATTAAAAATTTATCCTATTATAATTAGTACATAATTGATAGTAAAACATATATATAATGAATAGTGTTTGTGATCACAATAGTCCAACGAAGACTTGAACGTTGGTGGTCACAACAACGTCACCACTTAACCATCACACTATGAGATGAACACCAATAATAAAACATATATTACTTAACATATAAGATACATATTTATAAAAAAAATATTGTTCATAATTAAATAAAAAGCATAACTTTTGAAGTACAATTTAAATTTGATATATTAATTTATTATTTTCTTCAAACACTAAATCTTATCTAGAACCTAGAGGTGATACCTACTCTTTTAATTTTTAATTAATATAATATAACAATCCCCTCAAAAAACACGTGTAAAAAAAAGCCTTTGATAATCTGCAAGTGTCCCCACAATAAAACTTAAAAGCTAAGTGACATTCACCAATGAACTTCCTCCTATTATTTAATATAATATTTTTAAATATATTTTTGATGGAATTTCCTTCCTGAATAACGCTCGCCTTATCCTCTCCTCCCAAGTTTCAATCATTACTTAATGGATAAAGACATGTATACGTTACAGATCTCATCTTCATGCATTTTCTTGATTAAAGGATTACCAATACAAGTGGGGCAACACATTTTCTTAAAATATATATAAGATCGTTTTGTTATTTGATAGGTTAATGAATGAATGAATGAAGAAAGAATTTTTTTAATAACGTTCACGAGACCAAACATTCTATGGGACCCACGGATCGCAGCCAAACGGAACACCACAACAACCCAAAACAGAAACCACAACTCAGCAATTACTTGATCTCCCTTTCCTTCTGAATTTTGGATCTTCTACTATGAATTTTTATCAAATAATCAGCACTTTTCGATATTCTCTCTTCCTCAAATAAGTTAGTGTCCACATTTAGAATCTCGATATAATTGACCCGAATATTAATATAGACTGGACATTCCATGATGAAATGTCACTCTATCTCTTTCAATTCATAATTAAATCTATAATTAAAGATTAAAGAGTATTTATTCTTACAAAATCTAAAAGATTTCGATCTATTTCTTATGATTCAACTCTTACATTCAACAAGATTTGATCTCACGAACTTATTAGAAACCCTTCACCTTTAAGGAGCAGACCAATAGTCCATTGACAGAGTGATTAAAATTTTAAATTTGATGATCTTAAATAATAAAATATTTACCTCCAAAAATTATTCCTGGAGAATCTAGAAACTGTACCTAAAACTCCATTGAAAAAGTCCTCAACAATGGAAAACAGGAGGAAAGTTTGTATTAGCATAACCCAAGAAGCATCCTGCATACCCATGAGCTTTCATGTCCATCCACTTATGGATATATGACTTTCGTGGCATGAATCATCATCCTTATCCGGAAATACAGATAAAGGGGGTTCTAAGTTTGTTCCTATGCTCTTGCATTCCGTTATTAGACCCTCCAGATTTGAATCCCAACTGTCTCGCCGACTCAGTCTGTCTTGAGTCTCATTAATACATAAATTCTCTATATTTTTTCGTTAAGATCAATGAATTATTTTCCCCGCCTATTGAATTTATAGTGCGACATTCAGAATTGTCAAAGCAGCAGCAGACATTCTATCCAATTCAGAATTGTCAAAGCAGCATCAGTCATTCTATCTAACAGCCATATTGCTGGTGTGTACCCTGCAGCTCCAAATTAAAAGATTGTTATAATTGAGAACTTCTTGATTATAGACTCATGTTGGCCTTGTTTGGTGATGTTGTTTTGTTTTGTACATCTTGGTGTCTGTGAAATTTGATCACAGGAGAGCCCATATGCACTCCTGGAGATTTAGAATTTGTCTTGTGTTTGTTCTGTGAGTTGAGAATTAAAAGTTTGTGATGCTTTTCAATTAGTTAGGTTCTTATTGGTCTATTTTCAATGCAAAACTTTCTTTCTGTTGGAAAGTTGCGTCATTGCAGGTCTTCATCATTAATTAGAATACTATTTTTCTATATAAAACGCGCTGCATCTATTGGAAGCTAGCGTTATTGCAGGAGTGGTAGCTTTGGTGCTTATGTCAAGGTGCCTATGAAATTGTTGCAGAGGAGAAGCCATTAGGATAAGCTTAATGTAGTTCTCGGTTTGACTCTCTGTGATAATCATTTGGGTATAACTGGATTGACCTTGTGTGCTCGCTTTTCAAAGAAAATCGATTTCACCATCAATGTTTTGTTTACAAGGATTGGTTTTACAGAGCAACTTAAACTCCAATGCATGGTGAACATAAAAAGAAAGGAAGGGCTTATATTAATTTTATCGAATGACCAATCAGAGCCCAATGGACTGTATTAATGCAGTTAACTTAGAACAGAGAAGAAAGACCCTTTCCAATGATATATTTAGGAAATGTAAGAAAACAATCGTCCATAGCACCAAAATAGAAAAGCCCATAGATTACAACCCACTGTTTTGTATTCTACAATTGTACAGAAAGCTTCAGTAGCATCAAAAGAATCGAGAGCAAGTTGAAAAATGACCCTCATACAGAGTATAAAACTTAATCTTGAGAACGGTCACAGGCTAAGAGGAGCCTTTGAAATTATCCTTGTGGTTGCTGTCTTCTTTACACCTAAAGCTGTCGAGCCACTGGTAAAGCTAATGAAACTAGTAAGATGGATACTTGTTTGGAACTACAAGTAATATAATCTTTCTCAGTAAAAGTTCTAGGCATGTCGTGTTGTAGGAATTTTGGATTGTTTTGCTTGTTCGGTTTTGCTGGTTGGGGTTCACAAATATATTTCAAATGTAGGGTTGTCTGTGGTCTTATATTGTAGAATGGTTGATTGTCATAAATTATTTGTATATTTCCTGTCCGTGTTTGGGGTTTACTGTGGTGCATTCCAAATTGGGGTGTACTCATTTGGTCCTCCTGATAATGGTTATATATTATTCTTGGAATATCTGGATTTTCCTGATTTCTGCTATATTGATGGAGAAAAGTATACATTTGTGTCTGCTTGGTGAAGGTTTTAAATTTTTAATAAATTTCTGATGTATGTATCAGGTAACTTATTAGATTTCAATATGCATCTACTCGATAAAGCTTTTAATGAATTAATGATATTAATGGTGTATCTTTTGTTCATATGGCCTCCAGAAATATTTTACTGGAATATACATCAGACTCATTCCAGGCTTGCTTATGTATTATATTTTATTATCTTCCTTTTCTTTGGCAGTGACAGCTCTCATCATCTTACGGTGGAATTGAAAGAGTGGACTTGGATTTCGATCGTGCAGACCGGTGAACTTTAACTTGCACAAAGTTTGGTCACTGGTGATTTTACCCTGTAAAAAGATGGGGTACAGTGATGATTTGGAAAAGGGAAGCAGGGCTGGCAGTGAAGATATAAAAAAGGCTCTATTAGAGAAAGGAAGCACCCGGTTAAACAGATCCAAATCTGGTCGTTATGGTGGTAAAGGGGCTAGAAAGGCAGATATTCAAACCTTCCAAGGAAGTGCTTTAATTGCAATATTGTGTACATGTATAGTTGCCTTGGGGCCTGTACAGTTTGGATTCTGTGTAAGTTATAGTTTCTTGTTTAGATACATTGATTCTCAATCCTGTGTGTCTTGCAAAAGAGGCAACTTGATTTAAAAAGTGAAGTTTCTGACAAAAGTGTTCTTGCAGATTGGATACTCTTCGCCTACACAAAGTGGGATCATCGATGATCTTGGGTTGACTGTTTCTCAGGTATTCTTATTTGGCGGATGAATTTTTGCAATAGGAGAAAATATAGTTTATGTGGTAGATCTTAATATAGAGAATTTGTTGTTTCTGTCAGTTCTCTTTATTTGGATCTTTATCCAATGTTGGAGCCATGGTGGGTGCAATAATCAGTGGACAAGTTGCTGATTATATTGGACGGAAAGGGGTAAGTGCTCTCAATATTTTTCTGTTTGTACTCCAATAAATATTATAATTTTATGACTGAATATACCCCTGCTAAAGGTCTAAGTTGTAAAGTTTTGTTTTGTACGGCTAGTAGCAAAGATGGTCATAGAAGTTCTTTTGAGTATCTGGTCTCAAAAGATGAGCGCATAAGACGTACTCTTCAATGCACATTTGGATTTGCATAACCTCTTCTTTGTTTGCTTGCAGGCATTATTAGTGGCTGCCATTCCAAATATTCTTGGGTGGCTTGCTATCTCTTTTGCAAAGGCAAGCTAATTTACCTTAGATAAAACGACACCTAGACGAATAAGAAGTTTCATAGTCATTTTTCTTTCAAGTATAGGGAAATTCCCTTTTTTTATTTTCTCGCCCCATGGTTACAGGATTCTTCATTTTTGTACATGGGAAGAGTGCTCACAGGCTTTGGAGTGGGAGTCATCTCATTCACTGTAAGTCATTCTTTGTTCACAATCTAGAAATAAGTTAGTTGTCTTTATTTTTATGGCATACACTGTCATTAAATTGAAGAGTATACAT
Source organism: Sequoiadendron giganteum (assembly GCA_007115665.2). Lineage (NCBI taxonomy): Eukaryota > Viridiplantae > Streptophyta > Pinopsida > Cupressales > Cupressaceae > Sequoiadendron > Sequoiadendron giganteum. Next base: position 386,929,988 of record CM021105.1, read on the forward strand.
GCACATGGACAGCTATGAATTTGACCGTCAGCTTTTGTCATGGTTCTTTTAGGTACCAGTATACATATCTGAGATTGCACCCAAACACTTGCGAGGAGGTCTTGGGGCAGTAAATCAGGTTTGTTTTGCAAAACTTGAAATTCTTATGTATATTAAGCATGATAACAGTCCTATAAGAAACATGATTGGATGCAAATTTGAATCTTATATTTAATTAATTGATTGTTTAACAGCTTTCTGTGACAATTGGTATTATGCTGGCATATCTATTTGGACTGTTCTTTTCATGGCGGCCTCTTGCAGTTGCAGGTACACTCTATTTAAGTTTTCACTAGGTGAATCTTCTTAAAAAAATTATTTTGTTATTTTTAAATTTTATTAAAGAAATGATAGACTGACACCTTTAGCTGGGCAGGCATGATCCCTTGTGCCCTTTTGGTACTCGGCCTCTTCTTCATCCCGGAATCCCCAAGATGGCTGGTGAGTATATTTCACATACAAATGTCAAATACATCTTGGAATGATATTATTCAATTTGATGTCATTGCCAACAATTTAAAATGACATATATTGTACAAAGAAACTTATTTGGCAAATTTATGACCACTTGAATGCAGGCAAAAGTTGGTAATGATAATTTTAAAGCTTCATTACAGGCACTCCGGGGTTCTGATATTGATGTCTCCCTTGAAGCAATTGAAATCAAGGTGTTCTCATTTATCCTACATAAACTGCATCTATTAATCTGTTCCATTAATTGCATCATTAAGCTTCTTAATGTTCTGAATTATGTTTTCAATATTTTACCACTTTGAGGGTCCACTGCTATTTCATGGATTTTTCTTTTTTTTTGAGCTTTCTCTATCGTGAATGGGATTTAGTGAACTGTCTATTAGTAAATGTCACCTTTTCAATGGTAGAATCATTGTCTAACTGATGGAAAAATTCTGAGGTCCAGAGCGTCATGGAGATGAGTAGTCAGCAAAGTAGAATCAAATTCTCTGAGCTCTTTGAGCGAAGATATGCCCTCCCTCTCACTGTAAGTTACATCTTAAATTTTCCCTTTTTGTTGAATTTACATAAGCAAGTTTATAGGTCAAAAATAACTTCATTCTTCCAAAATGGACACAACTCACAATTTTGTATACTGATCAATGTCTTGAAATGGGAGACTGCAGATTGGTATTGGACTGCTACTTTTGCAACAATTGAGTGGAGTTAATGGTATTATGTTTTACAGTACTTCCATATTCAAATCTGCCGGTGAGTTCTACCCCATAGATATATTGGCATTGTGATTCTATATCATGTCTTTATTTATGTTCAATTTTGTCATTTGGAAACAATGGAATCTGTAGAATGCTTTGCAGCAGCCTTTGGCGACAGAGAATTATCTCAGAAATATAAAGTTGAGGAGATAAAAAGTTGTTGGAAGTGTTTTTAGTTGATAGTGTCTATACCAGTCTTGTTTCAGAAAGAAAGCATTAAACTACTCTTTATGCTATCCTCAAAATTGCAGGAATTTCATCTGCTAATGCTGCATCACTTGGACTTGGTGCCATTCAGGTTTAGTTCTTTTCTTCAAATCCTTCATCAATTTCTCTGCCATGATTTAGTCTCAAGTTACTTATGAATAAAGAATGATGTTACAGGTGCTCACGACTGGGCTTACTGTGTGGCTAATGGACAAAGCTGGTCGACGTCTCCTCCTTATGGTGAGAAAAATCTTGCAATTATCAAGCTTTTGTATTGTGTCATTTGGGAATCTAGAGTCAATGGTGGAAAGGATTAACATGCTTTTGTGTTTATGTCAATAGGTCTCTTCAGGAGGCATGGCCATATGTCATCTCCTTGTTGGTCTCTCATTTTACTTGAAGGTAGTGTCTCTAAAAAATTTAATGGTTGATTTGAATCTTTATAAAAAAATATACCTTCACTTTCCACTGAACATGTAATTGATGGTGTTATATGGGTGTCTGATGGTATGGAATTTCTTGTTTGTGCCAAAGCTAATTTTTATTTGTTCTTATTGAAGAGCCATATGGCAGGAGCTTCTCAGTATGAAACATTCTTCAGTGTTTTAGCTTTAACTAGTTTGTTGGTAAGTTAGAACTTGAAAATTAAAAGTATTATATAATAATATAGAAATGAGAACTAATAGAATTCTTAAGAACTTTAGCTTTTAGGAGTTTCTGCACATGCTAAAACTTGAATATATTAAAACTTGACAGATATTCTCTGTCATGATGTTCTCTTTTGAAATATTGATATATATCATTTGCTGTATGCTGGTTTAATTACAGATTTTCATCGTTTCCTTCTCACTCGGTATGGGTGCCATCCCATGGATTATTATGTCTGAGGTAACACACTTGTAACATTAACTAGGTCACGTTGCTGCACCTTTTACAGAAACTGGGGGAGAAATCTCCTGGTCCTTTAACACTTAAAGGGATGCTACTAATACTCTGTCTCTAACGCTGCCCGTGCTACTGTAGATACTCCCTCTAAATGTCAAGGGTCTTGCTGGCAGCGTAGCAACACTGGCAAACTGGATGACATCATGGGTTGTGACAATGACCATCAATCTACTCATGCAATGGAGCTGTGCTGGTGAGTTTTTAGCCTTCTCAACAATTTACTTAAGCTGGGCTTCACTGCAGTATACCAAAAGTGCCACTAAACCATTGCCTAATGGAAGAGTTACACTTAAAACAAACGTGAGAGAATGTACACTGTTTCTCTATATGGTGTACATTTTTAGTAAGGCAGTTAGGCCACACAACAATATTTCGAGGCTCTCTGCAAGTCTTGGCATGTCCTGTGATAATAAATGTCGGAAGTATGCTTGAGTTCTAAACTTTCTATTAGCCTTCTTTAACCTATTTGTGCTAGGCTCACTTTGGGGTGGGAACAATTTCATCTTTAAACAAGTAAAGCGTTTGAGAAATTTTTGCATCAACGTTTCGGATCAAACTGCTTTCATCTTGATGATGGATCATGGAGTGTGATCTGAACGTTGATGCAAAAATTTCTCACATGATCTAATCCAAAAATCATTGAAAAAGAACAATATGAATTGTGGAAACTTGATATCATTAATTAAAGCGTGTTTTATGGGTCTTGCAAACCATTTAGTCTGAAGGACGCTAAAAGGCAACCATGTAAAAAAGAGTTAATTGCTCATTATAACAGTTTTCTGAAGTCTGTTATTGCCTTATTGTTGCAGGGACATTCACGATATATTCTGTTGTGTGCGCCTTCACACTAGCCTTTGTGGTATTGTGTGTTCCGGAAACCAAAGGGCGAACCCTGGAAGAGATCCAAGCATCCTTCAGATGAGCCACGACCATGAATTCATCCCTTGGCAAATGAAGAAGTGGGTCCCATATTAGGATGCACCATTTCATCGTCTGCGACTGTATACTATTGATTCTTTAACTGTGGGTGTAAAGTAATGATATTAATTGAGAGCAGTTATCCTATCCCTGATCATTCCATCAAAAAGTTGCTTCCCAACCTGGAATTCTTTGATTGTAATTATTATTTTTCTACTTCGTCAAAATAAAGTTCTGAGTTCTCTTTTCTTTTTGTTTTCTCATGGAATGTATAATGTGTCTAGCCAGTTTTGTAGACAGCTCAAGATATGCTTCTTAATACAATTCGAGCAGCAAACTACCAGTTAATTACAAATATCTTTAAAGAAAAACATCTCAAGAAGAAATATAAGATTACCAACTTTTTTTTGGGCTTAATGGTGAAAGCTTTTTAACTCTTGGAGGGAGGTACGAGCTCTTATTTATTATGCTGTCATTAGGTGCAATTACAATGGCAATAAGGATAAATTTAAATGGGGTGAGTGTATTCACAAAAATCATTTAGGAAAATAAAAATTCCTTCAATCTTAATCTATAGGCTAATCGAATGTGATGCAAACATAGTGAGAGTTGTGGGGGGTGATAATTTAATAATTAATGTTCAGTTAGGAAATTAAATGTGAAGTCAATAGGTGTACTTAACTTTGGACCTAAAGATGAATAACACTTGTAGTTTTAGAATTTGGATTGTCTTAGGATTGGGAATATGACTTTTATGTTTGTGTAGTGCTTTAGATTCTATGCAAGATTTGTGCTTTGTTTGAGGTCGATTTGTGAGTCTAAGTTTTGTTTACTTGTATAGGTTTGTTATTTATGACACAAATTTGATCCTCTTAGTTAAGTGTTTGTGCTCTCTAATTTGTTGAAGTCACCTTTATTTTGTTATTTGAATTGGTAGTAGTATTTATGAATGCCTATGGAGTTCAATGGAATTGTTAGGGGACAAGTTCTCCTGAGTTGACCCTAAAAAGAATTAACTTATGATCTTAACAATAATCAAAACATCAAGCTTTAGTTGTGCAAATGCTTCTAAGATGCAGATGTAGATTCTATCTTTTTAGTACACTAATCCAAAATTCTCTTCTAATGAATGTTCTTTAGGATTGTCTTAGGATTGGGAATATGACTTTTATGTTTGTGTAGTGCTTTAGATTTTGTGCAAGATTTGTGCTTTGTCTAAGGTCAATTTGTGAGTAATTTGTTTTACTTGTATAGGTTTGTTATTTGTGACACAAATTTCCTCTTAGTTAAGTACTTGTGCTCTCTAATTTGTTGAAGTCGCCTTTATTTTCTTATTTGAATTGGTAGTAGTATTTATGAATGCCAATGGAGTTCAATGGAATTGTTAGGGGACAAGTTCTCTTGAGTTGACCCTAAAAAAGAATTAACTTACAAGTCTTGACAATAATCAAAACATCAAGCTTTAGTTATGCAAATGCTTCAAAGATGCAAATGCAGATTCTATTTTTTTAGTACACTAATCTAAAATTCTCTTCTAGTGAATGTTTTTTAGGATGTTAGAGAACAAATGTTGTCTAATGAATTCCTTTAAATACAACTATCTAGGAATTAATAGTGCAAACATGTGTTTGTTCAATTTACAATAGTTAGGGGAAATGAGAGGGATTTAGCTAATTTTGAATTTGAATTTTGAAAATTTAGAGGTTAGATTCACGAATGCAAGAACAATTTTATTCTAGGATTAGATGTGTGATACAACTTCCAAATCTAAGTCTTGATTAGTTGTAATTATTCATGTAGATGATAAATTCTGTATGATATCCAAACATAATGGAGTTGGCAAAATGGGGCATTCATGTGAGGGTGGCAACATTATTTATTCTTCAGAATACTTGGAATATTGTATAGAATGCATTGAATAGGAAAAAAATTATTTGGAAAGATCAAAAGTGGGAGTTATGGAATATCTCCCAAGATAGGTGATATGGCATGCTATTGATTGCCTACATGGAGTGCCTGATATTGAAAGGTCAAAATGACATTTTATGATAGAATATACAATGTGTAAGTGGTATAAGAAGAGTTACTTTCTATTTTGAATTGCATGACCATGACTATATAGTGTTGGATCTTTACATGTAGGCTTGGACATCTAGTTTGAGACCATGGTATTAGCTACTAGTTTTAGAAACCATTTATGGTTTTTTAGTTTTCTAATTCTTATATATTGGAGGCATGAGATAATGGATTCAATAAAAAAAATTGTAGGTATTATTATACTACCAAATAATTGCTAGTTAGTGTGCTTAGTAGATTGTTTTGGTGTATTTTATTTTTTGGGATCAATACAAGCTTGGATCTTTTTCTCTGCATATATTTGGTGCTTATATAGTTTATTTATTTGAATTTTTTTTTTTCATTATTTCATTAATATTATAATGTATCACATATATTAAATGGATTTAAAATATTATTGGTTAGTGTTTGTGTTATTTTTCAACATCTTACACCCATGAAAAATGACTTAGGATAACAAAGTGGTAAGAGCTAGCTAGGGAATGAATGTCTAATCATGAGGGATGCAACATATGTGGTATGTATAAGAAAATGTGTAGAAATAGATAATGTGTATATAAATGTATATGAATGAGTTTATGTGGGGATAGGTGAAGGCTAGTGTAATGTCTTTATTTTGGTCCATTTCAAAAAAAAATGAAAATTTCTAAGATTCTTAGAGAGCACCGATGTTATTGAAATAGTTTTTTGATAATGATAATGTTCTAGAAGTCAAGATTAATACAATAGTTTTTTTAGTGTAGATCCAACTTTCAAAGAGCATTCTACATTTCTTGGAGGTTTTCAACATCTTTGGAGAGCACCAACTTTCCTAAGACCTTGATATGTGTGGATAAAGTAATAAAATAAATAATTTAAGTTGTCTTAATGTGACTTTATATTATAAATACAACTTTTGTCTAATTATCTTTTTTATTTTGAAGAAGGGTGACTTATGTCATAAAGTGTTTTTAAAAAGAGGGCTAAAAAGTGTCCACCTAGGCATGGGGTACAAGTGACTTAAAAGGTTATTATTTAAAAGTGACATTAAAATGGAGGATTAACAATAATATTTAATTAAAATTTCTCCAAAAGTCACTTTATTTTATTATTGAGGGGAAAATTGAATTTTTAAAAGGGAAATTATCTAGTTTCGCTAAAGTTGCCCTAAAATTTCGTATTTAAGAAAGGAGTTGTGAGATAGGAAAGCTTAGACTTTTAATTACATTTTCTATTTGTTCTAGGTGAGAAACCGAGTTCATATTTCTCAAGGACAAAACCCCTCTTGGAATACTAGTTTCAAGGATGAAAACCCTCCTAGTTGGAAAGAGTGATTCCATTCAGAAATCACCTATATGCTAAAGTTATTGGGTTTGGGGATGAAAACTCTCGACATCCATTATAGCAATTTCATATAGAGATTGTCATTGTGTTGCAAATTGAGATTTCTAAGTTTGTGTTGAAGATTCAGTTATTTGATGCCTTTTGATGACTATTCTAATGTGTTTATTATTTGTTGTGTGAGTGAGCTTGAGCATGATTTTCAAGTGAATAATATGAAAAATTTAGTTGGGTACTCAAATACCAAGAGGATTTGTCCCATTTAACATGATGTCCATACAATATTATGATAGTTTCTTATTGCATGTAGCTAGTAAAAAATGAAGTACTTGTAGTTGTTCAAGAACATTAATGTAGACTTGATTGGTCTGATCAACATACATAAGTGATTTAGTTTGATACAATGTGCTTCAATACTAATATGTCAATGAATAGTGTTAACAATTTAGTTTCAATCTCACACATCTTCATCATAGGTTTACTTTAAAGGTTTGGATTTTTTTGCATTATTGGAATGTTATTTCATTACATATTTTGAGCTTATTGTACTAAATTGTGAGGTTGAAATTGACTAATATTATAAATTATAATAACATAGCAATATTATTTATGTGGATTATTTCATACATTATTATTTGTAATGCATTTTCTAACTAATTTTGTAAACCTCGGATGGTAGATCCATTGAAGGGTTGTCATTGTATGCATATCATATTCTAGGATTGGATGGTTTACCACCAAGTATTATAACATATCAATCAGCTCGTTTTGGCATTTAACAAGCTAAAATTATCAACTATTTTGGTCAAATTCAAGCTTAAAAATTATGCCAATGGCTTGCATTGCATTCCGTTGAAGAGGTGTTGATTAGGTCATCTCAACTACTTGCATACTCTTGTCAAATTTATTTCATTAATCTTCTTGCATACATCATAGATAGTGGTGTAATTGAAACACTATATGCTCTCACCTTGCCCACTTTTTGGCCACTTTGGGATCTCAATGATCAAAAAGTGTGGAGGCATTGCATGTGCATTTCTATACTGCAAATATATATATATATAAAGAGTAGGTTGGGTTATTACAACTAGAGGAATGATACCAACTTTGAACAAGATCATACCCTTTGTTAATAGGTAATTGTATCAAGAAATTATCTCAAAAGGGGCACAACACTAAATGGGAAATGATATGGGTAATGCAAATTTCAACATTACATTTTTCCCCCACTTTGAGGTGTGTGTGAATCCTAGAATGATCATGTATCTCAAATTATGTAGCACTCAAAAAGATGCATGTAAATTAAATATTCAAACATGTCTTGGGGGTCCATATAAAGTAATAGACACTACTAAATATCATCATGTAAGTCTATCCTTCAATATGTACACTCCATAGGAACCTCAAAAATAAAGGAAAAATATGGAATTAGTATGCTACATGAGTAAAAATGAAAAAATTGCAAGTAGAATCTTACTATGAATGATCATAAACAACATAAGAGAGAGAGAGAGAAGGAATTAGGGTTAGAGAGATTGTCTTTACAAAAAGTGCTAGTGCTTGGCTTGGCTTAACCACGGGATGAAAAGGCAAATGGATTGTTGGTATTCCATGTGAAAATAATCTATCTAGAGTCAAGATGATGAGTCTCTACCTAGCACCTGTCACTACTTGAAAGCTTGATAATAGGAATGTTAGTGACAATATATGCCCTTAGAATTGGTTGCATCCATAGGAGGCAAGGAATTTTAGGAAGGGGAAATTAGTACATGAAATATAATTGTCGAAGCATGTGAATGTTAGAAAGTAATAACTATATAAATGCATCACGTACCAAGGAAGTAAAATATTAAGACAAGAGGATCATGTGGGCTAGAGATGGATCTTAAGGTATAATGTGTCCCCCAACATGGACATTATGAAAATGATGATATCACCCGCAGTGGCCAAAAACACTCATCTAGGTATATAAAACACTAGGATAGGCATATGTCCCAAATGTGGCATCCAATAGCACGAGCACACAATGGTAGTAGTAAAAAAGTAAGTCCCTAGTTGTAACATAGGTCTAGAAGTAAGTCCCTAGTTGTAACATAGGTCTCGGGGTCTCAAATTTCACATTTGTGACTCGGAGACTTGAAAAAACTTTTGGGAAGTACTTAACATCAATACTCTTTTGGTGAGATGGTGATGCCTGTGGATGAAGGAAGAACCCTATGCGATGGCGGCCTATGCAGAATGGCGGCATGAGCAGAATGCAAGGGCGACGACGTTCTCCACAGCGGTGGAAGTGTGCAACAAGTGTTTGTTGCAAAGGTCCAGGGTGAGGGCCGCTCTTCAGCAGCGAAAGCTTCTGGCAGGAGGTGTGCTAAGGGCAGCGGCCCTATGGCTAAGGCTAAGGCGTTGGCTGCGAGATTCCGGCATGGGAGGTTGTCAATTGGCGGGTTTATCCATGTTGCCAATGCCATCTTAGTGAATCTGAAAGTTGAGACGGTAGAGAAAATAGATGAGAATGTTTCTAAGCTCTTTGTTCGTGGGGTGATTTGTCGGTTTATGGTTTTTTGGCCTAGCCTCCCTCAGTTACATTCCTGGATCTCCATTGAATGGGAGCCTCTAATTTCTACTAAAGTTCATATTTTCCCCATGGCTAAGGGGTTTTTTGTTGCCAAGTTTGATAATGCTCGAGATAGAAATATAATTTTATGTGACAATTTTTTAGCTGGGAGGACAAATATTTGTTGATGATTAAGCCTTCACGTTTTGATTTCAACCCTGCTTCTGAAACTTTCAATAAGATCCTGATTTGGGTTCGGTTACCTAATCTTCCCCTCCACTTATGGACTGACCCTCTTCTAGAGGAAGTGGGTGTAGCCCTTGGTGATTTTTTGTTTGTGGACATTGAATCCTCTGACATTTTTCATTCCACCTTTGTCGCATACTAGTTGAAATGGGTGTTTCAAAAGGGTTGCCTGCTGAGATTTTACTTAAATCTTCTAAGGGATCTTGGGTCCAATCTTTGGACTATGAGGGGATTCCCTTCTGTTGTAGAAGATGTTTTAAAATAGGTCATGTTGTTGCACAATGCGAATTTGAGAAAAAATCTATGACAGCTACATGGTGAAAAGGTGCCTCTCAACAACATTATACAGTAGAGAAGAAATCTAAACAACACAGGATTTTTTCAGAGGTGGTTTCGTCAGAATCACATGGTCTTGAGGCTTCCCCTCTGGATGTCTCAAATGGTGGGGTTGTTGATGTTGTACAAGATTATCATGTTGAAACCCCTAAAGAGCGAGAGATTGGGTCTCAGGTTGCCATTTCTAGTGATAACACTCTGGCTATCATTTCTGGTGGCTTTTCAGATAAGTTTTTGCCTGCACGAAGGAATAATGATGAAATCTCTAAGACAATGGATGCAAGCATTCATCTTCAGGAAAATTGTGTGTTGACTTGGCATGATAAGGCAATGCAAGTAGAGGAAGGTTGGATTACTGTTAAGGGCAAGAAAGCTAAATTCTCTAGGCCTTCTTTTGACATGACTCTTTGTTCCCACAAGAGTAGTTCTAAATGTAAATCTTGACGGGTCTTGTTTGGGGCCTGGCTTTTGGCTGGCTGCAAGTTGTTCTTTTTGCAGCTTTGTTTTTGGTTGTAAAGGGTTTCGGGTCCCTTCAAAACCTACTTTTACCTTAATCAAAAACATAGGTCTAGAAGTGTGATCTCAAGATCATGGTGAGAAGGGAAGGTGTGATAACCCTCAATTGTGAAAGGTATAAGTAGTCATAGGAAAAGAGCGAGGAAAGACAAGTTTCCCCCACTCAAAAAAGGTGTGGCTCTCAAAGCATGCTAAGGTAATGCAAGAAAAAATGGAATGGCAAAAGACATGATGTTGTAAGGTCACAACAATGGAAGCATGGGATGTAAAAGAGGGGAGATATGGTTCTCCCCAATAGTGGGAGAACTCTAAAAATTTTAATAAGATAATAAAATCTTAAAGCAAGTAACTATAAGAGTGTGATTTAACAGTGTAGGCTCAACATGTAGGATCTAAAAATCAAGGTGTAGAAAATGGTAAATGTTCATAGGATAAAACATAAGCATTGTAGGTATATGATCTAGATATGGTATAAGCATGTGATTATATTTGGTCAAACATGAGGATCTAAAGTAAACAATTATGAGAAGCCAAAGTGGCAAACAAATATCATCAAAAGACAAGAGAAAGCATAAGGATGTAAAATATGAAGTAGGGAAAAGAGCAACCAAAGCAAAGGCACATGCATGAGCAAGTCATAACAAATAAAGATGTAAACAAGCAAGGAGAAAATGTATAAAGTAAAAGTAGAAATAAGAAAACACAACCCAAGTAGGGGAAAGTAAATATGTAAATAAATATATAAGGTTAAATGAGCATGCAAAATACAATAGAAAAGCAGTAAGAAAAAAGGCCAAAATGTGAAAACAATAAGGATATAAAAAGACAAAAAATAACTAAGTTATCAATATATATATGCTAATAATGATCATGAATCATTGCAAAAAATCAGAGGCTCAATCTATTCCTCTAAAGGCTTATCTAATAAATCATCATTATCCCAATAGAAATCATCAAATTTGTTTGTGTTTGCTTGTGACTCTTCTTCTTATTTGTTTTCCTTCTCCATTACATGTGTTTCTTCTTTGTATTCCTTTGTGTTAGATACAAACACATTTTCAAGAAGTGTCGCGTTAGGAATATCCATTCTTACCTATTTTCAATTCTTAAATTGTGATTGTGGTGGTATGATGGGCATTGCATACCACAACTTCTTGCTTCAATTTCTAAATAGTATTTTACACAAAATTTTGATATTTGTGGGAATTTTGATTTTCTTTTCTTTTGTTCTTGTTTTTTTTTATAGAGTTTTTCATGTTTTAATTGTTGCTTCTTCTTTTTCTATTGTTGTTCTTGAAACATATACATCTCATGAATTCCTTTGTCATCTTCATATGGAGCTTCTTTTTGGAGTTGGGACATACGTGTCTAAAATAAAGCAAAGCAACTACACATTTGGTTTGGATCTATCTCTTAAAATATTAATGACTTTTCCTTCATGAATGAATTTGATGCATTAGTGTACTACAAAAGAAACTATTTTTAAGTTCTCTAGCCATGGTTTACAAAGAATATGGAAGAACTATCATTAGCAAGGGAATGACATAAGACATATATCTTTAGGTCCAAAATTTAGTGGCAAGATGACACAATCCAAATTGTTAATTAGTATTTCATTTGTCATATTCAAAGACATTTAAATGAACATAAGGTTTTGGTTTGATGCATGATAAATTAAGTAACCTTTGATACATATACTATATTAATTTGTGGGTTCCGCAAGAACATCATGAATATCAATATCAAGAAAATTTTCTATGCATACAATTGTCCATAATGATTATTTTGTTGTATCTTTTTATTATAGAAAGCAATAGATGGAGTGGGTCTAGTAGTAGAAGATATAGCATTAGTTTTAATGCCCTCCAAAAAAGTATGCTCATGTGATATGTTTTTATTCTCAACATGTTCATCATCATCCTCATGTGTGTCATGTACCTCAACATTATTTGAATTATTTGGAAATAAACATGTATGAATTTACAATCAACTCTTAGAAGGTGTAATTGATGGATTTTGATTGGCATTATTGAACAATAAATATTTGGATTATCTTGAGGTTTGCATTGTTCTTTCCACTTTCTTGGTTAACTAATGAAAAACCTTCTATTCATATTTGTTTTAAAATATCTTTGTTAGCATCTTTGGATAACTCATTCCATCTCCCTTGCTTATTTCCATATACAATAGGATAATGATAGATTCAATTATTGTTATTCCTTTTTTTTTTTTAACTAATTGTTGGTTTTAATTATAGACACAAGTATGATGGGAATATACACTCAACTTCAATATATTTTCCATTTGATTGCTCATTGAGTTTGAAAGATCAAAATTGGGGCTTGACCAATTTTGCAAGCATCGTAGTTATACTCTCTTTCTCTTGGTTTCAACTACAAACATTTTTGGTGATCTTATGTAAATGGAGATTTCATATTTTAAACTCTCCTCTATCATTTTAACATTTGATTTAAATAAATATGTTAAAATCACATTTGTTGTTATTGTATAGTTATCATTTATTTTCTACATTTGGTGTTGATTGTTTTTAATTTCTATATGTGCAGATGCTACAACTTCATATCTATTTTTCTATTTCTCTTTTAGCTTTGGACAATAGCATTATCATGTCAAGGTTTGGTAAGCACAATTTTGTACTAATTAAATCTCTAGTTTGAATCTATTGTTCATTTTCAAAATTCTATTTTTATCTATCATAGTAATGTTCTAACCTCTAATAGTAATTAATTTATCACATTTATCAATTTATCTAGTAAGATGTGTTTGATTTTTCATAAATATAAAAATACCAAATTAACATTTTTAACTCAGTTTATTTTAATTAGGCTAGATTGCTAGGATAGCTTAGTTTAAACATAAGTAAATCAAGTAGGTTAATTTGCAATTTGAGGAGATTAGATTTACATCTTTCACTTTGTATCTTGCTTTTCAATCCCTTCTTGGTTTGTTTATTGTAGACATATATTATAGAACTTATGAACCTTATCACGGTGCTCACAAGCAGCTTTGTTAGGACTTGTCATGTGGTGTTCTCTCTCATTATGATTATAGAGGACTTATGTGATAGTTTTGATGTAATTGTCAAGTGTGAAATGAATTGACTCATAAATACATGTATGAATCTCTTTTTACTTACAAAACTCTATCTCCACAAACATACCTTACATTGATGTGCTATATAAAAGGAATTGTCTTTAAATGTTATAACTAAGGTCTACCAAGTGATTAGAGAATCTATCCAATAGAGGTATTACATGATATAATACTTCCACTTCCTTAAGTCCTACTTGGAGAGGCAAAATAATGTTTCCCAAAGTGTTAATAAAGATGCCATTAGTTATCTTCAATGTAACACCCAAGTGTGCATTACAATCTCATTGTAAATGGTAATCATACAAGAATTCTTCCATGCATATATTATATTGCTTGGTTGGATCAATGAGGATACCCACCTAGATTGCCAGGAAGAGAAACTCACATAAAGTGGAGCATAATAGTTATTTTGGGGGATCTCCTCATAAAATGCAATAATTGAAATATATGAGAAGAAATATTAGTATGAGTCGTGCTCACAAATATATCCATATGCCAATGTGTTGTATATCCATAGGATCCCTAGTATACATATATAAATGTGAAGAAAATATGTTGGGACACTATGATCATACGAGGAGAAGAAATATGCTTGGACACCTTTGACCATACGAGGAGAAGAAATATACTTGGACACCTATGATCATACGAAGAGAAGAATATGTTTGGAAACCTATTGAAAATATATTATTAGATTGAAAATGTGAAGGAAATAAATTAGTATAAATTTGCAAGTTTTGATTAGGGGGATCAATTCAGTGATTACTCCCATTGCTAGTATCATCAACATGGATAACATTATTGTCAGTTAGATCTTAGATCTTGGATTTTATGAAATCCTATGTAAGGTAATTGCAAAAAGCATGTTCATTGTAACCCTTAGGTAACCCTCTAGATGGGTCCAATTATGAATTCAATAAACTTTGTAACACATTATTTAGAGGTTCACTTAACTTGTAATTTTCCTAGGAGTTTGAGGCTTAAAAGAAAGAGCATTAGAGGCACTAGCCACATGCTTTGAAATGGACTTGCTTTCTTTCTTATCATTACCCTTGTGGAAGGTATTGGACTTTTTGAAATTTTGAGATAAGAAGATGGAGGTGTATGGGAGGACCCATACTTCAAATGGCTAGAAGCATGTAATTTAAATTCAACACTCTTAACATGAGCACAAAGAACTTTAATGCATTTTAGTTGGAATTATGAGGTAGATGGGCTGCAACAAATTTTAGGAAGTGATTTGTCCCAACATAGAAAAATCAATAAAACTCAAACAAATGAGTTGAAACTAGTAAATTTTTTGTTTGTTATTGTGGATCACCTCCACAACTATAGGAACGATCATCCTTATGAATCTAACTTGCACAAGTGAGGATACAATATAGATGTATGGTTATAATCTCTATAAACCTCTTTGTATTTACCTTAAACCTATCATGAATTTGTGTGGTCAATAGTTTGCATGTAACAAGGATAGTATATCCCTTGTGTTAAACCACATAAGGATACCAAGTCAACGACTTTGACAATGATTAAAAAAACATATAGCAAATGTCATAGATGAAGCATGCAAGTCATGCAACAATAATGCTCTTACCATGTCAATGAATATATCTTGAATATTCTTATTAAATAGTTCTAAGATGGTTTCTAGGTGTGTTAAAATGAACTAGGGTTGTCCCTTAAATTAAAACTCCAAAGATCACAAATGACACCTTTTGCACATCAAGATTACACACAATATTTAACTGAATAGGTTCAGTCAGTTCTAAATTTGAATTTTGAAAGTTCAAAGGTCATTTCTGCAATTGTGAAGTGGAAACAAATAAATCTTAGATCAAGACTAATCGCTAACGATGAATGAAGATGAAGATAATTAAGGGCTTAAATTATATGCAACTTAAAATAGAAATTGTGTCACTTATATGTACTAACAATTACATCAAAAATAACCAACATAAAATAAATCCAAAACAAAAAGGAAAAGGAAAAGTATGGGAAAGCAATTTTCACCATTACAATATCAAAACCCCTTTTTAAATCTTGTCAAAATGTTCTTCGAGCACATTAAGAAGAATTACAACCCTAAGGCGTTCTTTGAATCTAATCTTAAGCTCTCTTTTAACTTCCACATACATTGTCTGACAACGCCGGAAATCACAATTTGAAGAGTTGACAAAGGCTTTTCATTTCATATATTGGAAATTCACCAATTCTACATAAATTTATGTGCATGGGTCAAGTAACATCACCAACTATTATGTTAATGAGAGTGTCTTATAGTTAAATTTACATAATTTATTCTGTGTATGTTTGTCACACTTACGAATTATAATTGACTAGTTATATACTCTTACTGAACATTTTAATAACTATTTGCACTTTGTATAATCTATGGGCATTCAGATCCTGTCCCTAAAATACTAAAATTAATGTTCCTAGGCCCACAAATGTGAGACAAACTGAATCAATGTGGTCTATATGATGTATCCATAAATACACTATTTGTATTCGTAAGCCCAATCAAGCTATTTGAAGAAATACCAAAATTATCACCATGTTGGCCAATTAAAGACAATTGTTTTGGATAAAAAATAATTATAGATTCATGAATTTCAGCTTGGCGCATGGTTTCTTCTGCTTGAAAGAAGATATTTACTATTCTCGTTTAGAGAAGTTCAATTATTCATTCAAAGGGCAAGCACATTCAAATTGCTTTTGCTCTCTTCTGCACAATTCAAATTCATTTCCATAATAGTTCATACATCCTGAGTAAGAATCCATCTCTTTTGGACATTTTCCATGAAGTTCTCTCAGCCTGCCAAACAACAGCCAGCTAGATTAGGAAGAATCCCAGGTTAAAGTAATGAACCAGATTACTATCAGCTAATCTTATAAATACAGAATCTGTCAAAAGAAAACAACATACAAGCTATGCATTAACTACAAGCACAATTATTCCATATTACAAAACTATGATTTCATCGTGACCATGCCATGCATGGTTACCAAATCCAGCCGGATCTAGTTCAAACCCTGTCAGTTCTAGATTTTTCAGCCATAACAAATCAGTCCAATCTAAGCAAATCATTATTTTTCTCAAAATAAATTCCCTTTTTTTTGAAACCCACATCCAAGCTGATTCACTCGGCTCAGCCTTAGCTGCCCAATAGTGTTGTTGTCCTTCCACTAGTTACCTTATTGATATCACTATTGGCAAGGAGATATTGATGTTGTTGACACTATAACATTGTTTTGATACACTCTTAGTCTTATTGTTTTATGAGTTCGTCAAATTGCACTCTTAGTCTTATTGTTTTATGAGTTTGTCAAATGTGTTAATTAAAAATTTTCTTGTATGGATCATAGCCATGTCACTCTTTCTTATATGGATCGTTACTTAACAAGTTAAACATGCATCCAATAAAAGACTGGGAGTCAATAAATAACAAGGGAAAACACAGCCAAAAAAGTTGTCTGTCAAAACAAAATCACACTGCCAACAACATGAAACAAGAATCTATGTTGTCAACCTAGTCGCATACTTGAATGTAGGTGATAAAGAGTGTAGATATACAATTCCTTTTGAGTCCTTGAACAAGAAAGAAGGTGCCGACTGCTAATGAAGGTCAATATGATGCCCTTGCAAGCCCTTTGGTGCCAAATTGAAGTTCCCCAGGAGCAGCTATTGAAAACTTTCATCCTGAAATTTAATTTCTACAAGAAATGAGCATGCCCAATTTCAAGCTCAAATCTTTTGAAAGGGTGTTGACTGAGAGAATATCTCCGAATGAACTATTAAGCAGAATATGGAGGTAGTATATCTAGAGCGATCCCTTGATCAGAACCTCTTAGAAGAGAGGACCCTCAGGTTTTGGTGGATCGCCTACAATTGTCATCATTAAAACTTGGCTTTAATAATGGATTCAGTTTTTGTTTACAAATGATTATTTGCTATATTTTCCACCAATCAAAATCTTTGATTTCTTTACCAATTATTGGTTTATATTAATCTTGCATATTCCTGTTATTTAATAATGAAAGTAAGAAAATGCATCTATATATACATGCTGATTGGATAAAACAATTTAAGTGTTAATACCAAATGACTCATAAATCGAGGCAATCTACTTTAAAGGCCATGCCATATGTCACATGTACTCACTGTTGAATGTCAGAAAATTTAATTAGGTTGTGGCTGCAGGAGAACACAAGGGCCAGAAAATCATTGAAGAGCAGTGGACTAATTACCAAGGTACCACCTACTAAAAGCAGGTTCCTTAAAACAGAGCAGGTAAAATCAGCAACCATGTTAATTTTTGCATTTTTTATTCCCATTCCTTCTATTCTTTCTTATCGAGATTTGAGATACACAGCAGGATGTAATTAACCTGACTCTTTTGTCACGGATCTAAGTAGATGGTTGTATGACCATATTTATAATTTTTGTTAGTCACTTTCTTTTTCTTAAGACTGTCCAGATAAAAATTAGATTTGAGATACACAGCAGAATGTAATTAACGTGCCTCTTTTGTCATGGATCTAAGTAGATGGTTGTATGACCATATTTATAATTTTTGTTACTATAAATACAGTCACTTTCTTTTTCTTAAGGCTGTCCAGATAAAAATTAGATTTGAGATACACAGCAGAATGTAATTAACCTGCCTCTAGATTTGAGATACACAACAGAATGTAATTAACCTGCCTCTAGATTTGAGATACACAGCAGAATGTAATTAACCTGCCTCTTTTGTCATGGACCCAAGTAGATGGTTGTATGACCATATTTATAATTTTTGTTACTATAAATACAGTCACTTTCTTTTTCTTAAGACTGTCCAGATAAAAATTAAAAAATTCAGGTGGACTCTCAAATTTTCTCAAGGAATATAATAAATATATATTGTCTTTAATGTTTCCTTCCAATTGCCATGAACAATTCCAGCAATCCTTATAGTTAACAGCGGTTTATGCCTGTCTGATCTCTTTGGTGATAGGTGTAGTGAAAAGAAGTCACAAAACACATTGAGTCTGCTGATAGATGGTAAAACTGCAGAACATACAAACATAACTTCGAAAATTTTTAATATAAAATTTTATTGGAAACCATTACTGCGAGTTTGAAAAAAATAGAGAGAATGCTGAACAACCCGATTTTTACGTT
Source organism: Sequoiadendron giganteum (assembly GCA_007115665.2). NCBI lineage: Eukaryota > Viridiplantae > Streptophyta > Pinopsida > Cupressales > Cupressaceae > Sequoiadendron > Sequoiadendron giganteum. The sequence continues at coordinate 386,948,655 of CM021105.1, forward strand.
TTCAAATTTGTACCTAACCAAAATATAGCATGACTCTTATTAACCTAATCAGCATCTCTACAGTTATATGCTGAAAATAAATGCCTCAAATGTAAAATAAGCCAAAAAATGGGTAATATTTATTGTGATTAGTAAACAAAAAGCCAATTAAATTATATTTCTAAAAGTTGTTTTAATCACATTGAATGTAGACATAATTATAAGTTGAAATATATAAATAATAGTAAAAATATAACATACAAAAATATCAAACTAACTTAAGCGTACTGGATGAACCTTTTACCAAATTCATTATTAATATGATAAAACTGCATCCAGTATGCTGGATAGAAACAGATAACTTACATATATTTAAATTTATAGGATGTAAATGCTGGAATCATTAGAACTTTAAATGTCATTCACTGCCAAAACCTTAAAAGTTGAGGCCATAAACCGTCATTTTTAGGCCCAATCAAAAATCTCCCAAATTGTACTGCTCAAAATGTGAAAAACATGTAATCATAAATTTTGAAAACAAAGTTCCAGCATTGGAAGAGCACCATTGAACACGTTACTGCCATTAAAAATTTATATGGTGGGAAAATTCAACCATCAAATTTAACCCCTACAGACTGTTGTTTTATAAAGGTTGTCCATTATGTACTTTATCATCACCTGCCATTTTTGTTGGTACATTAAATTTAACTTTTTCAATTTTAAAAACTTGTCATGGTGAAATTTGCATACCCATACCAATTCTCATTTAGTTTAGGGCCCATTTCAATGGAACATCTTAATACAATTACATACTAAAGAGTAGCACATTCTTGTGTTAAGTTTGGTTCATGGCCTGATACATTTTCCCTGTCCACATCATCTTTGCTTGCATTTATTCCCACACATTCTTCATTTATTTGACCTTATCCACTTCCTATTTACATCTACTCATGCATTAGTCATTTATTAGCTGTGTTACACGGGGATGTATCCCTGCCCCTCAAACCACCGTCCCCATTCCGCGACATTTCAGGGACAGCAAGACAGCAGGTGATGTCCCCTAGCCATCCCCACCAACAAGAAAATTCTGGAAACATCTTGGAAACATGTCCCCATTTTAGGGGGTGACAGGAAATAGTTAAGGGGCGCTTGGTCAACTTGAAGGCAGCCACAAACATCTCAGATGTCCCTCAACTGTCTCACGAATGGCCAAGAGCCCCCTACAGTGCAGCAATTTTTTATAATGTTTTTAAAAAAATCATTCATAACATTAAGAAAAAGACTGTTAAATATATCGTGACAGCATTATAATAGCAGTATAGCATGACAACATCATAACCGCAGCAATAAGTATATCATGACAGCAGTGACAGCAACAACTGTAGTATATCAGCAATAAATATATCATGATTCAGATTCATAGTTAATGATATAATTTATATAACAGTTCCTAACAGCAATAATTTGGATTTCTGATTTTGTTGTTCAAAACAGTCTCAAACTTCAAAATTCTTGATATGGCATTAGAGTCGGTTATTATTGTCAGTTGCACAAGAGATTAAAGATGCATTGGCCATGGTCTGCAGTGTGGTATTGTGTGAAAAGTGCAAACAAACAATTTCTTTTTGGAATGTGGTTGGTATGCAGGCTTCTGAAGACATCATCCAACATTATTTTAACAGTGTGATGTTATATTGCTGTTCATTAACTTGTAGAAATTTGATCTCTCTCTCTCTCTCTCTCTCTCTCTCTCTCTCTCTCTCTATATATATATATATATATTCACACACACCTTTCCATATATTCACTTCAAACCTCAAATTGACCATTTTCCCTACCTAGTTCAAATTCATGAGCTGCTAGTTCAATCCCAAGGAGCCCCAACCAAACCTTAATTCAGGGTTTCAAATTTCAAAATTCAAACTCCTCCCTCTTTCCACTAGTCATTGTGAGCCAACTTGGTATCCATTTGTGCGACCTCTTTCTATGTTTTTCATATTTAAAGACATTCATTTGTGCAATTAATCCTTAAGAAAACAAGAAAGATCATCTAGATCTAAGTTACCGATTCGTCCCTAGCAGAGCCTGGATACGATTCAATACGTACCGAGTACGGGACTCGGGTACGGTACGCCCCAGATTCGCCCAGGATACGTTTTTGCGCGTGCGGATTCGAGCTAGATTCGCCGGGCACCTACGGATTCGTCTAGGATTCGGCAAAACGAATCCAAGGCGAATCCGCGACGAATCCAGGCGTGAAAACGCCCAGTCCACGGAAAAAGGCCTTTTTTTTTGCATTTTTAATTCATTTTTTTGACCGAATGTTGACATATTAATATTTTAATAATCATTGCAACCCTAATTCGTCCCTCCAAACACACTAAATAGGTAAAAACAATCTCATTTAACAATTTGTGAATGAAATACAAGTTTTTTTGCCTCCATTGCTGAACTTTCTCTCTTGCTTGCACAAGCTTGAATAGACTTGAAGGTTGATCATTGGTTGTTCAAAGTTGATTGTTGTGCTATTCCTAAGCACTTGCAAGTGTCCATTCGTTGCCAAGAAGATTGTAGAGCAAGATTTCTTCAAAAGAGGTAGGTTTCTTTGAAGTTTTTTGTGATGAGCCCTGCTGGCTCTCAACTCAAAACCCTTATTTTCTTAAGTCTTTATGTGTTATTTAATTTTTTAGAGAATGTTTGATAGACAGAAGAGAAGGGGCGCACATCATAATTGCTCATAAAATGTGAATTTGCTCTAATTTCTTCAAAAAGAAAGTACAGAAGATATTATTTAACTCCAACAAATAGATTGAGAATGATAAACATACCGAAATATCTCCAGATTATTTAATTAAAGATATAAGCCAGTTTGACAGCCGGAAATGAGGAATTCAAGCAAATAAGCTCGCCCAAGCTCCAAATCTGGATTCTCCCACTCAAAAATGAGATACAATGACCTGGTAGTAGTAGACGCCAAAGTAGAAGCACAAAGAAGAGCAAAGAGGAAGGCGTTTTATCAAGTTCCCTTCACACGCCTTTTCCAGAGAAGCACAAAACCCAAGGCAAAAAGTACGGCCAAGTCAACTGCTGAAGAAACAAAGATGATAACTGAAGAGTTGCTGAAGAGGACGCCTCATGATGAAGAAACCCTCATTTATTTGCAAACAATAAGAAATCTGAATATATAAAACCTCTGTTTGTATCTGTAGAACCTCTGTGTGAAGCTCTCAACTGTACTGATTCAACTGATCTTTCACAGCCTCAAAAGCACTCAACACTGAAGAGTTATCGTTCCTCAATGGACAAATGTTCAAACCCTGGTCACAGGAGAATGCACAGGAGAAAATAGCACAAGGCAAAGTGAAATTGTCAAAAGATGATTTTCTATTGCCAGAGAAATGCTTTATACCCAAATGGCACGCATTTCAAGAAAAATACGCCTTTTTCAATCATTAAAATCTTTTAATATTGTATTAAGTCTTTTTCAATAGTTTCCACTTAATACTTGAGCGCACCTTTTTTAATATTTTAAGTCATTAAAATATTAAATCCCCTTTTGAACATTTTAAGTGATATAAAATATATTAAAGTCGATGTGACTTTAATAAAAAAGGCATTAAGTTAAATAATTAACTTAATCACTTAAAATTCCATAACTCGCTCAAAACTTAGAATATTCCCATGCCGTCAGAAGCTGTGGACTCCTGAAATGCCAACACCTGCTGTGAACCAGTCACTGAGCTCTGAAAACCAAAACGATCAAACTCTCCAGAAAGTATCACTGACCCTCTAACCAATCTGGCTAGCCCACAAGGGTCCAATAAAGGGCTAACACACTGTTCCCGAGAACTGTCTAGCAAGGGAACATCACATTTTTTTATTTTTTTCTTACATTTTTTTTAACAAATGAACTATTTCGTTTTGTTTTTATTGTTTTGTTGATTGTTCTCATTCTTTTAAGTTTTTTAGTTTCAAATTTCAATACCAAAATTATTTCAATTTGTTGTGCCTTAGGTATTACAATGGCATCCAGTTCTTCCTCAGGCCAATCTCCTTTCAAAATAAATGCAACCTCTCCCCTTTGGAAATATGTAGAAATGGTTCAACAATGTCCATGTGGTGGAGTATATATTTGGATTTGTGGTCATTGCAAAGTTCAATATACGAGCTCATACAGTCGAGTGAGAGCTCACTTGTGTAAGATCCTTGATAATGGCATCAAACCTTGTCCAGGACCTCCTTTTGGTGATGGCAAAGGCCTTCCAGATGATGTAGTGTTGAAATATATTGCTGAGCAAGAAAAATCAGAGCATACAGCTAGTAGTCTTAAAACAAGCTATCCTTTGAGGAAAGGATCTCGATCCATGAAACCCCCTACACCACCACCTACTTATATTCCGCCTACACAAAGCTATCCATTTATGAACATCCCTCAACAACAAACCGTGCCCTCATCAAATAAAAGATCTAAGGGACCGTTGGAAGCTTCATTTCAAAATGAGGCAAGAGATATTGCTGATCAAGACATAGCAAGATGTGTCTATGCCAATGGATTGGCATTCAACGTTGTTCGTTCACCATATTGGCAAAAAATGGTGAAATCTATTAATGAGGCTCCAAAGGGGTATAAGGGCCCAGGTTTTAAGAAGGTGCGTTGCACCTTATTGGAGAAAGAGGTGAAACATGTAGCACACTCATTGAAGCCCATAAGGGATTCATGGATCGAAACAGGGGTGACCATCGTTTCTGATGGATGGAAAGATGCGAAAAAATCGCCCATTGATCAATGTTATTGTCGTCTCCCCTAAAGGGGCAATGTTTTTGAGAGCAGTGGATTGTGAAGGACAGGTGAAAGATGGTCCATTTATTGCTAACATCCTTTGCCAAGCTATTGAAGAAGTGGGCCATCAAAATGTTGTGCAAGTTGTAACTGACAATGCCAAAAATTGTAGGGCTGCAGGGTTATTGATTGAGGAGAAGTATCCCCACATTTTTTGGACACCTTGTGCTGTCCACTCCCTCAATCTAATGCTACAAAAAATTGGATCCACAATTGAGTGGATCAAACAGTTGTATGCTGAGGGCGAAGACATCCAAATGTTTGTCACCAACCACCATATGACACAAGGAATATTCAGACAATTCTCAAAATTGGAATTGTTGAAGGTAAGTTAATTCTCAATATTTTTAAATTTTAAATTTTCATTTGATTTTAAATTTTGATTTTGTAAAGTATTTATAAATTTTAATTATATTTTAATTTTAATTTCCAAACAGGTTGCTAAGGCCCGTTTTGCCTCCAACACAATTGTGTTGAGGCGACTTATAAAGGTTTGTGAGGCACTTTGTACCATGGTAATCAGACCTGATTGGTCCATATGGAGGCAATCTAGCAGTGAAAGGGCAAATAGGGTCAAGCAAAGGATCCTAGATGATAGTTGGTGGGATCGTGTTGAGTACCTGGTTAGTTTCACTGAGCCTATATTGAGCATGATCTGTTACACAGACATGGATAGACCTTGTTTGGGAGAAGTATATGATGGTATTGACTCAATGATTGAGAATGAAAACCATCATCAATGCAAAAGAGGAAGATCTTGAAGAAAAATTCTTCAAAGAGCTACAAGAAATCATGGTTGATAGATGGAACAAAATGACGACTCCATTGCATCTTCTCGCTTTTGCATTGAGTGCCAAATATTATAGTCCTGAGATACTTTCTGCTTCACCAAGAGTTGCTCCATATAGGGATGTTGAAGTAGGTCAAGGGTACAAGGCAGCACTTCGTAGAATCTTCAGTGATCGTGACCAACGTGATCGAGTGAGGGCTGAGTTCATGGCTTTTGCATGCTCCAGTATTGTTGATCAGAATATGGATGCTCTTCGAGACAAGGCCAGGGTGGATGCTCATAGTTGGTGGTACTTCCATGGGCAAGAATACATGCACCTCCAACCTATTGCAATTAAAATTTTATCCCAAGTTTGTTTTATATTTTGTAATTTTTATTTTTATTTATAATTTTTATTTTTATTAATTTTGTAACTCTTAACTATTTAATTTGGTCTTAATAGGTTGCTAGTTCATCGGCTTCTAAGAGGAATTGGAGCACATACTCCTTCATCCACTCAATAAAACGCAATAGGCTGCATTCAAAAAAGGCAGAGGACTTGGTGTATGTGCATTCAAACTTGCACCTCCTTACACATAAGCAAAGTTCCTACAAAAAAGGAGACACAAGGAGGTGGGATATTGAGCCAGAGCAGCTTGACTTGGATGCTTCCACAAGTCACTTAGCTGCACTTGATATTGATGATAACTATGAGCCTGAAGCAGCTACTGAGTATGAGAGTGGTAGTGTTAGTGCTAGTGGCAGTGCTTGTGCGAGTGCCACTAATGCTGTTTGTGGTTCTACACAAAATGTATCATCTAATGATGCTGATGATGCTGCTTTTTTTTATGACCCATATGATTCAAATTGATCATTGATCAATAATAGCTGATTGTAAACACTTGACATTTTATGTTTGAACTTTAATTTATAATTTTATATCATGACATTCGACTTTTGAGTATCACTAATATTTTAATATTTGACTATGAAAGTGGTGATGTATTTTTGCTATGTTATTAGACTATTAATATGGTGGTGTATTCTAAACTCAATTACTGCTGCAAATATGTATATATTTCTAATTTTTATATGTTTTTTGTATTGCCGAATCCAAGCCGTACCCAACCCCAAATTTTTTTTTTGCCGAATCACATACCGGATTCGCGTACCCATACCCGAATCCAAAAACGAATCGATAACTTAGATCTAGATAGATGATTAAAAAAATGATAAAAGTACTTTGTTTTTCTAAGGGACAAAGAATAATAATCTGCATAAGAATCATATAGGCCATCTGCATTTTGTGCATGTTGTCTTCAAACATTCACTTACACTTGTAGAGTTAGTTCATCCAAAAGGTTGACATAGGATAACGTGACCCCAGCGATCTGGTAGTCTCCCTAGAGGTGTTCATAAGCACCACCATCCTTACAAACAAACCAAAGATCAAAGACTCAAGGTGAACCATTTTTCTTTGCAATTCATTCTCCCATGTACAGGTTCATTCCCATGCATCAAATCATTCTTGCAGCACTCAAGTTCGAACCAAAGGAGCTTGGGTTCAAACCACACAGAATTCTGAAATTGTAATGACATTGAAGCATCTGCTAGACTGAGAGCATTAATTTTTGAACTGTGGTGAATGATTCCAAAATGACATCAATAATGTTTCTACAATGTTGTTCCAAAGTTAAGTGCATCTTTCCTCATTTAATTTCTAAATATTCATTGTATGTTTGTTGACCTGGCTGCTAGTTTAATCTGGGTTAATCTATGTTACAGGGTTCTTCAAAATTGCCTACCGATTCCTATAAATACAACACAAGTTCTAGTTTCGAGCTGAGATGGCCTGGGGTTCGCCCAAGGTTTGGCTTGGGCACCCAAGTATCCTATGGGTCCATCCCTAGGCAAACCCAAAAAACAAGTGAAATAAAAATAAAAACTATATACTAATTGAGTTATATTACTAATAACTCTATCGATATCTTCAGTTTTTTCTCACATTTGTATTGTCATTTTGTAATTTTATTGTAAGTTTTGATTTTTATAATTATTATAATGCCCTAGTATTCTCCTTTTGTCTATGCTCCACGAGGACACGTCCCTTGCCTTTTTTGGCTCGTACCCGTACCGGGGACAAAATTGGGACATGGGGACAGCCTGGAAATGTCCCCTAGCCGTCCCTTTTTGACGCCAAGTTCTGGAAACTTTTCAAGGACTTTTTTGCAAGTTTCAAGGGACTTAGGGGACGGCTAGCCGTACCCGGCATGGCCAAGACATCCCTCGATAGTATCGGGTATGGCTAGCCGTCCCCTACGGCCCAGCCACATTTTGAATGCATTTTTTTTTTTAAAGTAAGTTTTTTAAAAGCAAAAGGCAGGTGCCCACAAGGACCCCCCAATGCCACTTACCTAAACCTAAGTCTATTATATGCCCTCAAATGGAAAAAAACAACTCATTTTTACATTTGCATTTTGAAGTGAAGAAGAGCAAAAGAAGAGCAGTTGGATGAAGGAGAGAACAACAGGTTGAAGAGGAGCTTGGGGCATCATTTCCACCATATTAGAGGTATGTTTTTCATCTTTCTTTTGTATTTGCTATTTGTTTTTAATTTTTTCAAAAAAAAATTAACTTTTTCAACACATAGGAAGGGCATTGTGGGTTTTTTTTTAATTTGAACTTGCAGCTCTTTGAAATCAGAAAATTTATAAAAAACAATCATGAGCAACAGTGATAGTGAGGATGTTGAAATTCAAATGCAAGAAAGAAGTAGAACTCAAAGAAGTAGACCTAGAAGTATGACAAACATTGGGGAGTGTTTAGAGAGTGGGAGTGGAGCAAGGTCAGCAAGTTCAAAGTTCAAACCCATTTGAATGTCCATCCAAAACCCTCAAAAAATATGCAAAAGGCCCATTTAACCCCAAAAAGACTCTACTACAATTTGCAACAAGAGTTGATAAAGAGAAGAAAAAAATTTTGGGGGGTAGTAGAGTATGGGAGTGTCATTTGTGTGGCAAACAATATAGGGGCAGCTATATGAGAGTTTATTGCCATCTTTTGTGGATAGGTGGTCAAGGGGTGAAAAGTTGTAGAAAAATAACCCAAGCTGAAAAAATTGAGGCAACTAGATTGCATATGGAGGTGGGCCATTAGATAAAGGGGTTTCGATGGAGAGTTTGCAACCTAGTGTGGGAATGCCTACGAGATCAGTGGATGTTGCTTCTCAATCTCATGTGGGGGAGGGTTCTACTAGGGGAAAGAAGAGATGTATGAATGTTGTAAATATGTTTAATATTACAGTACGAGATGGGGCTGATTCTTCTATTGCTAAGTTTTTTTATGTTAATACCATACCATTTCATGTCTAAACAAATGTGCAAAGATATTATAGCTGTTGGTCCCTCATATGTTCCACCTGGAGAAACTAAGCTATGCACCACCCTTCTTGATAGAGAGTACTCCAAGGTGAGTGTTTTGATGGAGGATATAAGACAAACATGGATGAGAGATGGCTGCTCCATAATCATGGATGGGTGGACCGATATCAAACATTGGCCACTCATCAATCTTATTGTCACTAGTTCAACAAGCTCTTATTTTCTTAGAGCTATAGATTGTTCACAGAAAAGGAAGGATGCAACCTTCCAATTTCAGATTTTGAGAGATGCCATAGAGGAGGTTGGAGCCTCTAATGTTGTGTAGGTAGTGACTGACTCAGCCCGTGTATATAAATTAGCGAGATTGATGGTGGAGAGTGCTTATAAGCACATTTTTTGGACCCCTTGTTGTGTGCATGCATTACACAATACCTTGAAGGACATTGGGAAGATAGATTGGTTGAAGGCAGTGGTTGTAGAGGCAAGAGATGTGCAAATATTCATTTGCAACCACCACACTTCACTTGCTTTATTTAGAACATTTTCGAAGAAGGAATTCTTCAAGCCTGTGGAGACTAGATATGCCAGCTACTTCATTTTATTGGAGAGGATGATTGAGGTCCAGAGAAAGCTAGGTCCCTTGATGGACCTCCTAAAAGCTTGTTGATTTGGTAGGAAAAAGGATAGAATAACTAAAATTGAGATAAACTGGACCTAAGAGGTGATGCACCAATAATGAGAAGACTTTGTACCTACTGTTTTCACTCACAATTCTTCTCAAAAAACTGCTATATTCTATGCACAACTCAATTTTTGACAAACTTATACAAAAATGTTTATCATATGAGCCTCTTGCCAAAGGAGTAGTACAGTTGGATGGGACAGCCATCAACACTATTGGAGTCATTAAAAATTTGAGCCTCACTTTGCATGCTTGTCCAAATTTTTCCATACCTCAAGATATTTATGTCATAGATCTTCCACCATACTTTGCCATATGCCTTTCCAGAGACTTCATTGCAAAGTTAGGTGATTATCTATCTACTTATTGGTCACACATGTTTTTTAGAACAAGGTATGGAACCAAAATAACAATCAAATCAAAGCCTATTGCAAAAGACCATATAGAGCCTTATGTTCCTAATATTGTGAATGCAAATTTTACCATTCATGAGCAAGAGGAACAACCTGTTGTCGAAAGAGGAAAATCAAGTGTTTGCCGCTATTTGGTGATAGTGAACTCATTGTGAATCACGTGAGAGGTTTAAATGTCTCCAAAAATGACTTGCTCAAATCTTATAGGCATAGAATTTGGGATATCATTGAAGAATTTGATGCTTTTAACTTGCTGTCCATACCTAGAAATGAGAACAAACATGCTGATAGGTTGGCTGCCATAGGAGCACAGTACGATATTCCAAGTGATATCAGCAACAGTAAAGGGCAGCATTATGTCAAAGTGGTGGTAAGACCTTCAATACCTGATAATAAGACACATTGGCAAGTGTTTGATTATAGTTGGAAGATTCTACTAGACTCGCCGCGGACTCAGCGGACTTAGGAGTCTACAAGTTGACCGAGTCGACTAGGCGCGGACTCGCGAGCCAAGTCTCTAGCTTGGACTCCTAAGTCCTTGGCTCGGACTCTTGAGTCTTGTACCTGGACTCTTGCCGCAGCTGGAGGTTGCTTTCTCAGCTTTAAAACATGATATTTTTCAAAAAAAATTGCCGAGTTTTTTGCCGAGTCCATGCCAAGTCCCGAGTCCAAGTCCTATTTTGGGCTGCTGAGTCTACGTCAAGTCCGAGTTTTCACTTTGTGTTTGATAGTGATAAGCAAATTACAAATTTTTTGATTGAAGAGGTTGAGTTTTCAACTGCTAACCAAGACAAATTGCAGCAGCAGTATGGTGAGCAAATTATACAATTGAAACAATGAAAACTAACAAATTGCGCAAAGGTTTGGTCTCACTAGAATCATTTTTTAGTTTTGATGATCAAGAAAAGAAAAATAAAGTTAGCATGCAATTCAAACAAGATCACTATGAACAAGTAAGCATTTTCAAAGACAAGCTTTTAAAGTTGGGAAAAGTATGTACAGCTGAAGAAGAAGCTGCTTTTATTGAGTTATGTCAAGAGTATGATGATATTTTTGCATGGAAGTATAGTGATTTGAAGGGATTTGACCCCAAGCTTACCCAACACACTATTGAGCTTGAAGCTAATGCCAAACTTGTAAGGCAAAAGCAAAGGCCATTGAACCCAAAATTAAAGCCACTTGTGAAAATGGAGTTGAGGAATTTGATAGAGGGCAAAATTATCTTTCCTATCAAACACACATCTTGTGTCTCCAATCTAGTTCCTATCAAGAAGAATGGAGAAATAAGACTGTGTTGATTTTATTAGTTTGGTAAATAATCAAATAATAGGATAGATTGCATTTACATTAAAGAGCATCTAAATACAATACAAAGATGGAGATCCAATAATCACGGAGACGTGATTATAAACATAACTAAAAGAAAACAAAATACAAACAAATAGAGATGTGCATTAACATAGGAAACGACTATAGTTCTAATACCCTCCCTTAATGCTTAATCTATCAACTACACCAAGATGCCCCCTAAATCTAACAAACTTATCCAGGATCAAAGACTTGGTGAGAATATCAGCAATCTGATCCTCTGTTGGAACATATTGCAATGCTAAAGATCCGTCTTCGACAAGCTAGCAAATGAAGTGACAATGAAGATCAACATGCTTTGTTCATTCATGGAATGTAGGAGTTGAGAAAATACAACACCACAAACCCCGAAGATCACCTGCATGCAATAACCTGTCACAAAAGAAGAGATGGAGACAAACAAGCAAGGGTTCTCTGAAAACTGAAAATGTATATATCAGAGAGAATGAGAGAATGAATTGATATTGAAATACAATGAGATCAATCCTTATAAAAAAGAGATCATGCAAACCCTAATAAAACCCTAATAGGAAAAACCCTAATAGAAGCTCTAATAGGAAAACATTTAATAATTAATATAATTATTAAATGTCACATTATGCAAACTAACGTGAAATCTTAAGAAGGGAATAAAGGTAACTTAATCAACATAATTAAGTTAAGACCTTTACTCTAACACCCCCCCTTAAGATGAGCAACAATGCAGCTACAAACAAATGCAGAAAAGCAAAGGTAACTACAATGCAAGAAGGCAACATGGGTCCCAGCAACTAGGCCAGATCAGGTACCCAAATACAACCAAATCTCTGTAAAATGGAGAAATAGGAAAACCTCATGGAAAAAAGCTCTGCTCCAAAAAGAGAAGAAGAAAGCCAAGAAGAGACATCACTGAAGTAGAAGAAACTGCAAACAACTGTCGAAAGATGACTGCTATGGTGTTGAAGAACCTCCGCTAAAGATAGAATGATCAAGAACAAAAAGACAACAATCTGCATAAGTGCCCATACGACACTACTCGAATCAGATGGCAAACAAAGGCAAACACCTGGAACGAAGATACAAAATGCACAAGAATCAATAGTCTAAAACACTGATCAACTGAGAATGGAAGATTTCTTCCAAGGCGAAACCAAGGAAGCATTAGCACGAACAGTATAATACCCCCCCATGATGGTGAACTGGGAGCCTGACAGATCAACTGAAATGGTGTGCAACACCCTGTAGTGCATGAAGAAGAAGAAACATCTGAAAGTGCGCAAGATAGCACTTGCAATTAAAAAAGTGGTGTGCAAAACAAAGCACACATGCATGAAGCTGGAATCATATGGATCCATGGTCGTCGTGGAGGGACACTCACCGGACAAAGGTGTGATGGCAAACAAAGGCAAACTACACAACCCCCCATGGTATGGATTCAATGTCGTCGTGAAGGGATACTCACCGGATAAAGATGTGATGGCAAAACAAAGGCAAACTACACAACCCCTCATGGCACTTTATAATATCAGTGCGAGTACAAAATATGGCACAACCTTATGTGCAAAATCCCCAAAAGATGCATGTACAATAGTGTGGCACTTTATCTCATTGCGTTTACATAAAAGATAGCTTACAAATGATGCTCAAAATGTCCTTAAAGGACAAAATACTGGAAATACATGAAGAACAGCCAAAAATGAAGCATCCCATGCAAACAAAATGTTTCTAAGAGCAGATATGTCCAGGTAATCCACCAGAATGTGAAAACACAAATAACTGAATAAAAGATACCTGGAGTGAAATCTGGAAAAATGGCATGGATGAAACTGAAGAGCTCTGAAATATGGTTCCAACGCCGCTGAGATTGCGAAAAACGGAGAAATTGATCAAAAGTTATGTGCTTGAGACTGAAAATAGCCCCTTTGTCTTCAACTGGTTGTAGAATGCACCAACGGAAACAAGAAGTGATGAGACCCACACCACTGGAAAGATGAGAAAACCAGTTTTCCGACGATATCTCATTTGCCAAAAAACGATATCGTACGCCCAAGTTACGGCCTCCGGAATAAATCAGCTCTAAAGAGGGAAAAAACCAATGCTAGGTTAAATTTGACGGTCATACGACCGTCGCAGCAAAAAACACTGTGTTAAATTTGACGGCCAAACGGCTGTCACCGTAAAAGTGCGATTGGGCTATAAATCAAAAAAAAATGTTTTTTATATAAAAAAAAGTATGTTGATTATTTTTTTAAAAATCATAAAAAAATACATTTTTTTTATTTGTAAAAAAAATTTTAAAAAAAACACAGAGGGCGGGTCCCGCATGGGCCGCTACCTGCCAATGTGGCAGGGCGGTACCCATGCGGTACCGTCCACTGCAGGTTGGGGGCGGCGCCCAAGGGCCACCGCCTACTGTAAGGACAGGCAGCGGTACCCTTGGGTACCGTCCCTGCCTGCGCAGGGACCTGCAGACGAGCAAGCCTGCAAGCCATAAAAAGGCGTTTGAAATTTGCTTTTATATATTTTTTTGATAAATAAAAAATAAAAAAAACATTACAATGTGTTTTTCAGATAAAATAAATTCAGAAAAAAAATATTTTTACCAGTATTTTCCGAATCGCGCACAAGCGACAGCCGTACCGCTATAGTTGTAAAAAAATTTTGCCTCAGATTTCGACTTTGTCCAAAAAGAATGAATGGACAGTCGATTTAGGGGTTTTGGACCGCTGCGGACGCAATGGCAATGTCCATTTGAGCTGAAAATGCTTCAAAATTGCAGGTATACCCTAGATCAAAAAAACAAGCCCCAAACCCTTGAAGCTCCAAGAATCTTCAAAACAAGTACAGGAAGCAGCAGGTGTGGAGCTCTGATACCATGTAGGAGTGGAGAAAATACAACACCACAAACCCCGAGGATCACCTGCATGCAAATAACCTGTCACAAAAGAAAAGATGGAGACAAACAAGCAAGGGTTCTCTGAAAACTGAAAATGTATATATCAGAGAGAATGAGAGAATGAATTGATATTGAAATACAATGGGATCAATCCTTACAAAAAGGAGATCATGCAAACCCTAATAGAAGCCCTAATAGGAAAACATTTAATAATTAATATAATTATTAAATGTCACATTATGCAAACTAACGTGAAATCTTAAGAAGGGAATAAAGGTAACTTAATCAACATAATTAAGTTAAGACCTTTACTCTAACATGGAAGACTGGATTCTTAGCGAGTTTCAACACCCCTTGATTGTCGCAATATAAGGGGGAAGGTCCTACTTGAGACATTTGCATGTCCAAGAGCATCCTTCGAAGCTAAACTACCTCACAAGCTGCTTTAACAACTCCTCGATATTCTACTTCGGTTGAGGAGAGAGCCACTGCCTTCTACTTCTTGCTGGTCCATGTAACTGCATATGTACCCAAACTGAATACATACCCTGAAGTAGACTTTTTGTCATCAACAGAACCTACCCAATCTAAGTCTGTATAACCAATCAGCTTTGGATCTTTGCACCTCCCATATAAAATGCCAAGGTCAAAAGTGCCTTTCACATATCTCAGCACACACTTCCCTGCAACCCAATGTTCAGCTTTAGGGGCTGACATGAAGCGAGAAATGTAGCTCACTGCAAAGCTAAGGTCAAGTCTAGTGGTAGCGAGATAGATGAGGCTGCCCACAAGTTGCCTGAATTTTGATTCATTTTGCACGGGTGAATCCAACTAAGCTAATAACTTCAGCCCTCTCTCCATAGGTGTAGATGTTGGTTTGCAATTTGTCATTTGGAACTTGTCCAACAAGCTCTTGGCATACTTTGATTGGGAAATGAAGGTACTGCCAAACCTCTATACCGAGGCAATAATGGAGGAGTCCCAAATCTGTCATGTCAAATGATTGACTGAGATTATGTTTGATCTCCTCAATCAGATGATCTAAACTGCCAATAATGATTAAGTCATCAACAAAGACAACTAGGAACAAGATATCATCACTAGTCCGATTGACATACAGATTAGAGTCAGAAGAACTTCGTTGAAGGCCATGATCAATAAGGTACTGATCAATCTTCATGTACCAAGCCCGTGGTGCCTGCTTAAGGCCGTAGAGTGCTTTCACCAATTTGCATACCTGGTGTTCTTTACTAGCAACCTTGAATCCAGGAGGTTGCATCATGTAAACTTCTTCCTGCAAATTACCATTAAGGAAGGCACTCTTTACGTCCATCTGATGGACTTTCCATCCAAACTAAGCTGCTATCGAGAGGACAAGCCGAATGGTACTCATCTTGGTTGTAGGAGCAAAAGTCTCCTCATAGTCAATGCCCTCTTGCTGTGAAAACCCTTTGGCTACCAACCTAGCCTTGTATTTATCAAGGGTTCCATCAGCTTATCCTTAACTTTATAAACCCATTTGCAGCCTATGGGTTTCTTCCCATGCCGAAGATCTGAAAGCTCCCAAGTGTGATTCTGCATGAGACTATGATGTTCAGTTGTCATAGCCTGTTCCCACTCAGGTGTGCCTTTAGCCTCTGTATATGTCTGAGGCTCTGAAATGCTATGAAGGTTGGCCATAAGAGCAAAGTTCAGTGTATTTTGCTATTTGCTCTTATTTCGAGCAGATCTACCCTTTAGTAACTCATCATCATGAAGAGCACCAATCGTCAAAGCCCACCATTTAGGTTGAAGAGTAGATGAACCAATATCGGAATCAGGAGGAACAACCTCCATTGGATCAGTTGGAACTAACATATCTGGAAGAACATCTAGATCGTACTAAATAGGGGCCGGTGGTGGAAGCGGTTGTTGAGGTACCTGCACCTTTGCGGTATCCCTCCCATGAAGTGGACCAAGTGGAAGATAAACACCCAAATTAGTATCTTTCTGAGGTTGATCCTTAGAACAAACAGATTAAGACTAATAGAAGAGCCCACAATTCTCATTAACCATGACATCACGACTAAAGATTAGACGATCAGTGTCTGCATCTATCAATCTGTATGCCTTATGGTTCTCACTATAACCTGTAAACATGAGTTTTTGGCTCTTGGAATCCAACTTAGTGCGCTAAGCATCAAGAATCCAAACATGAGTTGTGGAGCTAAAAACCTTTAGGTGACTAATGTTCGGCTTACGTCCAGACCAGGCTTCTTCAAAAGTCATCTTCTTCACAACATGAGGAGATCTGTTTAGAAGATAAACAACAATATACACTGCTTCAGCCCAAAACTTCTTAGGAACATGTCTATGTTCCAACATGGAACGTGCCATTTTTGTAATGGTGCGATTGCGACACTCGACTAAACCATTCTGCTAAGGGGTGTAAGGTGTTTTGTGAATTGGTGCTTTATGCCATGTGCAGCACAAAATGTGGAGAAATCTTTGGAACAAAATTCCCCCCCATTATCAAACCTAAGAGTAATAATAGAAGAACTAGACTCTTTTTCCACCAAGGCCTTAAACAGCTGAAATATGCTAAACACCTCTTATTTAAGCTTCAAAAAATACAACCACATCTTTCTACTGAAATCATCAACAAAAAGTAAAAAATACCTAGATCCAGTGACGGAAGGCGTGTGCATTGGACCACATACATTAGTGTGGACCAACTGTAAAACCCTTGAAGCCCACCATGAGTCGCCATAGAAGAAAGAAGTCCGATGTTGCTTTCCAGCCTGACAAGCCTCGCAAACTCCATGAGTTTGAGTCTGAATCGTAGGTAGAACACCAACGAGATCATCTCGTGATAACTGAGAGAGATAGTGCATGTTCAGGTGCCCATACCACTGATGCTAGAGACTGTTGATAGAAGTGCTCCTAGCTGCCATAGCGTGCTCTTGAGAATCACTACAATCAACAAGTCTATAAAGACCATGATCCTCAAGTCCCTGAATGACAGTAGTCTATGTCTCTTTGTCAACAATATTGCATGTATGCATACTGAAGACGATGTCCAACTGAGGAGAGTGAGCCATAAGCTGACTTACTGAAAGTAAGTTCAACTCCATGCCAAGTACAAAATATACATTGAGAAATATCAAATTTCTCGCACCAGATTGAATTTGTATGTTGCCCTTGCCAACAATAGTATACTCTTCGCCTCCTCCAAAGATAACTAAATCTTTGAAAGGCATGTACTGAATGAACCAATCTCGATGATGCGTGAAATGGGGTGAAGCACCAGAGTCAATGTACCAAGCAAAAGTGTTTATAGAATCTGTAGGACTCTTTGCCATGAATGCAAAGAAGGTAGACTCCTGCTGCTCAATGTGCTCTGCCACATGGGCTTTCGGTCTAGACTCCCCTTGCTTGCCCTGTTAAGAGGCCAAGCATTTCCAGCAATCCTTCTTCATGTGGCCAAACTTGTGACAATAATTGCAATGAATATTCTTCAACTTTGAAGAATCTAAAGATTGCCCCTGATTGTGCTATTGAAAGGACAAAGGCTTGCCTTTATTTTTCTGAAAGGTCTTTGTAGGGAATGCTTGCACTGAAGAGGATGAAGTGGCACTAGTACCAAATTGTTGTTTGCAACAATCCTGTTGTAGAAGTTTGTTGTAAAGATCTGGAAACATCAAGTCAACATTAGTCGTCGTAATATTGAGCGTCTCAATAAAGTGCTCATACGGATGTGGTAAACCCTTCAAAGTAATCATCACCATATCTTCTTCCTCCATTTTCTGACCAACAACCGCGAGCTAATCTTGAATGTCCTTGATCCTGGTCAAGTGTGCTTGCAGAGGTGTATTCTCATCCATGACGATGGAAAACATGTTCTTCAGAAAGAACGCACGACTCTTGTCGAAAGCCTCATGAAGATCTTTCAAAAGATCCCAAATCTCCTTTGCTGATTTACTTGAAGGAACCTAAGGTAACTGGTCATCAGTGACTGATAACTTCACGAGCATAACGGCTTCCCAATTCTACTCATCAAACTTCACCTAATCCTTATCAACTCCTCTCCTCTCCTCTCCTCTGATCTTGCATATTCTTGCTTCATCTCCTCGAGATCAATTTGAACCAGAAATGAACTGGGTTCACTCAAATCAAATATTTGTTGAATTTTCTCTTTGCTTATACTCAACAGAACCCCTCCATCATTATCCCTAATCACTCTACTGACAGGGTCATATCGTACTGCCCCAGCCCTGAGCAGGTCCACATCGAGGAACACGTTTGGTATAACTAGTTTGCCCATATCATATCTCCAGGCATTAGAGAAAGGGTGAGGTAAATTGCGCTGTCCATACCAGAGCCTGAACATTTCTAAACCTGTCATAGGAACCCTAGCATCTGCAATGTTATAATTTTTGCACACTAACCCTTCACCTAGGGTTCTTCCATTCATCAGAACTAAACCCCTCTTATCATTTTTTGACAGCGGTAATTGGTCGAGGAAATCACCATACAAATTTCTTTGTAAATAATCCACATGGCCGAAATGTTGCTTTGGTGGTGCCATCTCAAATAAACTAGGGCTCCTTTAAAACTTAAAATTTGAAAAGACTAGGGCTACTCAGACAACGAAAGTACAATAAAACCTTGCAATTCCCCACAATTCAATCAAACCAGTAACCCTACGACAATAATCAACAAACCCTTTAACCAGCACACTACAATTCTTCACAAAACCATAGCCAGAGTAACTAAAGTAATACAGAGAACAACTCACGGGATTATGCTTCGCAGAAGACCAAACTCTCGCTGTGATTGCTCGAAAACTCGTCGTTGGCTCTGTAATTGCTTCGAAGATGCTTGAATGCTTTGTGGTGAAATAAGATGAAGGAAAAAATGCTTTATGTCGCTCGAATTGAGCCAATAAACGTCTCATCCGCCATTAAAGCTCACTTACATGTCGCGCCAATGGCTCCAATCGCATTTGATGCAAATTTAGATTCTAACTGTCGATCTTTTACCTTCGTCAGATCATCGAACGACCACCTTCAAATAGGTTGATGTAATCTCCATCTCAGCATCGAGTGCCCACCATAGTATGCAGCGCCAAAGGAGTACATGTGAAGCCTGCTCATGATATCGTAATCACTAAACACCCTGCATCTTTGGATCACGCGATGGCGAGCAATCGTTGATCGCCACCATCAGCAATTGTGTTCATTCACAGTAGTCACCAGTACTGAATATAACCGTCGAGCAACTTTTCATCAAGATTATAACACCACCGTCAATCTTGAGCATGTGCATCTCGCAGCTGTTTTAGTAACCCACTATATAACGTATTAAAATCCGACATAAAAATTAAAGCACTTTGTTAATCTTTTTCGGCGTCGGCAACTGAGACACATGGCGCTCGCCCGTGATATTGCAATTGGTTGAAACTCAGCAGTGAGGCCATCACGGGATCGCGAGGAACGGTCAAGATCAACTATTTGATGATCGACGGTCACCAAAAAAAGTTCCCTGCGAAATATAAAACAATTATTAAAGGGACAAGGGGACATCGCCTAGGCCAACGACAAACGATGGCTTAATGTTGTTCTTAAAAATGGGGCACGAGACAACCTAAACTTAGGAGATAATAAAGTTAGGCAAAAATATTTACACTGTTTATTAAAAGGGGCTCGGCCTAGACGAATCAATGGGACATAAGTCATTTTAAAACCCCTTTCAAAAAGGTAACGGCCGAATAGATCCTACCCAAGGTATTAGATAGAACATTAGGAATTGTATGAAGGCAAAAATAAAACTCCCAACCTTAGGTTTCTTCCGAATAGTAAGACAAACCAGTACAGAGGCAGGATAATAATGGAATTCAAAGAACAAAATTTGAATAATGCTGAGGAATAAAAATGGACTACAATAATGAAATTTATAATGTATATATTTAATTTTTAATATTTATGTTTTTGTTTATAATTAGTATATTTAATTTTTAAAGTATATTTAATTTTTAATGTATATTTATGATTTTTATATGTTTTTATATAGACGTACCCAAACGTACACAACCCCCAATTTTTTTTTTGCCATATTGACGTACTATACCCATGCACCCGATTTTGATTCTGATTCTAATTCAGCAACTTAGGATGACTTTAATCCCTATAGCGATTGAACCACGTAGGATGAAGAGCCTTCCTTATTTACAAAGGATGAGATTGTTGATTTTGAGAAGCAAGCTATAGTGGATGTGGCTGCAACAAAAGTAGGAGAGATTGGATTGGATGATATGGATGAGGTAGAGGAGTCATTTCCATATAGTAGTAGGGTGGAGCCACAAATGTAGCCTTCTAGGCTAAGCTAGGAGCTACAACCAAGTATGAGGACTAGACCCTTCCCCTAGTTGTTCACTAGAGTGAGGAAGAGGAAATTTTAAAATGTTGTAATTGGTAACTTGCTTAGATATGCAATTTATGATGATAATTTTCAAAGACGGTCATCCTAAATTCATAACAAGTATTGGCTAGCTATTGTATCCGCATGATTATGTGATTCGGTACTCTATATGTATTTAAATCTAATAAAAGACACTTCCCCAACATTTTATAGACTCCTTGTATACATTTTGTAACTAAATTTACATAAAATTTGTGCCTTTTAAGAAACTTAAGTAATATTTTAAGTTGTCAAGTTTTTTCCGAGTCAAAAACTTGGGTCTGCCAAGTCCAAGTATGGGAACTATGCCTACAAGATCAAGATGTCGCTTCTATTCCATGCCTTCATTATATAAGAAATCGAAAACTATAAACATAGATGATTTTCAAAATAAGAGCCAAAACCATAAGCCTAATCTAGGCAGCCAAATCTTCATTTAAAAATCCAACACCCCATATTCAATGGTCAAGCATCTCACAATAGTTAGCAGCTCCTTTCACACCTCTTTCTCACCTTCTATATCATAGATTCTATCATAACCATCATAAGTTAGTCAAATGAAATCCTAGGTGCTCCAAGAGGGCACTAATTGCATTCCATGACCACTATCTCTGGAAGTCGCTCTATAACTCCTAACCTTGACCATTTTTCTTGTGTGATTGGGTTGTCATTTGTTAATATCAAATTCATAATAATTATAGGACAAGGCTCACTCAAAAAGCATTTATGAGGATAGAGGCTAGAGGGCAAATGGCCCAAATCAATGGATTACAATCAGTGTCATGAGCCCTACTAAATGCTTAAACGATGTTTGTGTGAAAAGCACTCGTGAAATCCTGTGCTAAACTAACATCAATACGTGATTGGGTTGTAATTAAGTTGATTTTTTATTGGTATAGTTGTGGGTTCAGTCATTGTTCCCCTCCACTACTAACAAATGCCAGCACACATGGAGAACTCCTAATTACAAATGCTTAAAGGTGTTTGTGTGCTAAGTGAATCACCAACTAACATACATGAAGAAAAATGTTACTGTATACTGGTTACACATGAAGAATATCTTAAAATGACTAAAAAACACAGCTCAAGTCTGACAAAAACAAAGAATATAATTAGGGTAATAACTAATCACACGAGGTGATCTTCAGATGAATTAAAAAACAAAACAAATAAAACTTCAGGGAGTGATCGGTTCAAACTCAGAACATAAAATGTTAACACTCGGTTCAAATCTCAGAAAACCCTGATGGAAACGAACGATGTTAACTACAAGCGAGAAAAATCTCACGAAATCACCCAAAAAAGAGTCTCTAACGTCCCATTACCGAATCGAAAGAGAACTATAATTCATTACAATGAGCAGTCATGCCAATGGATTCGATTATGGATTTGAGCATAAAGCATGAAAGAGGGTACAGAAAATTTAGAGGAGTAGAAATGAGTAGTATATGTGTACTTACAAAGAAAAGACGCATCTGGTGACCTCGTGGCCGTGTGACAAACAATTTTCTGGATTAGAGTCCGTCTTCTTGCAGTGAAGAAATGCCTTGTTCTCGGCTCGACAACTTGTAGATATATGTTTTGAAGCAGCCATTAGCACCGCCGATGTTGCCAACGGGGCTTCCGCCATATTCTCACTTGCCATCTTCTTGCTACGCGCTCTTATCCTTGTTTTTCGATTCAACTGCTATAATCATAGACAGTTCTGTGACTGGGTAGAGTACCTAGCAGCCTAACTTGGCATCTGTCAAGCTCATAAATGTTGAAAGTCGATCAACTCTTATGTGCGGAGCCTATTTTTGGCTTCAGTGTTTCTAGGTGTTTTTTTTATTGGGTATGTTAATAAGAATTATATGTAATTTAACAAGTGTAGTATATAGTGTCTACATAATTATTAGAAGTTTGAAATACATACACAAAATATTTGAATTATAGATTTGGTTATAGCGAAATGAAGGAAAGATTTGTAACAATTTTAATCTTGATGTTTTTGTTGTTGATGATTTAATGTTCTTGTAAGAAATGAGTTGACACAAAGAGTTGTGGTTGTTCATTTATTTTGTTCATATTTATTTAAAGAAAAAAATTGAATTACAAATTTGGTTATAGCGAAATGAAGGTGTAATGCCCCTGTCACGCAACCCTAGAGGAAGTTTCAATTCACAATAAAAGCGTACAATTTTTTATTATTTTTTATTAAAGTAAATTAAACATACATGTTCATCTATAATTGACAACATCCCCTAAGGCTACGTAACCGAGATTACTTAAATCCCCATTAACATACATCATTATATTTCATTGCATTTAATAACTCAAGTAGAAGCATTCATTCAACATAAATAAATAACAAGATAAGAAGATAACATCCATAACATATATCCATTACATGAATAACTGATTACAACACTCATTTCCAGAATGAGTCATAAATACATAAGTGTTACAATTACATAAATCCACCTCATAAATACAAGAGGGGTAAAACCAACTTATTACATATTGAAATACAACAGTGCTAGAAATGAAAACAAGATCTGCGAGCTGTCCAACTAGATGTCTCGCCTCCACGTATTGAAGATCAAAGGGAACCCAACAGTTTATGGTGCAAGTTCCACCCAACCAAGTGGTACCCGAAGGCCCACCCCCCATGCTAAGAGATAGTAACCACATAACATGGACAAGGTTCTACTACCTCTAACCAAAGGTAGACTCATACTGATACATACTGACTCAACCAAACACATGCACAATACAAGTATAACTCTCACATCACTGACATAGGTCACATTGCTTCCAGACTAAAATAGATCAAGTATGTTCAGAGAACCATACACATAAAACAATTAACAACAGTTGTCATAGATAGAGTGTCATCGCATAGTTAGTCATGAGATCTCCTTTAGGCATTCTTCATAGGCTTCGGTAATCCTGGTGACCTCAACCGAACCTCGGCCCTCATGCTCACTCATGCGGCATCAAATACCTCTCGTAAGGACAAGATAGATGACCACGCCATTTCAGGCCTTCTCACTCATCCCAAGTCTAAACGAGCCCTTGTGTCTATGAGTGAGGCTTAATTATCTTGATTAGTGTGAAAGGCATCCTAATCATCTAAGTACATTAATTTAGTTATCACTTGATTAAATCACTTCTGAAGGTTACCTGGTTTACCTCTTTGGGCTCCGACGCCTAACAGAAGCCACTTTTTTAATGGACAACACACCATAAAAACCATACTCCAAGGGAAACGCAAGTGCATACAACCTAGGCATCATAACCACTCCAACACAAGGAGGAAACAAATAATACAATTCACTCCAAACATCTTGGAGGCAATAAACACATAGTCCACTCCTTTCATAGGAGGCACAAACATCCCCGTTCGTGGAAACCAGGTAAAAACTGAAAAGACTCCATGCACTACCCAAGGGAAAAACAATTGGTTGACATAATGATTCAACAACCCTCTTAGATCCTCTAAGCTCTTCTGGAAGACTTACAATTTTGGACTAACACTTAATCCCAAATCCCACAATGCAACTTAACGACATAGCTACAACAAGCATTCAAGTCATAATTCAAATCTAATATTTGGATTTCTTAAACCCATACTCATTCAATAGGTAACATTGATAAAATCAAAGGCACGATAACCAGGGTTAGCTCAAATAATCATAAAACCCTTTTTCCCCAATCACGAATATAAAGAAAAGATAACAATAATAGGCAAAGGCAAGGAAATACGCTAATTTCGGATATCTTAAATCCATTTCTTTATCTAATGCTTCTCGCAAAAATAAAAATAATAACCTTACAAATTTTCATTAAAACAATTAAATTCCTTCATTAAAATAAATAATTTTCTCAACCTTATCTAATCATGCACATTAATCATATCAGTTTAAATTGCTCTCAAAGAACCTTGCATGCACTCCTATGCCTAAAACAGAATATTAAATATATAAATATACTTAAAATATATTCAGCATACTTCACATATTTAAATACATATACCATATTTATATTCAAAACTACGTTTAAAAATAAAGTCTACATTAAGCAATGATTTTAACCTTTTGTTTTACTAAAAATTATCAGACTGTAATATTAATTATTTCTGGTTATAAATCCTATCTACATATCCATCATCCAAAATATAAATATATATTAATATATAATATTAAAGTATATATATTATTTATATTAAACAAACTATAGAAAATTTCCATATTAAATACACTCAAAATCAAAAATTTAAAAAGCGAATTAAAATTCAAAAAAAGTAAATGAATAGTGGGCGGATGGTACCGTCGCCCCTGTGTTACTATCATCCGCCTACTGTACATTGTACAGCGACCGGCGGCAATTGGGGAGGCCGCACTCCCCATGGGACAGTGTGTCCCCCCAATGGGGTGGGCGCACTACCTCATGATTTGTGCTTCCCCCCAAACGAAGGTACGGTGGGGGATTCAAAACCTCCCCCACCAATGTATAAAAAGAACTTTATTTTGTTTACCATAAATTTCGAATGGACAAGCACAGAATACGAAATTCATTGTTCGACATTTTTTTTGTTCAAAAGATCAATAGTAATTTTAAATGTTTAACAATTAAAATAAATAGAGATATTTATATGTTATATGTATATACATTTACTATAATATAATACATATAATATATAAATATATATATTTACACAGAATATTTTAATTGGTAAAATTGAGAAAAAATAAAAATAAAAATAATCAGTTACAAGAAAATAACTAAAATTTTCCAAAAATCTTTCCTAAATTTAAAGAGATTTAAAAACTAGATTATTTTAAAACCATTCCTTTAATTTTCAAATAATATAAAAGTAGGAAAATTAAAATGGATCTTGATTTTTCCATTGAAAGTTTTGCAAGTTTTCTATAGAGGATTTGTTTTCAAAACCAGATCTAATTGTTTTCTAAAGGAATTAAAATTTCTTCAACAATCCAAATGTTTGAAGCACAATCTAAGGTTTAAATTAAACAATGATTCTACAATTTCCCCATTTACTTAATTAAATCCTGCATTAAATTTATACAATCTTCTCCAAATTTTAGATTAATTTAAATCTAGTTTCAATTAACAAATCCTAATTCCCAATGAATTTAACAAACATATTTCTTAAACAATATATATTTGTTTTGAACAAACAAGAACAAGAACAACACAGAACAAAACCTGAATTTTGAAGTTACAGGAAAAGATGAATTTCTGATGCAAGCCTCCTCCAAAAATCTCCTGAATTTTCTTCAATCGTGCAATGAATCCAATCCAAAACTCAAATAATGCAAACAAACTTCCTTCAAATCAATTCTACAATCAAAACTTTCTTCAAACCCTTCTATGTGCAAATATTCCAAAGAATTCTTCTCTACTTTCCATAAACTTTTTCTTCCCAAGATCTTCTTCTTGAATCAATCAATTTTCAACCAACTCTTCTTCTTAATTAAACATGCACTTCAGTCCTCAATCAAAAATATCTTAAACAACCTAAATCTAATTGCATGCAAAATTGAATATTAAAGATTAATTTAATTTTTCATTTTCGAAAACTCCCTTCAAATCAATTCTACAATCAAAACTTTCTTCAAACCCTTCTCTGTGCAAATTTTCCAAAGAATTCTTCTCTACTTTCCAGAAACTTTTTCTTCCCAAGATCTTCTTCTTGAATCAATCAATTTTCAACCAACTCTTCTTAATTAAACATGCACTTCAGTCCTCAATCAAAAATATCTTAAACAACCTAAATCTAATTGCATGCAAAATTGAATATTAAAGATTAATTTAATTTTTCATTTTCGAAAACTTACTTTGAATTTAAAATGCAATTTCAATATATTTCTATTTCTTTTGATTTAATTTAATTTAATCCAATAAAATTAATTAATTAATTTTAATTATTTAATAACTAAATTCAACCCTTTTGAGATTAAATTTAATTAATTAAATAAATTTAATTTAATTAATTAAATAAATTAAATTTAATTAATTAAATAAATTAAATTTTATTAATAACTTTAAATATAACATCTAAGCATAATTTTAATTTAATATAAAATAATCACGACTTTTAACGAATGCAATCATTCTAAAAATTGATTAAATAATTACACACTTTTCATAATCAAATAACATTAAAATAAGGTAAACTATGACTCAACAAATGAAACTGACGACACACTAAGGTTAGGGCGTAGACTTGACACATGTTACCTAACTACTATCTCCCGTTCAACTTGATTGTTGGATCGACACGCTCAAACCTGTGAAACCAGGTAGAGTCGATATCATGTACCTACAAACTTGAAACCAAGTAAACAACATCATACAATATATCCAGCATATAATACACACCGTGAATAAGGGCGCTCGCAAGCGAGTGATGCGAAACCGTCCCCTTCACCAATACACTCATCAAAGACTGACATTAACATCATAATCAATAATCTCATAATAAAATCTCATGTTAACTCTACTAACATCATTAAACCATTAAAGCATGTGAAACAATAATCAGATAAACCACATCACATCACATAAAATAGTTCGTCGCTCTATAAATAGCACTCAATAACATACACAAGATAAAGTATCAGAATATCCAGAAACATAAATCAAAGCAAAACAAGGACACATTGTCCAGTCCATAAAGCAAAACGGAGGGGTGTTACAGAAGGAAAGATATGTAACAATTTTAATCTTGATGCTTTTGTTGTCGATGATTTCATGTTCTTGTAGGAAATGAGCCAACACAAAGAGTTTTGGTTGTTCATTTATTTTGTTCCTACACATTCAAAGAAAAATTGAGCAAACTTACATCATAAATACATTGATGGTTTTATGTGAATGGTATTAAATATAGAAAAATGAAAGTAGGTGGTAAAATAAGGAACTATAAGTGCTAGAAGAAGAAGAAAATGTTTTCAAGGTTTACCTTAGGACATTTCCCAGGAAATGTAGTTTTTGGAAGAGTCCTTTCAAGACACACCAACATACTTTATGCCACATACCCATCCATTACACGTATCCCTATATATTTATCCCATATCCCATACACATTCCCACACTTTCATCATATTCATATATTTATTAAACCCAATATGTGCATACTTTCATGTACACATTTCACACCTTCATATGCCTCATTTTCTATCCTAGGTCAAGTCTACATTCATGATATTGAATTTACCACTAAACTTGACCCTTTCAAATTTAAAATTTAAAATTCAAATTTTAGCTAACTTCTACCTATAACCCTTCTCACCAAGGTTTACACAAACTTGTAAAATTTATTGTTATATCCTTGTATTTAAAGATATTTTGGAATAAGAAAAAAATCTAGTTGCGTTTGTATTACTTAGAGAATATGATGCATGATTGAAGAGTGTTGTTTACACTAAATATTCTTCACATTTGATGGGTAAATTATTTCACAAATATAAATATCTAGTTTGTTAACTAAAATTTAGAATAATAGCAAATTCATGAAATATCCTTTAATTTAACTACATGATTTTTCATCATGAAAAACAAATTAAAAAAATCACATGATCAAATCAAAAAATATATGAAACCATAAATTTCATATCTTCAATCCATTTAACTTCAAAATATGGTAGATATAAAACCACTGATAATAACTTTGTAGGGCCTTTTCTTTGCTTTATTTAATATAAAAACTTGTGGAAATATCGTCATTTGTACTCAATCCACAAAGTTTGATAGCGCTGAGGATTCAATTCTTGACTATTGGACCACTTTACTAAAACATCAACATTCAATGTTGCATTACGCCTTGTTTTGTCTATAGGGGATAGATTTAAGTACTAGTATATATATGTTCAAGATAATCTATATAAAATACGTTGAAAGATATCAAGCCATTTTTTTCAATTAACAAACTAAAAATAAATAAAAAATCATTGTATGACTTATTAGATGGAAAAAACAAAAATTATTGTAATTAAATAATGAAAATAGAATTTTGTTCCACTTTTTAAATAATTGAAAAAATCTATAAAAAACCGTTGCACATGAAAATAGAAAGTAGGTTTTTGTTTTTCATTCACGAATATGCTAACCACCTACATATCATGTTGTCATTGTAGAGTTGCATCTATCGACATAATAAATAAAGTAGAATGCAATAAGTAATTAGTATTTATTTGTGATAATGGGTTTTCCTACAAATGGTTACCTGTGGATAGTGCCTAGCTATAGGATTACAAGATTGATTACAACCTCCAAGGAAACCCAAATGATCTCTAAAAAGAATGCATGATGGGTCCTGACAAACAAGGCCAAAAAAAGGTACTCATGTACAAACAAAAGATCTTTATAAAGTGGAGAAATAGAGAAAACCTCGTAGGAAAAAATCTACTCCAAAAAGAGATGAAAGTCAAGTGAAGAACTGAAGAAGCCTCCAAACAAGACAATGTTGTCCCAAAAGATAGGAACAAAGGATGAACAAAGAGAACACCACTAAAGCATTAAGAAGCTATAAACACTGTCAAAAATGACTGTTGAAATGTTGAAAGAAGAACCTTCGCTGAAACATATAATGATTACGGTCAAGAAGACAAGAATCTGCATGAGTGCCCTCAATGACACTACTCGAATCATATGGAAAATAAAGGCAAACACCTGGAACTCGAAGATACAGATAACACAAGTACCAATAGTTTGAAGAACTGATCATGTGAAAAATGGAAGGTTGCCTCTAGAAATATGAATGTAAGAGTGTCCATATGGTAAGTGTTCCATCTCACCGAAATGCATGGGTAACCATCCGCTGCATCCGCCTAGTACATAGGAACAAATATTGTATACATAGCTCACTCCAACGAGAAACCAAGGAAGCATTAGCACCAATAGTAGAAACCCCCCATAATGTTGACAAGGGAGAGGTATGACAGGTACACTGAAACTGAATATTAAAGTGTAGTGCATGATAGAGAACCAAGAACATTTGAATGTGCAAACATGAAAGTACAAGAAGATATAAAGGGTATGAAAACAAAATTCACACGCATGAGAAAAGTATGAAGGCAACAATAAGGCAAACATCAACCCTCATGACACTCTATATCATAGTGCGAGTACAATAAGGCTCAAAGTGATGTGCAAGATCCCATAATACACCTGTTGTGGCACTTTATTTCAGTGCGTTTACATAAGAGAAATACATGCAATGTGAGCCCATAATGTCAAAAAAGGACTACATACTAAAAATATAATTCTCTGATAGAAAAATGAGGAAACTGATAGCACCATGATGAATTACACAAAAAAACATGCACTTTCAAAAAAATGACACCCAAAAATATGTATGGATGCAAAAGATATGGCTTGTCGAAGTCTCCACAATGAGAACTGAATAGCTATAGCACTAAGAAAACAAAAGTCAAAACTAGAAAATACCTGCACCACTGCAAAGAGCATGAAATTTCACCCCATTTCAGAAAAAATTGCACACGAAAAGACCATCGTATGGCCTCTGGAAGTTGAGGTGCAAAACTAAAAAGCCCAACGGAGAGGGGCTAAGAAGGGCAAAAGAGATCTCTTCCAAATTTAGCAAAATTACCTCAAAATTTGGAGATTTGCCAATTTTAGTGTTGCAGATAAAAAATATCCAGGTAGGCTGCATTTACATTATTTGCAAAAAAAAAATTGCAAAATACTATTTTTTTTAATTTTGAGTGAAAAAAACAATAAAAAAAATAAACTAATATATTTTTTTGCTTTTAAAAAAAAAATATATATATATATATATATATATAAAGTAATATATATTTTTTAAAAATATATAAAAAAAACAATTTCTAAATATATATATATAATAATTTTTAAAAAAATATTAAAAAAATTGTGGGGCGGCAGGGGGCAGGACCCACCCCACATTGGGTGGGGCGCCCGAGGGGGTTGCCACCCTACCAATTGCAGGGGGTGGTACCCCCAATGGGTACCCTCCCCATGTGGAGCAGGGCTCGAGGGCCTGCCACCCTGTCGTGGCAGAAGAGTAGGTACCCTCTGGTACAACCCCTATGATTTTTTTAAATATAATTTTTTTAAAACTAAAAAACCTGTTGTCTGCCCAAAAAAGGGCTTTTGAAATATTTTGAAAGGAAAAATTATATGAATATACCTCAATATGCGTGTTGGGAGGTTGTACAGCTTTCTTAGCAATTTTGTTTTGCCTCAGATGCCAACTTCACCAAATATGACGATTTGATAGGTGATCTTAAGATTTTTGGGCCTTTTGAGCGTGATGGTGATGTCTGTTTCATGCCAAAATGCACCAAAAATATAGCTATCCTTAGGATCCGAAAAAAGAGCAACTGCTTCAAAATCTTGTAGATCTGGCATCAGGAATTAAAATTAGGCAAAACAAAAGCCAAATTTGGCTTTCTTGACAGCTTTGGATCCAACAATGAGGTCTTTTTATGCCAAAATACACCATAAATTCACCCACCTCCAAAATTTGCAAAAAGAGCAAAGGGGATTCAAATTTGAAGCTTGTAACCCTCATTGAAGAAAGAAAATCTCATAAATTGAGAAGGGGTTCACTGAATCCACACTCTGATACCATGTTAGAATTGTGAAACAAGCACAAAACCATGAGCCACATGATCAAACAATAAACAAGTACACCTTCCACGCAAGAGATCTGCAAACAATATGTGCAATATTCATCAATAAGGAAAAGCTACAACAAGAGACTTTCAAGAAGATATGGAAGCTCCAGATAATATCCAAGAGATATTTACAATGAGGATTGAATGTTTATAAGAGCAAAGCCCTAAATGAGAAAGGGATCAAATCATGATAAGTGTCAACATCACATGAGATGAGACATAATGATCTAATAGTAACTCAATTAATAAAGCATAAAATCACTCCTAAGTTTAGCTTAAGTGCAAAGAATAAATTAGACTAATAATCAATTAAAGATTAATTAATTATTAGCTAATGTATTATAACCCTAACAGGTTTAAGAGGTAGACTATAATATTTACTTGCCACCATTATTTTAAAATATAATATAATAGTTCTCATTGTATTCTGCAAGGTAAAATGTACCTATGATCTATAATTCTCATGGGGCCTGAAATTAATGCCTGAAATTAAGTTTTGATCATTGATCTAATGACCCTCATTGTACTCTGCAAAGTAAAATGTATTCACAATTTATAATGCCCATCAAACCCAAAATTATGGGCCCCATAAGCATTACAAATTGTAGGTACATTTTGAAAGGAAAGCAAGATGTGAAAACGCCTTCCAAATGCCAATCTTACAAGAGAAATAATGTAGATGGTACTTTCAATTTCAATTATAATTACAATTCATTTAAGAAACACATACACAAGAACAAATAGATAAACACACACATAGAATTAAACACCAGATTTACATGGGAAAACCCTTACGGGATAAAAAAAACCCACACACCAAGTAAAGTCACTTTGTATTATAGTAAATAATGTTTACATATAGATTTTCAGACTCCACTCTTAGATGTTAATTCACAATAGCAAACATTCCCCAGATCAACCTCGTACACAGATTCGTTCTCACATTGTTATAATTCTCATAAGCATACAATGCAGAACATCACCCAATTGATCAAACTCTTCACCATACTACAAAGTGATTCAACGTATATGCAATATACAATCTTAGTCATTTCAGTTTTTGAACACCATCCATTAAAAGAACGTAACTGCTACAGTCGTGTCGAATTCATTTTGAAATCATGATCATTCAAAACATCGACAAACTCTAGCCAATTATTGATTTCCAACCTGGCATCAATTGGGCCCCGCTTAGGTACTCTTCACACATTATCAAATCAACCATCGTACCGCTTAACAACTTGACACTAGTCGAGTCCACCATGACACATGTCTGAAGTCTGCACACCCTGCGAAAGTCTCTTGAGACCCACCACAAGAGGTGCGAGGTTAGCGGGCACCGTTAGATCAAAGTTATTTCGATCGTTGATCAAGTTATTACATTACACTGTCAACATGACGTCAAAGTCATTACTACTAAGGAATCTCGTATGAAGTCGCTATGTCACCAAAAATCCTAACTTCATAATCTCTATCGGAGGTTAGGAATTTATCAAAACTTGCAACAAGGTGATAACAAAGAAAGCCTCAACATCGCAAAGTCGAGGGGTTATGAAGCTTTAGAACCCTATGACTTAGGTTTTGAAGTTTCAAATTTTCACGATCTAGTGATCTGTCTGTTGAAAAGTTATGAATTCTCATAACTTTGCAACATGAATTCAAAAGTTATGATTTTCAGTGATCCTACGACATACAAGGTAATAAAGGAAATTAAATGTCGAGTTCAAATGTTCCAAGCCAACAAGTTGAGGCACATTTTCAAACACATTTTACCTCATGAAATACAACAAGTGTCATTAGATTATATTGTAAATCAATGGTGGAAACTAAAGATTAGAAATATGGCCCTAAAGAAACTAATAATTACAATATACTATTGGCGAATTAATATAAATTTCTACTATAATTTATAAAATTAAGGCGAATCTAATCTAATAATGTATCGAATATTGTGGCAATTTTTTGAGTTAAGATTTTTAATAAAATAATTTTTTTGGCAATTTAAATAAGACTATAATATTTTTTTGTAAAAATGTGGCGATTCAAGTCATGTTATAGCTCAATTTAATTTGAAGCCTACTCTTTGTTGACTAGTAATACCTATTAGAGGATCATTTAATTGCAAGGGTAAGGGTCATGTTCTCCTAGATTGTTCCCCTTGATTAGAGTGGCTTTAACACAAGAAAGCATTCTTTAGTCATGCAAATGTCCTAGAATGTTTGGATCAAGAATTAGAGTCCTTTTAGTGTTGTAAAGTGAAGTGTTACTAGAATGATTGAAAGCAAAATTAAATATTTTTTAAAGATCCAAAGTGAAGTGTTCCTAGACTATTGCTTCTTGTAAAATGTAGGATATTTAATGAATAATCAATGATGAACGAATGTGCATTGAATTATTTTAAATACAAATGCATGACAATTAATCAGGAAAACATGCACCTAGGTGGTTTATAATGGATGGTGGGATAGGTAAGAGTTAGAAAATACTTAAAATTTTATTTTAAAAATGTTGGTTCAATTTTGTGTGGTGTGAGATCAATTTGACATGCCAAGGGATTGACTTGGCATAGAAAAGTGTCAATATGGAGATGGGTAATAAATGCCTAGACATGGGGACAATAATGAACATTTAAATTATGAAAAATGTATTGGAATGAGTGTTGGTATAGATAATATGGGTCAAATACGTAGGAATGAGTGTAAATGGAGAGGTGTGATGATCAAAGAATGGGCTTAGCTTTGCACAAGAATACATCATTTGTCAATATGTAATTGTATTAAGCTATTCCATTAAAATAGGCCAAAACTAAATGGGAATTAAAATGGGTAAGAAATTTTTGCCATTATAGATTTAGATGTAAAGAGTAGAAAAATATTATCATATTGGAAATTTAAATTAATAAGGATATCTTAAAACATAACATGTCATTTTTAATATCAATATACTAGTAATAATGAAATTTGCATACACAAGCCAATTTGCATTTGGTTTTTTTCCCATTTTGAAAGAATGTTTTTGACTCAGTCTGTAACCAAATAGAAAAGATAAGGGTGTGTGTTATTTGGTGGCACCATGTTGTGTGTAATGCAAACCATAATAGAAGTCTATCTGTTAAACCAATTCCAACGTATGAAGCATGGAAATAGTCAATATGAAGCTGGAAAAGTAGAGTCAACCTCTAGGAGACGTCATCCTCATTTTTTATTATCATTCTTGATGTTCATTGTGGTAAAATACGGTTGTGTATGTGTTCTTTGAGCAATGAATTTAGTTGCCACCTTTCTCCTTTCCTTGTTGAGTTGAACCATTTGAGATGAGAGGTGTCAATCCTAATACCCTGTTTCTAGCCTTTAATTGTTGATTTTTATGTATAAATAGAGGTACTCTTTACTCAAAAGGACACATAATTACACTCTTGTTGTTATTTTTTGTGTTGTTATACTTTTTTGAGTTTGTGAGAGAGTTGGTGAGAATATTTGTGAGAGGGTTGGGAAGAGAATTTTGGAGAGAAATAGTGATAGTAGCTAAAGTTTCAAGTTGATTGTGGAAGGGGGGCTATGCTAGGAACCTAGTTTATCCAATTGGAGCTTTGTGTAATCAGGCATGCTAGTTTATATACCTTTTTCTTTTATATCAGAAAGGTTAAATAGATTTGAATACTATGTTGGAAAGGAATGGTATGAATAAGTTGTGACACTTGAATGTTCTTGGATATTACTTGCTTTGATGGAACCTATATATTAGGTTAATGATTGTATATACCCTATATGGGATTTTATATGATGTGTTTCTATTTAGACTTTATGTAGTTAGTCTATACTATACGCATGTAGAAAGAAATACGAAATATGGATTACATCAATCTCTTGGAGGGAAATAACTTGAATTTGTTAGCTTATAATGTTAGGAAAACCTTGGGAATAGTATGGCTAGCAACACAACAATAGTAATGGTATGAAAGACATGTTGTCGTTGATAGGATATGACATCATGCAAACCATATTGTTAATCGATACTAGAATGATCACTTGATCATTGCTTTACTTGAATATTGATTGAAACCCTAGGTTGAGAATAACCTACTTGGTTGGGTTGTTTATTTGATCTTTGTTTAAAGCACATAGGTTGAGATTAACCTACATGATCGATCTAATCATTAATTGTTAAATTTATCCTGGGATTAGGGTAAACTAAGGATGAAATTAACCTATGTGATTAAGTTGATCACTTGAATTTGTGAATTACTATTTGATTAGAGCCATAGGTGGGACTACCCTACCAGGTTGGTTGTTTTATACTCTTGACATGAATTCATTTTATTGACATGAATCTAAGTTTTGAATAGCCTTTTTGTAATGCCCCGCCAAGTAACCCTAAAGGAAGTTGTAATTAACGATTAAAGTGAACCAATTTTTTTTTTAAAGTGCAATTAACATACACATTCACTTACTAATTAACAACAACCTCTAAGGCTACGAGGTTGGGATTACTTGAACCCACACAAACATCATACAAATAACCATAACATTTTATACTTAATGAAATATACATCATACAACAAGGATACCACATAACATAATAAGATAAACATCCAAGATACAATTTCATATTCATCTACAAAATCCAATAATTACATCACTCATTCCCGGAATGAGACAATAATACAAAAGTATTACAATTACAGAATTTCCACCTCATAAACATAAGAGGGATAAATAACTTATACAATCTAAAATAATACAATGCAAGAATAACATAAGAACCGCGAGCTATCCAATTGGATATCTCGCCACCAAGTACTAAAGAAGAATGGGGACCCAACGGTTTTGGTGCATGTTCCACCCAACCAAGTGGTACCCAAAGGATCACCCCCCATGTTAGGAGATAGTAACAAAGAAACATGGACAAAGATCTACAACCTCTAACCAAAGGCAGACTCATATTGACTCAACCAAACAAAAGTACAACATAAGTACAACATGAGTACAACGTAAGAACACAAGAACAACTCTCACATCATTGACATAGGTCACATTGCTTCCAGACATAATATAGATCAAGTATGTTCAGAGAACCATACACAACATAAAATACCAACAACAGACAAATAGACAGTTGTCCAAGACGGAGTGTCATCGCACAGCTCATAATAAGTTACCCTCGGCGGATCTTCATAGGCTCCGGTAATCTTGGTGGCCTCTACCGACCCTCAGCCCTCATACTTACTAGTGCGGAATCAAATACCTCTCGTACAGATGAGATAGATGACTATGCCATTCCAGGCCTTTCCACTTCATTTCAAGCCTTAACTAGCACTTGACTACGAGTGAAGCTAGAACTTATCTTTTTAGTGTGTAGTACTCCCCAATATTCATTTCAATTTTAGTTATCACTTGATTAAACTCACTTCCATAGGTTACCCAAATCCTACCTCTTCCGGGCTCTGGTCCCTAATGGAAGCCACTCTTCTATTTGACAACACAAACAACTAATCACCAAGGGACTCACAAGTGCATACAACCTAGGTATCAAAACCACTCCATCACAAGGAGGAAACAAATAATAGAACACACTCCAAATATCTTGGAGGCAACAACACATAGTCCACTCCTTTCACAGGAGGTACAAAACAACACAACCCCGTTTGTGGAAACCGGGTAACTACTGATGAGACATCATGCACTACCCAAGGAACAACACTGGTTGACATCATAAATCGACAACCCTCTTAGATCCTCTAAAATTCTTTGGAAGACTTAAAATATTGGACTAACACATAATTCCATATCCCAATAAACCACATGACGACATAGCTACAAAAGCAATCAATTCATTAATTTAATCTAATATTTGGATTTCCTAAATCCATACTCAAGCAATAGCTAACGTTAACAAAATCGAAGGCACAATAACAAGGTTTAATCAAATAACCATATACTCCTTTTCTATTTTCATAATAGAGAATCCTAAACAATTTAAACTCACAACCCCTTTTGCAACATACGAGGAAAATAATTATAAAAGACAATCACAAAGATATTGCCATGTTTGGATATTCTAAATCCATATCTCATTCATAATTTCATTCACAATAATTAAATTGCTTGAATAGAAATAAATAACTTAAAGTAATTAATTGACTTTTCATTGTAAACAACTCCTTAACTATCTCTTAATACCACATAAAATTATTGACAATAACTTTTCTATGTTTATATCCAAAACCTAAATCTTTTCAATTCTCTTTTAAAACATGAATATATTCAATTTGTAAACTATCTGTTTTCTATATCTATTAGTTCATGCCTTCATCATTTATCTTTTCAAATCTCCATGCAATACTAAATTACATGCATCTATCTAATAAAAGACAAAATATTAAACTAAATATATATTTAAATATACCTACTCATATTACTCATGCAATATATAAATCTCAATATTTTCTTCAATCTTACTAACAAAATACATAATTCCTTTAAAACAAGCAATTGTATTTCTATTTAAATAAAATATCTTTTCTCTATAAAATTTACCCATGCCAACAAGTCATTTCTTTTAAATCTCCACCCAATACAACATTGCATGCCTCAAATCGAATTAATATCCAATATTAAATTTACCCTTAAAAATATATATACATTGTATAAAATATCATTCATTTAAAAATACATAGAAATCTCATCCTCAATTAATTAAATTAATTTTAATATTTTATATCAAAATATTCAAACTTACCAAATACCCATTTTATTAACTAACTATATTTGATATTAAATATTATTTAATTTACAACAAAATTAAATAACAAATATCATTATAATATAAGCGAACCCTAAAAATCCTTATGAAATCCTTATGAAATCTTTAAGAAAGGCTGATGAACTGATAAACTCACGGGTTTAATTAAGTTCAGGTTGGATTTGTTTTAAAGAATCCGTAGTTTTGCAAAGTATAGCCATCCCCTATGTTTGGGGGGCAGCTATGCTAAGGCACAGCCGAACCCCAAACAAAGGGCACAGCCATTAGAAAAGAGGGGAGGGGCTACGGAGGTCTCCCTCCACAGTCGTCCCCTCATGGGGGCAGCTGTGGAGGCAGCGCCTCCCACGCCTTTCCCCCTCCAACCATTGGTTGGACCACAAAACAAAACAACCAAAAAAAAATCGACAATAGGAAATTTATTATCATAAATTTATTTTTTGGTTACCACAAACTCATAACCATGGACATCATATGACAGCAGAAATCATATTTAAATCTGTACATTTTAATATATGCAAATTATATATATATATATATATGAATTTCAACAATTGATAAATAGGGAAAATTTTGTGTAAATATTCACCTATATTTGAAATTGTAAAACCTTTTTCAGAAAATCTAAATTTCACAGAGATCTTAAGAATTAATTCTTTTAAACTATTTTCTCAAATTTATGAACAATTAGAAGAAAAATCAAATGGATCTATATTAAAATCAGAAGTTTCTCAAAACAAACTTGTTTTCCCACAGAGGTTTAAATTTTCTAAAAACAATCTACTATTTTGTCTAACCTCAAAGTTCGATTTAAACAACAGAACAATCAATTTTCTCAATTAAATTAACTCCTACAGAGAATTACACAATTTTCCCCACAGTTTTGATTTAATTTAAATCTAGTTTCAATTATCAAATCCTAATTCTCAATGAATTCAACAAACAGATTTCTAGAACAATATATATTTGTTTTGAACAAACTAGAACAAGAAAACCATAGAACAAAACCTGGAATTCGAAGCTATAGGAA
The DNA here is from genome assembly GCA_007115665.2 of Sequoiadendron giganteum. Lineage (NCBI taxonomy): Eukaryota > Viridiplantae > Streptophyta > Pinopsida > Cupressales > Cupressaceae > Sequoiadendron > Sequoiadendron giganteum. The sequence goes on from CM021105.1 coordinate 386,987,855, forward strand.
GAAAATAAATTTTTGATGCAAGCCTTCTCCAAGGATTCCCTGTATTTTTTCTTAAACGTGCAACAGATCCAGTCCCAAAAACTTCAACAATTGCAAACTGACTTTCCTCAAATCACATCCAAAAACAAAAGTTGCTTCAACCCTTCCTCTGTGCAATTTTCCCAAAATTATCCTTTTTCATACCAGAAGAAGTATTTTCTCTTTAAACATTCTCCCTATCCTAAATTTTGCAACCCACCTTAATTCCTAAATTCCACTCACACATGCATGCCTAATTGAAAATATCTTGCACAACCAAATCTGATTTTGCATGCATAACTAAAACTTAAAATATCTAAATATCAATTATCTCCAAAAATTGAAAACCAACTTTGCTTTTAAAATCCAATTTCAATTTCTAAATTAATTTCAACTTAATTGAAATGAAATTCCAAAATAATTAAATTTCCACAAATTGAAATTAAATTCCAAATTAATTTTAATTCTTTTATTTCTTTTAATTTTCTAGCATCACATTTAATTAATTAATTTAATTATTTAATAATTAGATTCAACCCCTTGGATTAAATTTAATCAATTAAATAAATTAAATATAATTAATTAATTTAAATATAAACTTTTATCCACATTACATAATTTAAATCAAATAACCATCAACATCATTTAATGCAATTATTCTAAACATCTATTTCCAAATAAAGAATCTTCAAAATTAAATAACATTAAAGTAAGGCAAACAACGACTCGACACAGACGACTGACGACACACTAAGGCTAGGGTGTAGACTTGACACATGTTACCTAGCTACTATCTCCCTTCAACTTAACCATTGGATCGTCACGCTCAGACCTGTGAAACCAGGTGGAGTCAGTGTCATGTACCTGCAAACCTGAAAACAGAGTAACCAACATCATAAAATATAACATCATATAATACACACCGTGAAGAAGAAAGCTCAGATTCGCAGGGCACTCGCAAGTGAGTGATGTGAATCCGTCCTCTTCACCAATACATTCAACAAAACTGACACTTTCACAATACATCAAATATTCTCATAAGCACTAACATGTTATATTAATTAACATCATCATTATACCAATAAAACATGTAACATAAATCATCAGATAACTCAAGTCACATCACATAGAATAGTCTATCGCTCAATAAATGGCAATCAATTACACACACAAAATAAAGTATCTAAATATCCAGAAGTATAAATCAATGCAAAATAAGGACACACTGTCCAATCCATAAAGCAAAACAGAGGGGTGTTACACTTTTATTGATAAGATTGTACTCTTGAATAAGAGTCCTTTATTGTTGAGACTATACTTCTAAATGAGTCATTTATTGATATGATTATTCTTTTGATTGAGGCCATTTATTTTTGATTTCATGCCTATGAACTAAGGTCATTTATTGACAAGAATATACTTTTGATGAGAATCATTTATTGTTGTAAAATATTCCTGAATGGAGTCATATATTGATGAGTATTTTAAGGTGAAGCTTATGTAGTTATACTTTAGTTCATGAAGTTATTTTTTACGAAGATAATTGTAAATTAGAGCCATCAAGAGTTCGTAGGTTATTCTTGGGGTTAAGATAACCCAATGAAGGGGATAGCTTATGCATATAAATTACCTAGTAGAAATGTTAAGGTAAATAAAAATAGGAGAATAGGTTATTCATGGGGCTAGTACAACCCAATGAAGGGGATAACCTATGCATAAAATATAATGGTCATTACAAATCGAGCTAGGAAGGTGTGTGAATAGGATGACTCTAACTCGAAGTAATTGAGTGTTGAATTCTTTGGCCAAAGTAGTGTAAGTTGCCACTATTTACATTGTCAATTCACTATGATCCAGTCATCCATTCTAGTTTGGAATTTTCATACACGTAGGTTGTAGCCACTATATGGTAAAGTTATAGTTTGTAGAACACATCACCAAGCTCAGGATTGGCTAGTTTTTTGAGGTTTTTGGACCAAAATATTCGTTGAAGGGTAGGGATATCTTACCATATGTGGTAGATGTGTGAGGGACCACGGTAAGTCCATGGATGACAAAAAAGAGCTTGAGTGATGCTTCTCCTCTTTAGTCAGCGAGCCAATATTTGATGGGGGATTTCCTAGACCATTATATTTCTAGTGCCAATGGAGCTCAAATGAGCTATGTATGAATCTTGTATCTATCTCTATGAAAGATAGAAAATGTAAATTCTATCTTGTTTATGAAATCGTTACTTTGGATAGATTATAACATTTTGTGGAATGAAATGAGAAAGTTGAAATATTGTTATATCTAATGTGCATATTATCTTATGATGGATTTAAATTTTATCACTTTGTGATTGGCATCTTAGTTTGTTTACTTGAGGTTAAAACTATGAAAATTTCTTTGTGAAGAACAATGGGCATGTTACAAATGCAATAAAATAAATCAAAAACTCAAATAAATATCAAAAAAAATAATTTAAATGCATAACAAAGTGCTTATGTAAAGAAATCCTTTCGATAAAAACTTTGCCAAGAAGAAAGGCCCAAATCTCTACTATCTCAAAATAGAGATTACATACGATCCTTCAATAGCTGCAAATATAATTTTTTCACTCTCGACAATTACATACACATACTACCACTTTAAGGCTTGCTTATATAGAAATTTCACCCTCTAAATGGGGCAACAAAGTTTTTTATCACATCACAATGCCTCCTTGGGTAAATATAAGCATTTAATGTATATGATAGTGTAGATTGCAACCATTTTACTAACCTACCTAATTTGGATACGTGGTTGTTGTTAGTTTCTAACTGACTTGGTGGTTGTTGTTTATACCCACAAGTTATTTTATATTTAATAATAGCCACACAAGATGACAAACACAATCTCATAACAAACCTGTAGAAATTTGAATTCCCAAAAAAACCTTATTCTCCAAGATTTGTTCTTGGTAAGTAGTATATTACTACCAGTAAAAATTATTTACCAACGTTGAATAAAAAAAATCATTAATGTTGTCGTAATAATGGGTTACACTTTCTGGGACATCTTGATTTTTGCTTGAAATCACATATTTTTGAAAAATATTGATTTAAGACTTTAAAGGTTTCATTTAAATGATTTTAATTAAAGAGGGTTTGATCAATCCCCCTTAGATCAAACCCTCTTGGATAGAACCCCATTAATTTTAAACCATACCTATAATGGAGTCTCCTCTACACCTATCAAAATGATAATAAAAAACCACTTTTGATTTACCTTTTGGGCGATCAAATGAATTCATTTAAAATTTAGGTTTTGTAAATATGGGGCCCTTATTATAAGATTTGGTAGCCCTTATTATAAGCAAAAATTAATTTTAAATATATTCAATTTGATTATTATATTTATTTTTTATTTCTTGTGAATGTAGGTTTTTTAATGAACATCAAGTTCTTTGTTTCACACATACAAAAAAATAGGAAAGTAGAGAAAAAAATTCTAAAAAATACATGTGCATTGGGTATTGATGTCCTTATTTCAACAAAATAATAATAAGTTAATTCAAATGCATACAAAAAAATGTTATGTGGTCCAAAGTACACCTTTGTCCAAATTATAATTACTCTGACTTGGAAAATTAATTAAAAATATATATATGTAACAAAAAATTATGAAAAAACATCCAGGCATTAGATATTGTTGTGAAAAATATGTATTATAAAAATTAGAATTGTATCCTTTCTATAAAAAAAAGTTATGCAGTCTGAAGTAAACATCACTTTTAAAAATGTTTTTTAGTAGAAAAATAAGTTATTAAAAATTACATAAAAAGATTCACAATTTTTTTTTTTGATTTAAAAAAAATATATAATTAGAATCTACTCACAAATCACTAGTTTGATTCATCTTCAAATTCTTAATGGTTTAGCTGCTATAGGTGTAAAAAAGTGGAGATCTAGTGAAAAATGTTGATTTCAATGTCAAGTTTGGCCAAAAAGTGTAACCCATTATTGTGGGATACTAGTAAAACTTTATTGTCATAACAATAAAAGCACAATGGTAGAAAATAATTAGTTCTTATGGTGAATCTATCATCCCTTATGAATGTTTTACCAATATTATTAGCAGTAACTAAATAAATAGGATTTACAAGGTTGATGACACCTTAATCCTAACAATTTGGATTTTCAAGCCTCATAACTTGGACATATAAATTTGAGCCTCATATTTTGAAAGTGGGTTATTATTCAAGCACTACACCATAGTGCTATCTATTTATTTGTATGTTGTTAATTGATTATACTTTCAACTTTGTAGTGCACACTCGACATTGTCAAACTTAAAAAAATAGATTCCTATTTGTAATTTGTAGAAATATTTAAAGTGTTAATTAGTGTAACATGATAAGGGTTACCTAGTTGAGTTATTTAAGGGGATATTAATACAAATCCAATTGACTTATAAAGTTTCACGATATCATTTACTTGTCTTCGAGGGCTTATATATGGGAATTTTGTAATCATTAACTACAATATAGTTCTATCTTGGGGGTCTTCATACATATAGTCTTCTACTATTTCTAGACACAATATACAATAATTATGGATGAGATTGTTGTCAAATGAAGTGCACTATAATCTCACCTCCATATTGGTACAAAATCAATTTGAGTCTCATCAAGATCCTCTAGTTCTCTCTTTCCCACACTTCTCTTCATGGCTTGACACATCTTGATTCACATTAGTTCACATTTTAGATCCAAAGCCTATGGTAGATTATTTTAAATCTTGCATTGGATTCAATTTGGATCAAATGTCAAATTGAGATCCATTCATTATGGTTAATGTTTATGAATCTTCATGGTGCTTGATCCTATGGATCAATTTTAGTCATAAGTCACCATTGGCATTAAAGTACATAAACAACTAGATTTATTCATCATCCTCTCCTTAAGATAGATTTTTTTGTTATGAATTTTATCTTTCTCTTATTTTGGGGTTTCTACTTTCCCTTATTTTGGGGATTTTTATCACTAAACATAAGTACTTGACGAAGCCTAGCTATTGAGACCAATTTCTCATTTTCCCTAAGTTGCACTTATGGGGAGTGTTGCTGTAATATATTTCTTCACCTTCGATATGTCTCCATCATAAGTGTGATAAATTGGAATTATTTAATAATTTTACTTAGTTTATTAGGAATATCTAATTGTTCTCATCTAAGAAGCTAATAAAAATGTGTATAACTTGACTTGAGGTACATAAGTGTCATCACTACCTCATCAATCCTTGATTGGTGTTAATTAGATTTCATTTTTTTTTATTCAAAGTTGTCTTTATCTTAGTTAGGTTTAATGAACTGATCCATTAATTTCTAGTTGAACAATTGACCTCAAAGTTATATTGAGTTAATTAATCCTTTGATTATTAATTAAACTCATGACCATTGAATTTATTATCTACTTAAGTAACACATCTAGGTGACCTTTTTTATATTTACTTCATCCATTCATTTAATGGTTGATTTGATTTTATTATGGTTTTTTCTATTTTGAAATAACTTGTGTCATTGCTTATTGCATTCTTTGTTTTATGCTTGAAACTATTGTAACTTTCTTCATGCACCTAGATCTAGGCTTGTGAAAATGGATTGCCACTAAATCTTACAACAAAAAATGTTATAAAACTACTTAAAATGTAAATAAATGTATTTCAAAACATATTATATATAAATATATTATAACTACAATTAAACATATAAATAGTAGATAGTAGTCATTAGTACATACTTATAATATACAATTGATTAACCTGATGTTAACAACATTTGGCATAAAAGTTTACAAAAATAGAAAAAAACTAGTAATAAATGTTCTAATAGTTATCATGCTTTATAAATATAAGAATACATGTAATAATTATCGGTGTAATATTTAAAAAATAATAATAATGAAGGATATTGACAACATTTGAAATATATTTTATAAAAACTGATAACAAATATTTTAAACACTGGCCAAACCTTGTAACTAAAAATTTATAAAGGTCATATATGTTATAAATGTTGTTGTCCACATCTACTTCATATAATCATGTTTAGTTATTATAAAGGTCAATGATTAAAATTAAAATTAAAGATAAGTAGTAAATTCATTAAAAATACAAACTTAAACCATTTAGTTGTAATTGATACAAATTAATTAATTGTAAAATGAATAATAATCAAATAAGAGTAAAGTTAAATAAACTGATAACTATAGATACCTACCGTAATAAGGATTAATAATGATGTAATATTTTCTTTTAACTAATAAATCCCTACCACTAAACAAACAAAATTCAACTTAATTTTATTGGTTTGAGTTGGCTTTAATAGAGATGAAACCTTGTTAGGGTGAACTAAGTTCAAATTGTAATAAATTAAGTATCATCAGTCTTAAAACATTGCATGTTAATAGTTTCAAATATCTCTTTCAAGTTTAATGCTTCTAAGTTTAAACCTTAGCAAGTCAAGAGCTTAAAAATACCTACCAAAGTCAAGTGGTCATTATTCACTTAAAAGTTAGCTTAAAAAGAGCCCATTAGATATATTTTTTTGTTGAATATAAATATTGCTTACTTATACTAGGACTTAATGAAGTTAGGTTGAGACAAACAAATTTCGTAGAATAAACATTATTATAAGGATGAAAGTATGTATCTTGTACTTTTATCCTTTATTTATAGCTCACTTTATTACCTAGAGTGCATGGTCTTAGCACATGATTTTAATCAAATTGATACTCTCCTTGATGCTAATTTCTATTCAACTGTAAGAAACAAAATTTAACCCTTAGATATTTCTTTTAGTTCTTATATTAATAGTTTTCATTTTTAAGTTAAATTATGAGTGTGAAATTGATGTAGGTTTTTTCTATAGTGCATACCTCATGTCTAAAAATTGTATATATTGACTTCTATACCAAAATTTTTAAATAGTGTGCCTAGATTCGTGTAAAAGGAAATCATCCCAAGGTTGTTACCCATCTCTCATTTATCATCAAGTATCGCTCAATACTATTTGTGATCATGCACTCCTAACAGTGTACCTCTTACAATCATTCTTGTCCATATCATAATAGTATTCATTAGCTATTTTGATTACATCACCTCTTTGAAAATAAATTCTAAAAAACTTAGTTCTTGCACTAGATCATTACATCACTTTCTTTTTTCACATTGTCAAGTATCAAGTTCATATACTAGGTACCATACATCACTATCATTTGCATTACTCTTTATTATTTTCTAACTTCATAAAAAAATATTAAATCAAATGTAGAGGCTTGACCAAGGAGAAGATCCTTGTATAACAAGCTCCAAACAATGTTCATCAACACCACTCGATTTTCCTATTGCAAGTATGTATATCAAGTGACTTTGTTTTGTAGTTATAAAGGGCTTGCTAACTTGAAGGATGAATCCACATATTAAGGTCAAATCCATAATTGTGGTAATCAATTTTACCTATAGAATTGAACCATGTTCTTGCACCATTCCATAATCCATAAAGCTCAACTAACTTAATTCACCATCTCAAACCTATTTTTTAATTTTAAATAAAAATTATCTATCAAAACCATCTCAAACCTATTTTTTTCTTTTGAATAAAAACTCTATCAAAGCCATCTCAAACTTTTTGAATAAAAATTATCTATCAAAATATTTTTCTTATTATTTTATTCTTGTGTGAAATTCATTCAAATATAAGGAATGCTATAACACACATTCTTTAACATCTAGATGAAGCAACTTAATATCCATAATCTACCATTCAAAAATTAAAAAATAAAAATAAAAAATAATATATATATATATATATATATATATATATATATATATATATATATATAGACTGTAAGAATCAGGTAGCCCCCTATAAACTGCAATACGCTTTTTTCACGTGATCGGTGACAATGGCGCGACATACACTCCAATACCATGGGGACGAAGGAGAGATTAGACCTCGTGATCTCTTGCTTGTAACAAGATGCTTTAGCCAATCGAACTAGGCCCTCCACCCCAAAAAAAAATCATTTATAAACTTCAAAAGGGAATGCCATATATTTTTTAGTATTTGCCCTTACAATATTCTTAATATTTGCTTTTGACAATACTATTGCAATCCATATTACTTAATTAATAGATTAATGTTTGTCCTTTCTAATTACTGAATTGTGAAAAAAAATTAAACTCAAATAAAAAATTAATTTTTCAATATATAGACTTTTAAAAAAATAATAATAATTAAATTTTTACCCATTTTGATCATTTTTGCAGCCTTCACGTCGTGTGAGGGACACATTTAGCCCATGTCAAACACACGCAGACCCGAGCAACTCGCGCATGCAACGTACGCAATTTCAGCCATTTATAACGAGGGATACCAAACCTTGTATCAGGTGCTCGGGTAGATCACGTTTTCCAGCGTGCAAAGGTGGACATGTCATTCCTTCGGTTTTTTTATTTATTCCCTCGTTCTTCTCTTCTTTGTTTACGACATCTCTATTATAGTTTGAAGGCTGTGGCAAAGTGGCAGATTTATGGGTGATTCCTGAGGTCGGCCCAGGTCTCCAGGTTGAGGGCTGCAAACCCATTCTGAGAGATTCAGAAATTTTCTGCCAAAGAGAGGTTCAGTCTAACGAAGGAAAACCATGGCAGCCCAATCATTACCCATGGAAGTGAGCAGGTCTATTAAAAAAACCCCCCTTCGTGGCAATGTGAGGCTGCAACCAGGTCAAAAACGTGTGAGTATTTCCTTAATTCCACATACAAATGATGTGATTAATGCCAGATTGGCTACGGAAGAGATGACATCTAATCCAAGGAAACCCAATAAAAAATCTGTGAATCTGTCACTGGTTTCACAAACAAATGATCTAGCAAAATCCAGATTGGTTAAAGAAGCCATGACATCTGAGCCAAGAAAACTGGTAAAGGAGAATGGGATATTGGGTCCTGCTTCGATCTATGCAGATGGCGTAGGTAGTGACGAGCAAACTGCTGTTGCTGTTACTGCAGACAAGCTTCATCAATGGATGACAGAGTCTGTTGTGGAGGTATCCATGCTTGTACCCTATTTAGCCTTATTTTTTACCGCCATTCAGAATAAGTAAGGAGTATTTTGAAACCTGTGTTGTAAATATTATCTATTTTCAAAGTTCTCTGGATTGATTGTGTATGAGATTATCTGTTTGTTCAATGTTTTGGGTGCTTTATTTTCCATGACCTATTATCTGGAAATGGTTGCTTTTCTTATGGTGGATGGTGAGAACTCAGGATCTTTGGGGTCCTAAATCCTTTTGGCTTCTGATCAAGAAACTGTTGCACTTGTGACAATAGGCGTGACATGAAGAATTTCAGGACCTTTAGGGGAAATTTTGCATTTTGTGATGAATGGTCTCTAAGAGTATAGCGCCCTAAAGGTCCCAAAGTTCTTCATGATCCATCCTCATATAATTTTCGTTTCCTATGGCCATGAGGAATTTGTGTACTTTTGGTCCTTAATCAATCCTTACACTTCACCATGAAAACAGTCTTCGAAGGTTATTTCTGATTTTGGGTCATAAAGAGTGTACCTCCCAAAAGGTCCTGAAAAAATCTTCAGGGCCATTTATTTGTGAAGAAATGCAACCACTTCCTGATGACGGACCATGAAGATTGCAGGACCCAACACACTATAATCAGATAATCCCACATACTACCAATCCAGAAACTTTGAAATTTAAAGCAAACTGCTGAAATGTGAAATATCTATTTGGTCTATATTATGCATTTTTTAATTTTATATTCAATTTTAATTTTGTTCTTTTCTTTGGTGCACCAGATAGTGAGGCATATTCGTGAAGCCCCTTTTCTGTACTATATATTCGAGAGAAATGTCCCTTCAACAACACCAAAGAGGCAGAGAGTACCTCAAGATGTGCTGAAAGAGGCAGGGGACTGGCCAAATCTTCGAAAGTTGCTAAGAAATGTTTTGCCTGACGGAGTAATTCTGGTTAAAAGGTTGGATGAGTATTCTAATGCAGACGAATATTTAACTGCTTCTGAAAGAGGAACTGGCAATGAAATGCAAGGTTTTGATAAGGCAGGTTGCACAAACATTTGGGGTTTACTAATTCAGGGCAGAGGTGTTGGAGTGAATGCATGTTACATTCTAAAGACTACAGAAGTCATGTCAGCAAATGGGTATTGTACACAATTCTGCCTTAAGAAAGCAAAATGCTTTGGGGCATCTCCGCATAAGCAACTCACTCAATCATGGTTACTATAGTCTGAAGCTTGCTGTTGCTCAGTACACATCACTGATTCTTTCAGAACATGTACATACAAACATTTTTTTCTCATGATGAATTCATCATTCTTGTCATATTATTTTGGTACATTACTTATACTGGGAATTTCCATCTGTTATTGAGAGTTCCCATAAGAAAATTTCTTCCATTTATTATAGCCCATCAAGATGCCCACCTCCTTATATAATGAATGCAAAAGGATATTAGGAACTAACATCTTCAAGAGATATATTATGGACAAGTGTGTGGAATGTTACATTAACATATTTAAAATAATGATATAAGGAAAAACCATCTCCAAGTGTATGTGAAATTATATTTTCTTTAACTATAGAAGAACCCTAAATTGGTTTGTAGTATATTTGTTTTTGATGTATATTCTTCCCCCACCTTTTTATAACTAGAAGCTGCAGAGTTCATTGTGTTTTTGGAGGAGGTTTAATTATTTGTATAGTTAAATGTAGGATTTTAGCTGAGTAATCTTTACCAAACAATGGGGTTTAGGCATCTCTGCTTATGGATAATGATGGGTATGATTCTTTCTTCTTGCCCCTTTCAAGTTCTCTTTGTTGTTTCCTCACTATGTTTTGACTCATTTATGGTTTTGAAGTGGGCATATGTTGTTTGATTTGTTTGCTAAACTCGGAGATGACAATGAGGAGATAATTTTGATGGCAAAGGCTCATTATAAGCAAGCTTTGGAGTATGGGGTATGTTGGTTCTCCAAATCAACAGATCCAATGGGTCCTAAAGAATAGCCACTTTCTTATGTTTAAACTCAAAGATAGATTTGGCCAACTAACAAGATTCAGTCAAGGATTAAAATCTCCTACACTTCTAGCTCTGCAGGACCAAAGTGGGTTTTCTTTCACAATGCCTAAAGACTTAATTCAACTATGCACAAACATTGCATTTTATAGCAGATAATTTCCAATGAAAATATACCAAGGAAAGCATGGACAACTTCAAATCTAGCTATATCTTTGGTATCTCAACACTCACTCAACAATTGGGAAGAAAAACTCAACACTAAACCTAAACCAAACAACAAGAATTAAAATGATTTTGAATTTGATAATTGTTTCTAAAATGCATTTAGCTAAATGATAAACCGGTGCCGAACTTTGGGCCACGGAGTCAAATACAGAATCATAAAGACAATCTCATTAACAAACAAACTTCAACCAATGGATTCAAAACTGTTAGTGAATTGCACCAACAAATCCACTATTATTATCACCAAAATTCTTCTTACAGATCCACCCTACATACTTAAAACCACAATTATTTGCTCAAAGTAATTTAACTATTTCTTTGAAACAAAACCATGAACAAACAACACAATCTCAAGGAAATTGAGATGACAAATTCAAAATACTTTGTATTATTGAATTCATATGACTTAAAGTGTACAAATTTGGAGATAATTTTGATAACAATCATGCTTTGTTTGCACAAACTAGCTGATATTTACTTATGAAATTGAAACATTACAATCACATACCCAATTCATGACTCAGACTCAGCATATCTCTATCTACCCCAGCCCAATACAAGAATTCAAAACCCTTTACAATGAGAAAAGAAGAGAAGATATAGGAGGAAGAACCCTAAAATTGATCTGTTGAAGACACCTAGCAACTTCATCTTCGTTAATCATCAACAAGAAATTGAAAATATCTTCTCTCTTCCTTTGCAATAATAAACTTGCCTTTGTATTTTGCCTTCACCTTGATTCTTTGTTTTGCAACATAAAATTTACCTCTTTCGTGAGAAATTTGCACCATTTTACCCCCACAATTGAAAAATATCTTTGCCCGTAAAAGCTTCGTTTATTCTTCTCTTTGTTTGTTGCACTTTGTAATTTCACTTCACAGTGAAATATTATATTCACATTTTATAAGGGAGGGCCTTTAAATTTGCTTTCAACAGTGCATTCATCTTTTAATAATGTCAACACTCTAAATCGTTCACTGAGCCATTGAAAACTCACCTGTCCCCTTTTAGCTTGCTGCACATTACAATATTCACCCTTTTAGATTCTCTTTATCAAAGCATTTTAAAATGGTGAGGGCTTTAAATATTATATTATTGAGCAACTAAAGTTTTACCCGTTCCCCATCATATTTTCACCTATGTGAAAAAAAAAATCCTAACTGCATTTCAATTAGAGCAATCACTTCTCACTTTGCTCTTTTTTTACTTTCACCCATTTGCACTCTAGTGAATATATTTTCACTAATTGAGTAAAACTATTTACACTCCCTTTGAAAATCATCAATTTTTATCCACCCCACCTCCCAACAAAGGTTGTTGTTTCACATTTTTACTTGGCATTTTAAACACCATTTTAAAAAAAATTTAATTGAGCCCATATTGCTTTTTAAAACTTTATTCAGGCCATGTTTACATCTTAAGTGTTTGCCCTTTTGAAATTTATTGAGCAAAATCATACCCTTTCATTTTAAAAATGAAAGCCTTTTATTTCTTTACCCGTGCCTTTAATTTGTTTTGGGCCCACACTCCAGGTGACTGAATCGCACGCACTGCACGACCCTCTTGATGACGTCATCTTTTTCCTTGCACAATCCGTGGATGCCTCCACGTGAGCACTCACTTCTATTTGTCATTGATGTGTTTCTTATGCCCTAACTCTCTAGTTGCAATTTCTTCTCATTCATGGTGGGTGCATTTTACAAAGGTCTAAATGAAACTACAGCTTCTTCCATCAAAATAAATGCAGCACAGGCCTCCACAATCAATATCTATCTAAACACAAAATGTGTTTGAACTACCCCATTAGCTTTCAATGCCGCTCCAATTCACAACACCAAAATTTCCGTCGATACTTAGACTTCTTTGGATCAATCCTCCACTTGTTGTGCAGAGAGTTGCACCACAACTCTATTCATAATGTGCTCAAGTAAGACTAAATTCAAGTGTCAATGCCCAAGAAGCATTTCTCTTAGCAATTTTGAGACATCATTCTCTATAAAACTAACTCATTCAGTGAAAAAAAGGGCCTCCTCATTTGCAGTGAGCACTTCAGAGCCTTGCGCCAGAATAGAATTCCCTCAAACAATTTTGATACATTTTCACTATAAGCTCTGGTTGCCCTCAACTGGTGTGATGGCGTCTTCCTTCTTTCACAGACCTTTTCTGATTTCTACACCACAATTTGACTATGGTTTGATCCTTTTGAATGTGTTTACTTATTCTTGAATCCCTTTCAGCCAACACCGTACAATACAGTTGATGTCCTCATGAGATGCGTTGCCCTCGATCTTTGGATTGTTCCTTTGTAATTATCCAACAAAAGCAAGTTATCTGAAGGCGAATTTGTCTAAACTCCATGCGTCCCCTACACAACTTTAATATTTCCTTCAACTCAATGGCAACAGGAAAGTTTTCCAATCGATGCATCATCGATGGTAACAACGAAATTGAACTTGCAAGGTACTTTTAAAATCTTGTGAGCTTCACGAAACAAATTTCCGAAGGCAACTCCACAAACTTCTCCTCCAAAGTCTCATCCCTTGAAAACCCTTTCCTCTGGCCCTTTTGATTGAATTTAAACTTTTTATTGCATTAGATCTCTTTTTGGTTAGTTGTCCCTCACCCAACTTATCACGCACCAGAAAGAGACTTTGGCTGACATTATATTTGAGGAAAGCATCTCCAAGAACCTCAAGTCTTTCTTAAGAAAAACCTTCCATGCATCTTTTTGTAGTTATGGCCCCAAGAACCTGCTAATACAATAACAATATATGCAACTAAAACATGGGATAACCAACTTTTATCCTTGTTTCAATGGCTCTAGAGAGGAAATGAAAATTAAATCTCAAATCGATGTTAGTAATGCAGAGGTTACCAATCTGTTAGTCATCCATTGTTTTCCTTTACGAGTTCGAGTGAAATTTGGAGCTTTGTATCTATAATGAGAATAACCAATTCCAAGCAAGACCCCCTTCAAAATGGTTTTAGAAACATTTGAATCTTGATCAAATCTTTGAAACATACATAAAGTATTTGACAAGTTTTGTCCACCTCAAATGCAACCCGATCAAATTTGGGTTTAGTTGGATCTAATTTTAAAACCTCTACCATTAGGAAACCCAAACAATATAAACCTGTATAATTTTTTTCCGTATTCAGTATCATGTATTTGTTCAAACAACCAATCAAGAGTAAATAGTGTTGATATTATCCTATGGTAAGTTCAAGTGAAGCACTACCTTCTTCATGACTATCTTCTTATGGACATGGTTGCCCTCACAAGCTTGAGCTATACTCATCTCTTAATCCATGTACTTGAACATAAAATGGACCTTGCTCTACATTTGAACTCTTGAAAACAAGTACGCTTGTACACCATTCCACAGGATTGAGTTTAGAGCGACTTACTTGAAGTGTTTGCCATAATGCAACACTCAGAATTTCACAACTATGCAAAGCATGTCGGGTCCCCATGTGGGCCCGACTAAAAAAATTTCATTTTGAAACAAATTTCACCTTGAATCAATCTAAAGTTGTCTCTAGATGTTCTCGAGGTGAAAAAATGAAATGGGTTGTTATCAGAATCTGCCTTCTAGCATACTTGTATAGTAGTCAAAACTAGCCAGGTGGGCTCTGGAATCGGCATTGGAAACTAGTCAAACGATCTCCTAGAGTCATGAAAAGTTGTAGGTACGTAGACATTTGACCCGGGAATGGAGTGCAAAAGATGGTTCGGAAAAAGAGATCTTGAGGTGTGAGATATTAATCAACAAAGTTTCTCAATCAGACATTTCTGCAACCGAACCTATTCAAAACCAATTAGGGCTCACCATGTTGCCATCTCGAAAAAATACCAAATCACCTCCTAGGAAGATGCCACTAAAAACACAAGCTCATTTAGGTACACTGAGCATGTTTTCAAGATGGATTTTCTTGAATCATCATTCTTCATGAGGTATTAGGGGCTAAAGTTGACTACCTTGAAACATTGTCAGAAATGTAGATGTAAAATCAGACACTGCATTTGCTTTTGATTTCGAAAAAAATAGCAAGTCAGATCATGAAGCTCTAAAACCGGATAGGGGAGTATATGAATGTGGGGATAATGGAGAGAAACAATTATTTTGTCTTGAAAATCACCCATTTGTGAAATATCCACTCCAACAAGAGGTCACTTCACAGAACTAAAACTTCTGAAATAGCAAAACAACAACAAAACCCTTCAGCTTTGCGCTTCAAAATAATATTAAAACTCATCATTGGAAGTTGGAAACTGACATGCATGTTCACATATGTCACATGAGTAGGTCCACCAAGGGGTTTGTCTTGAAAATCAACCGGCTTCGAATTACGCCTTCCAAAGTAGGTCACTTGGGTAGACTTTTCATGTGCACTTCTAAGAGTGCAGAGGCAAAAATTTCAATATGGGCACTTCAAATTTGAAAATTTGAAGGTGCCACCAGTGGCTCTAATTGGGGATGTATGCCCCTTGCGGGCATAGCAAGATCTCAGATCTCTGGGGAGTAGTAGACCAAATGTTAAATCCATTGGGTGCTCTCAAACTGCACCTTTATTCAACCTCTTTTTTTACCTCATTTGATAACCCCAGGCCACCAAATGAAAAGGGGAGTCAATTCTTACCTCTTTCAAACACCAATCTGTTAAAGGAGGTGATCTCTCTCAACTCATGCTTACATCTGTCACACCAGAACAACATGAGTGACATCATTTTTGCAAACACTAGTATCAAACTGCCCTTGTATAAGTGGACATTTGTTCCCTGCCCAACTTTGTTATCACATGGCAACCAAATCACTTAGACCATGTTACTGACATCTGCTTGATTAAACATGTTGTCATCTCTCAATCATCCATCAAATGCAACATTATCAATATATTCACAATTATCATGCATCTGCAAATCAGACATACTCTTAAAATATTGACTATCATGTGGCAACAACTCATCACATTGATCATGTAAATCACTCTCAGGTTGAAAACAACATTCTTCACTGTTATGCACATTGCCACGCTTTGTGAAAAATTCTTCCAAATGACAAAATTAGCACTCACATTCTGCCACATGACTGGTACTATTAACCTCATTTTCATTACTAGTTTGCATATCAAAGGTGAAACTATCACAAGAACTTACCAAAAGATTCTTCACCTTTTTACCTTCACCACAATCTAGAGAACCTTTGATCAACACTTTCTGACAAATCCCTAGCTTTTCCTTAGCAACCTCCAAGTCCAGAGCCATTTTCCTCTTTTTACCCAACTGTAGCTCCTCTACATCAGCTTGAATATTGCCATCCTCCTAAACTACCACGTTTTCCCAGTCTTCAACCAAATCCTCCAACCCTTGCTCTGAGGAGTGCACCTTAGCTACCTCTGCTAGTTCTACCAACTCCTTTCCTACTGAAATCAAGGCATTCAACTCTACATTCCTACAATCTTCACCCAAGATCTCTAATGCCTCTGAGATTTTACCCACTATGACTGAATCCTTACTTGGCTTTTTCAATACTTTATCCTCTAACACATGGGTGATAAACTGCCCTTCCTTTTCCTTCTCCACTAAAGGAGAACTAATCTCCATGTCAGTGGCTCCTTGGAAAACCGGCTTCCCAGGAGCCGTCAAAAACAAAATCGACTCTTTTTGGGATTTGACATCGAAACCGCATGCATTGAAGACTCCACCTTCTTTGGGATATCCCCCTAGGATGCCTTTTCATCTCTATTCCTTACTACTCTGCAACCTAATGGTTTCACTAAACTAGCTCTCGATTGGGAATCCAAAATCAACTTTTGTACCCAACTGCCATAATCGGAGATGAGCTCAATTTCTTCCCAAATACATCAATCCAGTTTATTTTCTACACACATTCTTACATATGAAGCCACCTCCTTAGGGTCTTGTCTTTCCTCAACACAAACATAGGTCCCCAACCTATTACAAATCTCTTCCAAATGCTTAGATCCAAATATTCAAAAGGCAAGTTGGGGAGTTTATACCAATCCTGAACGATTTCCAATTCATGTTTTGAAGGGTCGAACCCTACCTGCCATCTTCTTAAATAGAAACCACACCCATCCAACACCCAATTCCCATCTATAATTTCATCCCTAATGTTCCTCGTTGGACAAATGACCATGAAAAAACTATTCTGCAAAATTTTGAAAAGAAGATCGGATCCCCATTTCTCCCTCCACAATTTTTGTAGATAATCCCGGTTTAACTTATCCTCGAACCATTTACCAAATAACCCAAGATTCTATAGCCTTAAGACCTCAGAATGCAATTTGTTAGGGCTTACGACCAAAGAGATCCTACCTTTTTTCAAACCTCCACCTTGAGCCTGATGCTCCGGCCCAATCGACTCTATCAAGATATCTTCCTTTGCATCCTCCCATTCCTCAATTGACCTCTTGCGTCACTAGACAGTCTTGGAGCCAACATTCCCATGGTTAGGGTTTGGACCTCTTACCCTAAACGAGTCTCCATTGTCTCCCCTGCAGTTACGCCGATAATCATTTGGCCAGGGCCTTTCAAACGCTATGTTTTTGTAACCATTTCTTCCAACATTATCCCTAATATCCCTAGGGCCTTTGGTGTGATTTTGGGAGCCCTGGAAGCCACCATGACTCTGCACATTCTTCCCAACCTGTCGAGGTTTGTTCCACCTTTTCGACTTCAAGATGTCTTCCACATCGGCCTACCGATTAGAATGAAAACTTTTCTGAGCTCTGTCAGAAATGCCAGCAGCATTTCGACCACTAGTACGCTGCCTTGCCCCACCCGTTGACGCCATGAAGTGTTCCTAGACTATTGCTTCTTGTAAAATGTAGGATTTTTAATGAATAATCAATGATGAATGAATGCACATTGAATTCCTTTAAATACAAATGCATGGAAATTAATCAGGAAAGCATGCACCTAGGTGGTTTATAATTGATGGTGGGATAGGTAAGAGTTAGAAAATAATTAAAATTTTATTGTAAAAATTTTGGTTCAATTTTGTGTGGTGTGAGATCAATTTGATATGTCATGGGATTGACTTGGTATAGAAAAGTGTCAATATGGAGATGCATAATAAATGCCTAGACATGGGACAATAATGAACATTTAAATTATGCCAAATGTATTGGAATGAGTGTTGGTATAGATAAGATGGGTCAAATACGTAGGAATGAGTGTAAATGGAGAGGGGTGATGATCAAAGAATGGGCTTAACTTTGCACAAGAATACATCATTTTTCAATATGTAATTGTATTAAGCTATTCCATTAAAATGGGCCAAAACTAAATGGAAATTAGAATGGGTAAGAAAATTTTACCATTATAGATTTATATGTAAAGAGTAGCAAAATATTATCATATTGGAAAGTTAAATTAATAAGGATATCTTAAAACATAACATGTCATGTTTAATATCAATATACTTATAATAATGAAATTTGCATACATAAGCCAATTTGCATTTGGTTTTTTTCCCATTTTGAAAGAATATTTTTGACTCATTTTGTAACCAAATAGAAAAGATAGAGGTGTGTGCTATTAGGTGGTGCCATGCTGTGAGTAATGCAAACCATAATAGAAGTCTATTTTGTAATGCCTCGCCACACAACCCTAGAGGAAGTTGCAATTAACTACTTAAAACAGACTAATTTTTTTTTTTTACAATTAACATGCAAGTTCACTATCTAATGCCAACAACCTCTAAGGTTACGAGACAAAGGTTATATAGAACCTCAACTGAAAACATGAATTTAAACCATGTCATTTATATAATTAAGAAATAAAACACATTCATTCCAAATAAGATAATTTACATCAAGCATAAGAGATAACTTTCAATTTCATTTATTCATAAATGAACAATATGGTTACATCTCTCATTCCCCGAATGAGGTAAGTCCAATAAATAAAGTTACAATTACAACTTTCACCTCGATAACAAATGAGGGGTAATAAATCACAAGATCAACTGAAATAAACAAGGCATGAAATGAAATTGGATCATACGAGCTCTCCAACTAGAAATCTCGTCCACACGACCAAGAAGAAAAAACCCAATGGAGTAAGGTGAACGTTCCACCCAACCAAGTGGAACCCAAAGGTCCACCCCTCGTGCTAGGAGATAGTAACAAGGATTTTTAGCTAAGACCATCTACCTCAAGACATAGGCTAACAAAATCGAACTGAAATAAATACAAATACATCACTTAACACAATGGTTACAATGCTTCCAGAATTACATAATCAATTGCATCACTATTGCAGACATATAGTTGACTTAGGAGAAGTGTCATCACAATGTTACATGGATTATCCTGGTGAGTCTTCTTAGGCTCCAACCCCCATCTCGGGTTATCCTGATAACCTCTTACGACTTTCGGCCCCTCATGTAATCCAATGCGGAATCGGTTATCTTTCATAGAGACAAGACAATGATCTTGCCATTCCAGGCCTTCTCGTCTCAACCCAAGTCTTAAAAATCCCTTGCGTTCATGAGTGAGGCATAATTATCTTATTAAGTGTTTGATATTGTGCGATACTCTAATCAGTTAATTACGTTATCACTGGATTAACTAACTTGCAATGAGTTATCCTGGTACCACTTTGTGTGTCGGACCTCGTTACAAGCCACTCCCCTAAGACGACATGTGGAACAACTCCAAAACCCCAAGGGTACACAAATGCGACATAAGGATATCACATCCTTATCCATGACATGCAGTCAACACATTCTTGTTCGTGATAACCGGGTAACAAACTGGTTATAATTAAACGCACTACCCAAGGCAATCCAAAGGTTGACTAATACATTACGACAACCCACGAATTAGAAACCCCAACTGGAAGACTTGTCAAATTCTATGACTCAAATTTCTCAAACGATAACATGAACATTTCAAAATCAAGACAAGAATTAAATCTACTTTGGATTCACTAAATCCATTTCCTCATTATCATTCAACAATTTGTCGCATTAAATATATTGAATTAAATACATCTTTTCAAGTAAAAGAGAAATTAACACTAATTATCTAATTTCTTTACTTGCACTTAAGTAATGATAAATTAATCAGATAATCATATAAAACAAAATTCAATGACGTAAAATAATTATTGCCTCCTCATTTCATTGTAACCATTTGTAGACATCTAAAATTGGTCACTTCCACATGATCAAAAACGTCTATTATATTCATCTATTTCATTAAGAGTGATTAAATAATTTATTTAATCATTGTTTCATTCTCTGCCTAAGGTTCCTAAAGTATGTAATTAAATAAATTAAATACTTTACCTTACCCCCTTTTCTTCTCTAAATTAAATAAACATGACAAATTATTTAATTTAGTCATTTAACCCATTTGGATTAAAAACCAATTTTTAATTCCTCTTTTCCTCTCTCTTTGTCACATTCTCCATTGTACACATCTAAAAATGGTCACGGTCGATCAAACTTGTTAATTAATTAAATATGAATTATTTAATTAATGTTTCTTAAGTCTTCTACATATAAATAAATTTAATTATTTATTTATATTGTTCATTTTCTAATTCTTCTAAATTAATTAAATAAACGAAATTTATTTAATTAATGCTATCTTCCTCTTAATTAATTAAATAAATTTTACAATTTATTTACATTAATTATCAAATTTTAAATTTTAAATTTAAATGATTATTCTTCCCTCCACATTTAATTAAATATTTTCAATATTTAATCATTTTCCAAATTCCCACTTCTCTCACAAAAATTAAATATTCTTAATATTTAATTAAAAGGCTTTTTCCTTTTCTCATAATTAAATATTTACAATATTTAATTAAAGCCTTTTTCTTTCACACATAATTAAATATTTATTTATTTAATTATGAGAGACACCTTTCAATTTGTCTCTTCATTTTCTGTCTCTCAAAATTCCATCTTTTCGAATTCTTGATCTCTCACCGTTCATTTCAACAGGTTTGAACTCGACTGTTGATCTTGGCCAATCGAATTCCTACCTTCAAAAATCTATAAATACAGCCCTTTCATGAGCTAAAAAGGACCTCAAATCTCATACTTTCATGCGTAGTTATTATAGTCGCATATTAAGCATTTCATATCATTTCAATTCAATAAGCTCAATCTTGTAGATGCATATGCATTTTAATAATCTCATTCTCTCAAGTGCCATTCTATAAGCTGTGTTTGCACAACTGAGAGCAAACATATTGAAGCGAAACCTTGGAGATAGAGGACAATAGAACGAATTTGAAGAAGTTGTTGTTTAGAGTTTGCGTTTGATTTATTTATTTAGTTTTCTTCAATCTAATGTTTCATTGGTGTATTAGATTAGATTCAATCTAATTGACACATTTTCTCATACACATCCATAACCCTCTTTTAATCCAGATTAAATTAATTAATCTGTGATTAGGATGTGCACCACTTAATCTTGATTAAGTGTCACATCCTCCATAATCTCCCACTTGTCCCTAATCTCTCATTAATTATCCTAATCTTGTGTTTGCACAACCTTAATCAGAATCATTAGCCACATTTGGCTTACTTTTTTTGGTCAACCTTCTCACTTACCCTTTTTAGCCTGGACTCCCTTCCCCATGTGAATTTTTAATTCACATTTATTTAACCAAGGTTCCTCTCTTCCCCGTGTGAATTTTTAATTCACATTTTATTCTTCCAAGGTTTACCCTATCCCCATGCAGATGTGACATGTCATTTTACATATGCCCAAGGCTTCTAAAACCTTGGACTTGTCACATCACCCACATGTGACAAATCTCCAGCTTTTTGGAGACCCTCTCTTATCCACTAGATTCTTCCAATCATTGTGAATTTTTAATTCACTTTTATTCCTCTAAAAAATATTCTCATCCCCCAAGATCCACCTCATGTACTTCCCTTTCACCTCATTTCCACATCACTCCACCCTAAGACATCTCACATTCCACATGTCAAGATTTGAGGGCTTGTGAGTCTTCAACTCACCATAGCCCTTCATCTTGATCTTGTTGGATCAATCTCAACCGTTGAATTCTCTAGAGAATTACAATTATCCTATAAATACCCCCTCATTTCTCTCATTTTAGAGGATCAAGTCTTTTGCAACAAAACTCTTGCAAATTTGTCATTTGAACTCTCATCTATCATAGCACTTAGCATCATCAATTCATCTTGCATCCATTCAACTCCATTGCCATCCAAGGAGCACACAACTCTTCAAGAATCAAAGGGCCAACCAAGGAAAAAGCAGCAAAGGAAAGGTATAACCAACTTCAATCATCAATTGTTTTATCTTGCTTATTTGCTTCATCATTTTCTTAGGCTAATCTTATTGAGATGTCCTTTTTTAGTGTTATTGCTTTTGTTATTGCATCATTAGTTTTGTTGAGCATCTTCCATTAGGAGTAGCATTTTAAAGGGATCACACCATTTAAAAACAATCAACCTATTTAAAATGTATCATTTAATATCAAAACTAATTCCCTTATAAGAATACATTTTAAAAGGAAACAATAATTTAATTAAATTCATCACGTTTTAATTTGTTCAATCTGACTTAAATCATGCCATAAAAAAAAAACATAATTTAAATACATATATATATATATAAATATATATATACATACCTATTTAATTTACATGAGACGAAATTGTGCAATATTAAATATTAATATTTTAAAACTATAAAGTATAATAATAAAATAATAATATAACATATTTTATTATTATAAAATATAATAATAAAATATTTAAATATCATATTTTATTATTATAAAATATAATAATAATAAAATAAATTAAAATAACAAATTTTATGTTATTTATTTATTTTTTTTGTTTTTTTTTAAAAAAGAACCCACTGAAACTTTAGGGTGTGCGGCCTTGGACGTTGTGCCACATCCAACAAGGGCGGCAGTTGTATGAACAGTCGTCCCCATTGTTGGTGGCGTTGTTCACAGCGTCGTCAACAATGGTGGCGACTGTTCAGACAGTGGTCGCGGGGTGGGAAGGGTCACGCTGGGCGCGACTCCCTCCCCATGCACCTCCCATGGGGGGCGCGGTGGGGAGGTGAGCCCCCAACGCTGCCTCCCACAAAAAAAATCAAAAAACAATTTTTTCTTCAATAACACAGAAATAAAACGAAATTAAAACCAGGGTTTAACCCTAGTTTTTTCCCATCTCTTCTATTGGCCATTTCTAAAAAAAAATGTCCAACATAACCCTACTAAAGGGAAAAATTTTAAAAATACATATATATATATATATATATATATTCAAATATATATATCTAGATTTATATATATACATATATGCATATGTATATATATAAATTTACATTTAACCATAATGAATTTTGTAAATTAATTGAGGAAATAAAACTGAAAGAAAATAATTTATAAACAAAATTCATTCTATTTTCTTGAAGCAACCTATTCCAACCAGAGGTTTTCTTTCAAATTTGGAGAACAAGAATCCAACTAAGTTTCTTTTGCAATCATATAGCAGATTTCAAATGCTTTTTCCACATGATTTTCAACAACAACATATAAAATTTAAAATCTCAAAACCAGCCAATTTTAAAGACATGAACTTGATTTCTTTGAGTTTGTGAAGAGATCCAGATGGTGCTCAACTTCCAACCTTGCTTCCAACTTCAGCTCCACAAAAATTTCACAACTTCAATCCAAAACCCACAAAAATGCAACAATTCTTCCTCTTTTTCCTTTCAAAATTTCATGCTTGTTGGGAGAAAACTTGTGAAGGAATTTTCAAATAATAAGGAAAATTAAACAAATATCATGCAACCACCCTCGTTAATTTCTGAAAACAGAATAGCAAATATCTTCCTTTTTTCAATTTTTGAATTCAAACTTCTAAAAATGCAATTCAATTCATTTTTCTTTTATTTTGTTAATTTTCATCCTTTTAATTTTCTCAACTTCACACAAAAAAAAAACCTATTAACTCCAAAATGGAAAAACTTAATTTATTTCAAGACAATTAATTTAATTATCAATAAACTAAATCTAATCCAAGATTTAATTATTTATTAATAAATTATATTAATTAAAAAATTAAATCACATTTCAACATAAACCAGATAAAGTTAAACGACTATTTAACTACCAAAGCATATATTTTAACATTATTTCAAAATTGCAATTTAAACTGAAAACAAAGCTAGAAGAACAACATTAAGGCAACTTAACCTGACTAGCACCTGATGACAGACTATGACTAGGGTGATAACTTGGCACGAAAAACCTAGCTACTATCTCCCAATCGAATGTTGTTGGGCAATGGACACACTCAAACCTGTGAAACCAAGTGGAGTCGATGTCCTGTACCTGTCAACCTGCTACCAAATAATATATCCACATGCATAAATATGTCATAAATAAGGCACATCGTGAAGGGGAAATGATGGAATCGCAGGGTGCTCGCAAGCGAGTGATGCGATACCGTCTTCTTCACCAATACAATATTACTAACTGACGTATCTAACATATTACTTTAATCAAAAGCATAAAACATCATAAATTTGAATATCCACTTATGGTAATTCAAAACATGCCATCATAATAACATCAAAATATAGTATCATCACATAAAGATACATCACGATAAAATAGTGATCAATCGTAACCAAGTACATAGTTAGAGTACAAACAAAAACTAAAACATAAAAAGGAGAACAACAACGTTCGCACAACAGAGAAAAACGTAGGGGTATTACATCCTCCCCCCTAGGGTCAGGCTTACTCTTGGAAACCTATGAACAAATAGGGATAAAGCTCCTTCATTCTAGTTGCATCTTCCCATGTGGATGACGTGTCATCCCTAGGATCCCACTAGACCCTAATGTGATCAATATCTCGCCCTCAAAGAGTGAGCATTTTGTGCTCCAGTACGGCCATGACTCCAAAGTCAGTTGTTCGTCCTCTACCTGTAATGCATTCCAATCAAGGACATGAGAAATGTCTGGATAGTACGGTTGAAGAACTAAAACATGCAAAACATCATGAATGCGCGAGAGATTGGGCAGTAAAACAAGACGGTAAGCAACTAGACCAATCTTCTCGAGTATCTTAAAAGGTTCGACAAAGCGAGGTGCCAACTTAGAGCCCTTCCCATAAAGGATGAGACTCTTTCACAGATGCACCCTCAAGAAGACTCTATCGCCTACAACAAACTGATGATCCACTCTATGCACATCCGCATACTTCTTCTGCCTATCCTGCGTAGCCACCAAATGCTCTCTAATCCTATCCACCTGTTGCTCCATATCCTGCAACATCTCAGGACCCAACACTATCCTATCCTCCAGTCGATCTTAACTCAAGGGAGTACAACATGGTCTCCCATACAATGCCTGGAATGGAGGCATGACAATAAAACTTTGGAAACCATTATTATAAGAAATCTCTACCAAATAGAGATAATCCTCCCATCGTGTATGTTGGTTCATCACATACATACGCAACATATCCTCAAGGATCTGATTGACCCTCTAGCTCTGTCCATTTGTCTCTGAGTGATAAGCTAAACTGAAGTTCAACTGTGTCCCCATCGCATGCTACAATGATGTCCAAAGAGCTGAGGTAAATATTGGATCCCTGTCAGAAATAATCTGACACGGAATGCCATCTAACCTCACTATGTCCTCCATGAACACTCTAGCTATGGAAGATGCGGTATAGGATGAGCGCATAGGTGAGAAGTGTGCCACCTTTGTCAACCTATCAACTATCACCATAATTGCATCATGTCATCTCGAAGAGTTGGATAAACCAACAATGAGATTACATCCCACTTCCACTCTATTACTAAATGCGGTTGCAAGAGCCCTGCTAGATGCTGGTGTTCAACCTTAACTTGTTGACACTCTAGACATCGTGACACATAATCCATGATATCACGCTTCATCCCTGGCCAAAAATATAACTGACGCAAATCTGCATGCATCTTCTTCACCCCAGGATGGGCTGAATAAGGTGAACGATGTGCCTCAGTCATGACCAAGGTGCGAAGACCATCTGATGAAGGAATGCATATATGTCCCATGTGTCTCAATATCTCATCTAAATCTAGAGAATATCTTGAATGTCTGCCCTCAAGAGGTCTACCTGCCTCTATCACTGTCCTAACCTCTTGGTACCAACTATCTGCTAGAAGGGCAGAAAGAATCTGACTCCACAAATCCACAACTAGAGTCAACTCGGATATCTCATGTCTTCATCTACTAAGTGCATTCACTACGACATTCTCCTTTCCTTGGATATACTTCACCTCAAATTCATATTCATAGAGAAACTCCATCCAATGCCTCTGCCTAGCATTAAGGTTGGGTTGCGTGAAGATATACTGAGGATTCTTGTGATCACTGTGCAACTCAAACCTATGACCAAGAAGGAAATGCCTCCATCTTGTCAATGCATGCACAATTGCAACTAACTCAAGATCATGTGTGGGGTAGTTCAACTCACGATCCTTGAGTTTTTGTGACTCATATGCACTGACTCGACCTTCCTGCATCAACACTGCACCTAGACCCTCCAAGGACGCATCTATACAAACCATAAAGTCCCCAGTCGGATCCGATATTGCTAGTATCGATGCACTAGTCAACTTCTCCTTTAGATTCTGAAACGCTACCTCACACTTCTCTGACCACTCAAACCTCTCCCCTTTACTCTGAAGGGTAGTGATAGGATACCCTATCCTCAAAAAACCCTGCACAAAGCGTCTATAATAACCCGCTAGCCCCATAAAGCTACTTATCTCTGCCACATTCATGGGTGCAGGCCAATCTGAGATCACTTGGATCATTGCATGATCCACCGAAATACCCTTCCCAGAGATCACATGCCCAAGATACTGGACCTTAGACTTGAGAACTCACACTTCGACAAGTTAGCAAACAACTGATTATCCCGTAAGCACTATTATACCTACTGTAAATGTTCCTCATGCTCTACCATTATCCTGGAATATATCAGAATGTCATCAAGGAACACAAGGACAAATCTGTCTAGGTATGTACGAAATACACCGTTCATCAGAGTCATGAACACAAAGGGTGCATTCATCAACCCAAATGGTACCACTATGAACTCATAGTGGCCATACCGCATTTGAAACGCTATCTTATGGATATCTGAGTCAAAGATCCGAAGCTGATGATATTCTGACTTAAGCTCAATCTTCAAAAATATGGTGGCACCCTTGATCTAATCAAATAGATCATCGATCCTAGGAAGCAGATATCAGTTCCTAATGGTCACTTTGTTCAATTGTTGGTAATTAATACATAACCGAAGTGAACCATCATTCTTCTTCACAAAGATGACTGGTGCTCCCCATGGGGAAACACTAGGGCGAATGAAGCCCTTCTCTAACAAATCCTCGAGCTGTAAATGAAGCTCTTTTAGCTCCTGGATGGTCATACAATAAGGAGCTCGAGAAATGGGTTATGATCCAAGTATAATTTCAATCTTGAAGTCTATGTCCCTCTAAGGTGGCATCCCTAGAATCTTGTCTGGAAAGACATCAAAATACTCTTGAAGAATGGGGTGACTATCAAGAGAAATTTTCTCTTCTCCACCACCTAGATCCAAGTCATCCACTATGACAGCAAACAACTGGCAACCCTGATGCACACACCTTCTCAACTGCATAGCTAAGATTACCCTCAACGAAATCGGCCTCTAGACTCCCACTATCTCTACCTCTCTACCAGATGCCTCAATGCATCGAATCGACTTACATCAATAATCCATGACCGCACTATGTGCCTCCAACCAATCCATCCCTATGACTATGTCATAAGAACCCAAAGGAATAACTCAGAGGTCCATCGTATTCTGGAGAGGTCCAGCCTCCAATCTACACTTTGGTACAAGGGAATACGATGCGACTTTCGCACCCGAAGCTAACTCTACCTGCCACCTATCGACTTGCCTTACAACACCCAGTCTACATCATGTCACGATTGATGTAGAAATGAAGGAGTCTGATGCTCCTTAATCAAATAAGATGGTAACTAGGTTACCCATCAACATACCATATGACTCAATGACAATGCCCTGATGCTTTGCCTGGCGATTATCAACCGCTGCAAAAACTCAATGCCCTCTGCCTGCATCACCAATTATCGGCTTAGATGCCGCTGGTCCCTGAGAAAAACCAGATGTGCCCCTGTTGGGACACATTCTAGCTATGTGACCCTGTTGGCCATAAGAAAAACACCCTGTACCTCTGCCATAACCTCTACTCCTAGATGGTGCGCTAGACTACTACGCACTACCCTTGAAAGTAGACTGTGAACTATGTGCTAACTGATCATAGCTGAAGTGTTTCGCATGCCTCCAATTTTTGTCCCCCTATCTCTGCTGGAAGCCTTTACATTTCCCTTGCGATACCTGTTGTTGTTGCTGACCACCTTGAGATGGCCCCTGCTGAGACCTAGGAGGTACACCTCCCTGAGGCTGCCCTCCTCTAGCACTAGATCCTGTCGCTGAACTATTGCCAATCGGTACACTCATGTGACCTCCTAGTGCCATGGTCATATTCTCCTCAACAAGGCGTGCTTTCTCTACTACTACCTCCATGGTTTTGGGTTCGAAAACCCTCACACCACCGCTGAGACAGGCATTTAAGCCCCTGACAAAATGGTGCACCAACATACTCTCATCGTCACCAATCCCTACAAACTATTTGAGCTCACAAAAGCATAGCTCATATTGCTCAATAGATAAGGCCATCTGGCGCAAGGCATGAAACTCGTTGCCTCGATGCTGATGTCAATGCTCAGATAGGAAACAAGCTCTGAATCGCTCTAGGAAGATCTCCCAAGATACTAAGTGAATGTCAATATGGAACTTTTGCTCCTCTAGTCTCCACCAAGTGGATGCAAACCCTCTCAGCTGCATGATAGTGTAATGTGCTTTGGTGTTACTGCCATACGGATGCATGGCAAAACACCTATCCAGGTCTATAAGCCAAGTCTCGACCTCTAAACCAGTACTTGATCCATCATATAATGGAGGATGTGCCCTGAGTAGGTCCCTCATGTGTGACTCAAATTGGGGTGGAACTTCCCTCACAACTAGATTAACTTGAACCTCTACCTGCCTCTGACCTTGGGGTGCCAAAGCCTCCTCAAGTGCTCTATGCGCAACCTCAATCCCTGGTGGAACCTGTTGACGATCACTGACCCCTGGTGCATTCTGAGATGCCCCATATTCCTCCTGCTCTGGGATAAGAGGAACTAGAGGAGGAGAGTCATGCTAACTCTCTCCACGACCGCCTATACGGCCACGTCCACGCCCTCTACCTCTTCCGCATCTGGGAGGCATATTCCTGCACGGACACATCAAAGTATTAGACAAGATACACTACTCAAAAACCTAAACAACAAAAAGCTTAATGGGTACATCATAAACCCAGAGTACCCAATGTTTAAACCTAGGCTCTGATACCATGTGTAACACCTCGCCACACAATCCTAGAGGAAGTTGCAATTAATTGCTTAAACAAACTTTTTTTTTTGTTTAAGTACAATTAACGTGCAAGTTCACTATCTAATGCCAACAACCTCTAAGGTTACGAGATAGATAGAAAACATGAATTTAAACCATGTCATTTATATAATTAAGAAATAAAACACATTCATTCCAAATAAGATAATTTACATCAAGCATAAGAGATAACTTTCAATTTCATTTATTCATAATTGAACAATATGGTTACATCTCTCATTCCCCGAATGAGGTAAGTCCAATAAATAAGGTTACAATTACAACTTCCACCTCGATAACAAATGATGGGTAATAAATCACAAGATCAATTGAAATAAACAAGGCATGAAATGAAACTGGATCATACGAGCTCTCCAACTGGAAATCTCATCCACATGACCAAGAAGAAAAAACCCAATGGAGTAAGGTGCACATTCCACCCAACCAACTGAAACCCAAAGGTCCACCCCCCGTGCTAGGAGATAGTAACAAGGATTTCTAGCCAGGACCATCTACCTCAAAACATTGGCTAACACAACTGAACTGAAATAAATACAAATACATCACTTAACACAATGGTTACAATGCTTCCAGAATTACATAATCAATTGCATCACTAATGCAGACATACAGTTGACTTAGGATAAGTGTCATCACAATGTTACATGAGTTATCCTGGTGAGTCTTCCTAGGCCCCGGCCCCCATCTCGGCTTATCTTGGTAACCTCTAATGACTTTCAGCCCCTCATGTAATCCAATGCGGAATCAATTATCTTTCGTAGAGACAAGACACCGATCTTGCCATTCTAGGCCTTCTCGTCTCAACCCAAGTCTTAAAATCCCTTGCACTCATGAGCAAGGCATAATTATCTTATTAAGTGTTTGATACTACGTGATACTCTAATCAGTTAATTACATTATCACTGGATTAACTAACTTGCAATGAGTTATCCTGGCACCACTTTGTGTGTTGGCCCTCATTATAAGCCACTCCTCTAAGACGACACGTGGAACAACTCCACAACCCAAGGGTACACAAATGCGACATAAGGATATCACATCCCTATCCATGACATGCAATCAACACATTCTTGTTCGTGATAGCCGGATAACAAAATGGTTACAATTAAACACACTGCCCAAGGCAATCTAAAGGTTGACTAATACATTACGACAACCCATGAATTAGAAACCCCAACTAGAAGACTTGTCAAATTCTATGACCCAAATTTCCCAAACGATAACAAGAACATTTCAAAATCAAGACGAGAATTAAATCCACTTTGGATTCACTAAATCCATTTCCTCATTATCGTTCAACAATTTGTCGCATTAAATATACTGAATTAAATACATCTTTTCAAGTAAAAGAGAAATTAACACTAATTATCTAATTTTCTTACTTGCACTTAAGTAATGATAAATTAACCAGATAATCATATAAAACAAAATTCAATGACATAAAATAATTATTGCCTCATCATTTCATTGTAACCATTTAAAAACAATCAACTTGTTGAAAACGTATCATTTAATATCAAAACTAATTCCCCTATAAGAATACATTTTAAAAGGAAACAATAATTTAATTAAAGTCATCACCTTTTAATTTGTTCAATCTGACTTAAATCATGCCATAAAAAAAACATAATTTAAATACATATATATATAAAAATATATATATACATACCTATTTAATTTACATGAGACGAAATTGTGCAATATTAAATATTAATATTTTAAAACTATAAAGTATAATAATAAAATAATAATATAACATATTTTATTATTATAAAATATAATAATAATAAAATAAAATAAAATAACAAATTTTATGTTATTTTTTTAAAAATAGAACCCATCGAAACTTTAGGGTGCGCGACCTTGGACGTCACGCCACATCCAACAGGGGCAGCAGTTGTTCAGACAACGGTCGCGGGGTGGGAAGGGTCGCACTGGGCGCGACTCCCTTCCCACGCGTCTCCCATGGGTGGCGCGGTGGGGAGCTGAGCCCCCAGCGCCACCTCCCACAAAAAAAATTGAAAAACGAATTTTTCTTCAATAACACGGAAATAAAATGAAATTAAAACCAGGGTTTAACCCTAGTTTTTTCCCATCTCTTCAGTTGGCCATTTCTAAAAAAAATGGACAGCATAACCCTACTAAAGAGAAAAATTAAAAAAATACATATATATATATATATATATTCAAATATATTTATCTAGATTTATCTATATACATATATAAATTTAAATTTAACCATAATGAATTTTGTAAATTAATTGAGGAAATAAAACTGAAAGAAAATAATTTATAAACAAAATTCATTCTATTTTCTTGAAGCAACCTATTCCAACCAGATGTTTTCTTTCAAATTTGGAGAACAAGAATCCAACTGAGTTTCTTTTGCAATCATACAACAGATTTCAAATGTTTTTTCCACATGATTTTCAACAACATATACAATTTAAAATCTCAAAAGCAGTCAATTTTAAAGACAGGAACCTAATTTCTTTGAGTTTGTGAGGAGATTCAGATGGTGCTCAGCTTCCAACCTTGCTTCCAACTTCAGCTCCACAAATTTTCACAGTTTCAATCCAAAACCCACAAAAATGCAACAATTCTTCCTCTTTTTCCTTTCAAAATTTCATGCTTGTTGGGAGAAAATTTGTGAAGGAATTTTCAAATAATAAAGAAAATTCAACAAATATCATGCAACCACCCTCATTAATTTCTGAAAACAGAATAGCAAATATCTTCCTTTTTTCAATTTTTGAATTCAAACTTCTAAAAATGCAATTCAATTCATTTTTCTTTTATTTTGTTAATTTTCATCCTTTTAATTTTCTCAACTTCACACAAAAAAAAAAACCTATTAACTCCAAAATGGAAAAACTTAATTTATTTCAAGACAATTAATTTAATTATCAATAAACTAAATCTAATCCAAGATTTAATTATTTATTAATAAATTAAATTAATTAAAAAATTAAATCACATTTCAACATAAACCAGATAAAATTAAACGACTATTTAACTTATGATATTGCTATCAGGATTCAATCGTGTAGTTATCAAGTCAAACTCATTGACCCATGATTCATGAGTAGTGGTTCACAAGAACCCATCTCTCATGATAATGAATGGTCCACTTAGCACTCATTGCATCTAGGTGATGCTCTCACAGGTGAAGCATTGGTCTGTCCCGGGAGGTCACCCATCCCAGTACCGCTCCAGCTTAAACACGCTTAACTACAGATTTTCCCGCAAGGTTAAGCCCACTTAGCTTGCTAACCTATTTGCAAAACCTTCAGCAAGTGTTGTGCCTTATGAACCATTCATTATAGATCCCCTTTAACTCATCAATTGATAAGTAGGAGGTGTAGTGTTCTTTAATCAACTTAATAACTAGGAACATGAATTCCTCTACTCAGATATTGAACATCACAACCAGCAGTCATAAGTTGTTAAAGAACCTCATTTAATCATCAACCCAGGGACGTAAACTTGAAATGGGTCAGCACAATATATGCACTAATCACCTTTTCCAGACATGCATGATTTCCTAAGATGCTTTATACTAGAATTTGAATTACTAGAAACAACTTTATTGGATAACTTGATTGAAAATGAAAATTGAAACATAAAACTACTCTACATCTAGTGGCTGTAGGAACAGTTGACAACTCTGTGTTTCTGTTAGCTGCAGGAACAGTCACATTAACCTCTATGAAAGGAAGTGCAGCTATTCTAACTTACAGAATGAAAGTATGGACAGTTCCCTAAGTGGGCCCCCTTAGGTAATGCCAAAAGTAGACAATAGATTAGGCAGAAAACTTCATAAACTTTATTGATTCAAGATAGATAAGTACATGGCACACAATCTCTTGACTGTATTTCTAAAAACTGAAAATGTGTTACAACAACAATCTTTTTTCTAGTCCATTCTCTGAATGAGAATGGGCTATTTATTGAAACTGAATCCAACTACTAACCAACCTTCCCTTATAAAATGGGAAGTCTTAATTACATTTAACTAACTTAGTAAAGAGGTGAATGGAAATGAAAGAACTAAGTCAAATTAGTTCATCAGTCTTAAAGTGCCATCATCCTAGATTTATGCGCCATCAAGATGCTTGAGCTAGATTTCTGAAACACTCCCCTTGCACGACAGATGAGTTGAAACTGCCTCCCTACTCTTTTTTTGTTGAACTAGTCTTCTTTGATTTGGTCTTCTATCCTTCAAGTGGGAATTGAATTCCTTCCTCCAATCATGGTACCTGCAAAATATCTTGCTAGCTATTCCTGAGGCAAAAAGTTAGCTCAACATGTTCAACCTTTAAGACAATCCATCACTTTATTTATACATTCATTAAGCATTAAACTAAGGCAAACATTATTTCAGACATGGCTGCAGGAAGGGTTTGTCATCACACCAAGTCATAAGGCATTCATCAAACTAATAAAACATTTTAAGGTGATACTTATGGAAAGATTTAGCATAATATACTTTTTATATTAAGCATAAAAATTTCATGTCTTGTCCCATAATCAGCACTAAATGTTTGTTTTAGCATAATAAAAACATAAAAAGTGTTCGTAAAAGTATGGTCTGAATGTGCCAAAAAATTGTCTCATCATTCCCCTCAACCAACTACTTGTTGGACCCCTCAGCAAGTCTAGCATTTCTTCTTCTGGAAAATTCTCTCAAATCAGCATTTTGTTGTTGTCCACACTCTCCATGCTGGAAACTCCAAAAGTGAGCTCGCATTGCCTCGAGCCTTTGCCATATGTTATCCTTAGAAATCCTATTATATATGTTGTTGTCCCCCTACATAGCCAGGAATGGCCATAGAGAATAGGCGGTTGCATAACCAAGGGTAACCAATTCTCCCTTTTTGTCCTGACATTCCTCATGTATCTTTCTGCCTTTCTGGTTGTTGCATACAGGGTATTGGGAGTGTGTGGTTCTGCCCTTTTTAATTGAAATGGAAGATGTTCCATTTGGTTTGAATGTGCAGGGTTGCAACATTAAGATCATTGTTTATAATTTGGGAATACTGAGAAAATGCCTTTTGTCTCAAAAGCTCAATCGGTGACCAGGCTCTTTCATCTCTCCACAATTTCTTCCAATCAAAGTAAATACCCATTCCATTTTTAGATTCATTCCTCACAGATAGTGGCATATTGACTTCATCATGCATATGACTATCAAATTTTCCCCCCCTGCTTATCTCATTGGTGATCCAGGAGACTAGAGCGCTGATATGAATATCACTGACATAACATAATGGGTTACATTCCTTATCCTAGGGCACAACCAAATTGTGCAGATAAAATTCATAGAGGAGGTTCCTGATGTGCAGAGGTGAATCTTTGTATGCTTCATAAAATTCTTCTGGGGTATCTAAAAAAGAGTTTTTACCTTTCCAGAATCTAATCAGTTGGAATTTCAAATACAACTCCTTGAGGTACATTGCATAGACAGGTGAAGGTGCTCGACATTGCATCAGTTGTCGAATAAGCTCTACCACCTGATTGAGAGTGTCATTTAAGTTAGAAATTTTTAGATTCTTGTTCTGGATTATCCTTTGTAATCTCTCAATTTCAAGTGCAGAAGTAGTCTATTGATGCTGGAGTTCTTCAAAACATGTCATTCTTGCAGCAAAGTTTGTGACATGGAGCGGAGGTCTATGATTATAGCTTACTGCAGGTGACCCCTATATTTCTTCAGTTACATCCACTTTTCCTTGTTCTTCTTCTCCAATTACCTCTGTATTATTTGATTGTTCAGAGTTTTCCTGTCCTGAAGTACCATCTTGTTGCTAACCTACCTGTTCTTCCAAAGTAGCAGGAATCTCGTCAATCATGCCAATGCTTTCATCCTCTTTTTCTGATGGAAACACAACTATTACCTCCTCCTTGTCAACACATTCAATTCCCTCCTGCAGTTGCTCTACAATGGCAGCCAATTCATCCAGGCTAGCTCCTTCAGGTGTACTCACAACATCCTCAATAATAGGTTCTTCTTCTCCCAGTACAAGACTGGAAGGGTCTGAAGTTGGTGGTGCGGCTGGAGTAGCATCAAGTGATTGGCGGGTTGCCTAGTTCTAGAGCCTAGAGTTCCTCCTTATGGAACTAGGAATTGTCTTATGCTTTTTGGAGGGCTTTGTTGTAGGAACATAGAAGTTTTCCTTTTGCTTTCATTTTACAGGTTTAGGGGTTGCCAAAATGGGTGTCTTCCTTTTCTTATCCTTAGAAGAAGGCTCAAGATTTTTGATAGGGGTTTGTGCCGGTTGCTTGGAAGTTTTTTCAGAAAGAGGAATGTCATCTTGTGAATCAGATGATTCCTGAGTAGGGGACATAGCAGCAGAGGTCTGGCCTATGGGCTGGGAGGTTCATTGCTTGAAGGTAAAAGGTTCCCCTCTAAGTCCAACATTTTGAATTTTAGGGTTGAAATTGACAATGAATTCCTCCCAGGTCATTCCTGATGCACCTTAAACAGATTTTTCAACAAGTAATTTAATAAGGCAGTGGTCAAATACAGAGTTAAACCTACCTTTTTTGAACTCAATAGCACTATTGGACAATAAATTGTAAAGGAAGTCAGGAATATTCATCAACAATCCATGGCGTAAATGAGACAAAAGTTTGAAGTGATGAGAATGCAGGACTGAAAACCTACCTTCACAAGTTATGTATTTGATTATATATCCCGCCCGTGATGCCCAATCCTGTGGCAGACTCATCCTTTGTGCACCTTGCTTATCTACCCATAGAGGAGGGTCATTTGGCTAAGTAAACTCTGCCCTGGCACTCTTTCCATCCCTTCCTCTAGGAAATGGCTCTCCGACTTGAGGTAATCCCATTATCTCTGCAATTCTGTCAATTGATGCATTCACCATTATACCTCTAACTTTTGCTTCCTTGTCTTG
Organism: Sequoiadendron giganteum; assembly: GCA_007115665.2. Taxonomy (NCBI): domain Eukaryota; kingdom Viridiplantae; phylum Streptophyta; class Pinopsida; order Cupressales; family Cupressaceae; genus Sequoiadendron; species Sequoiadendron giganteum. Next base: position 387,024,660 of record CM021105.1, read on the forward strand.
AAATTTCGTTGTGAACTCCTCTGCAATGTCTACATCAAAAACTTCGAGCTTCAAGAAGTAATTGAGCCACCCATATTGTCTGAACGGTGACACATGCAGCACATCCTACAATAGGATGTTATGGTCTGTAGGATCATGCTGAATCGGCTGACCTCCCATCTCCTTAGCTCTCTATAATTAAATGCTTTAAGCAATGCTCACCAGTCTTTCCAAACTGAACTTCTTGTAACCCAATTCTTCAATACTCTGCCTCTCCCCTCAATCGAAACTTTTTACCCACTCTTCAAAAGTTGTAGAAAAATAAGGAAAAGCAATTCGATCATGCAATCTTATTGAAGGAGAGAGTAATCATGGATAAAAAAAATACATTTAGGTTTATTATTGCAAGAAGTAAATATTGTTTGATCATGAATTGTAGATTTCAAATATCTGGAGTTCGTGACAACTGATGGGACAAAGCTTGTGGTGGCGGCAATAATGACGTGGTGGATAGTTATGATTTAGAGAAAAGTGCTCAATCGTACGAAGAAGCAGAAGGAAATGACAACCATATAGGAATTTGTTTTGCGCTAATTAATACTAAATTAAATGTAATAAATAAAGCAACTTAAGCAATCTAAAAGTGAAGTGGATCTCACTTGGATAGAATCGGCATAATTACCTGATGTGACCTCCCTCTTCATTGCAATATGTGACACAGAGAAACGTGGATGATATGGAGATCGACAGGTGGATAATGTGGCGGTGAGAGTGTGAGTGGATGGATGGAAGATGAAGTGATTGAATGGAATGGGGATCTGGTGGATGACCCCTTTATTATGACAATTGCATGTACTTTTATGCATGGTCTGGGAAATTGAGTCAAGACTCAATTCCTTTGGCTGCAGGATCAATGGCCTCCTACACTAATTCGAATTGGCTCAAAAAATATTTCCTATTAATGGGCTTATAGTAAAGCTTTAGGTGATGTCCATTGACTAATAACTTAAATCAGACCTCATCAATGGTCCTCAATTGTACAACACCATTTGTGAATACTTCTTCTATCTCATATGGACCCAACCATCTAGTTTGCAGTTTTCCCTGACTGTCCTTATACCGTGAGTCATAAAGCAGAGCTCAATCTCCTGCTTTGAATCTCTTCTCCTTGATGTACTTATCATGCCACCTTATTCGCTGGTTTTGTATTATCTTAGTGTGTTGCAGGGCATTCTTTCAGAGCTCATCCAAGGCTTTGAGCTGCATGACTCTTTCCTTTTGTGCAGTGGTTAAATCCATGTCCATCTCTAATGTTTTTCTGAGAGTCTTATGTTCAAACTCTATTGGTATCACAACTGTTTTACCATACACCATTTCAAAAGGTGTATATTCTATAGCAGTCTTCCATGTAGTTCGGTAGGCCCATATAGTTTCTGGTAACCTTGCAGCCCAGTCCTTTCTATGCAATTCTACAGTTTTAGTTAAAATTGCCTCTATGTCCCTATTGGTGATCTCTACTTGGCCATTAGCCTACGGATGATAAGGAGTTGATTGCATGTGGCTTATGTTGTATTCATTTACTAAGGCTGTTATAAGTGTAGAGGTAAATTGTGCTCCTTGATCTATCACTATTTCCCTAGGGACACCAAACCTAGTGAATATTTCCTCATAGAGGAATTCTGCAACTTTATTATCCCTAGCATGCTTCATTGGTTTAGCTTCTACCCATTTTGTCACACAATCTTTGCATACAAGGATGTAGGACTTACCATTTGAAGGTGAATCAATTGGTCCTACAAAATCCTGTCCCCATTTGTCGAAGGGTGTAACAATAACTTGTGGAAATAGAGGCATCTCATCTGATCTGGTTGGTCTTCCCATCCTTTAGCATATGTCACATCTTCTGGTGTATTTGGATGCATCTCTATGCAGAGTTGGCCAATAATAGCCAGTATTTAAGATTTTCATTGTTGTCCTTTTGGCAGCAAAATGTCCACCACACTATTCATCATGGATTGTATGCAGTATATCATAAGTATCTTCCTCTCATACACATCTCCTCATAACTTGATCTGGCCCTGTATAAAACATGCAATTTGCAATCCAAGAATCTACCAATAATCTCTTTTCCTTAGGGGAGAATTGAGGAGGAGTTCTTCCTGTAACCAGATAATTTGCTATATCTGCATACCATGGGTGAATGACCTTAATTAAAAACAGATGCTCATCAGGAAAGGAATCCTCAATAAGTGCAGAGTCATCTTGCCTTTGAATTCTAGATAGGAAATCAACAACCACATTGGCTTTACCTGGTTTTTCCACAATTGTAATATCAAATTCCTGCATCAACAACAACCACCTTGCCAGTATTCCTGCTATTGAGCTTTTGTTCATGAGATACCTGATTGCTGCATGATTAGTATGGAAAAATATCTGATACCCTATGATGTAATGCCTGAATTTATTGAGGGTATAGATGATTGCCAACATTTCTTTCTCTATAACAGTGTAGTTTAGTTTAGCCCCCTGCAGATTTTTGTTTATGTAGTAGAGGGCATGTTCTGTTGAACCACCCTTCTGGCCTAATACATCACCAATGGAATAATTTGATGCATCAGTATGAATATGGAATGGAAGTGATCAATCAGGTCCCTTCAAAACAGGTGCTTGTGTAAGGTCAATTTTCAAATCAAGGAATGCTTTTCTACATTCCTCAGTCCAGGCAAAATCTGCATCTTTCTTCAGCAAACTATATAAAGGGCCTGCAATTTGGTTGAAGTCTTTGATGAATCTTCTATAATATCCAACATGTCCTAGAAATCTTCTCAGTTCCTTTTTCTTGGTAGGAAAAGGTAGATTAGAGATGACTTCAATCTTAGAAGGATGAACCTGTATTCCTACAGCAGAAATATAGTGACCAAGCACTATTCCCTCTTGCATCATCATGAAGCACTTTTGACTATTTAGTGATAGGTTATGATCTTAACATCTCTGTAGTACCTTCTTCAAGTTGGCTTGATCTTTCTCAAATTTTGCACCATAAACAGTAAAGTCATCCATGTATATCTCCATGCAATCATGTGAGATGTCTAAGAAAATAATTATTACTGCTCTCTGGAAAGTTGCAGATGCATTGCAGAGACCAAAAGAAAAAATTGAGTAGGAAAACGTTCCCCAAGGGCATGCAAAATTAGTCTTTTCCTGATCCTCTAGAGAAATCTTGATTTTATTGTATCCACTGAAGCCATCCAAGAATGAGAAGTACTTTTTCCAAGATAAATTATCTAGAACTTGATCAATGAAGAGAAGAGGGAAGTAATCTTTCTTTGTTGCCAAATTGAGCTCTCTGTAATCTACACATACTCTCCATTTTCCTACTATCTTAGGAACAATAACCAGTGGGGAGACCCACTGACTATCCGAGATTGGGTAGATAAAGCTAGCTGTTAACATTTTCTACAACTCTTCTTTAACAATTTCTCTCAAGGCTGGGTCGATTCTTCTTTGAGGCTACCTGACAGGTCTAAATTCACTGTTAATGAATATGCGATGTGTGCAGAGGTTTGGTTCTAAGCCCTTCATATCACCATATTCCGAAGCAAAAGATGACTTATGTTGAGCAAGCATTTTGACCATAGATTCTTGTTGCTTACTGGTGAGGTTTTTGTTGATACTCAAAGTTTATCCTGTTGCTACCTCCACTTGTGAGGTTAACTCAACCATAGATACTTCAAGTAGAAATGGAATTTCTACCTCGTGGGGTTATAAGGTGTGTAAGCAGTCAATTGTTGCAGGATAATGAGCTGATGTAGGCAGAGGAAGAATGGTCTGCAAGGAGCATGGATTTTTTTCACAATGACAGTGTTCGATACCGTATTTATTCAGTAGGATATTATACAATATATATTCCTCTTCTTGTTGTGCAATCAAAGGCTCTTTAGTAATCATCATTGAATTAGCCATAGAGTTCATTCCCTCCTCTTCTCCCAAATCTGGCCAAACAGCCTCTTCAGACTCAAGTTGGGGTTGGGCTGGATAATAGAGGGTAAGCTTCTTTGTGTTATACCCATAAGTTATTGTCATGTTACCCAACCTATAGCCAATGTAAGCATCAGCAGTGGCTAGCCAAGGTCTTCCTAGTATAATAGGGTATCCCCCTAATGATGCTTTCAGAGACAAAACCATAAAGTCGACAGGATACTCCCAAGAATCCAAGGTGACAACCAGGTCTTCTACTATCCCATCAGGTTTGACAGTTGAGCTATCAGTGAGTTGTAGTATTGTAGGTGTAGCCCTTAGGTCTGAAATACTAAGTTTTACCACCAGGTCCTTGGCCATGACATTGATAGCTGCACCAAGATCTACTAAAGCATTTTTAATTTGCACCCCATTAATATTGATCTCCACAACAGGGTTGCCTGGGTCTGAATATTTTGGGATGATAAGTTTCCCTAGCATTAAGTCAGAGAGTTGACTTAAGACATGGACAATTTGAGGGTCCTTCTTTTTCCTCCCTGGTTTCTTCAAACATGCCTCCTTAATAACTTTGCTATAGATAGGTACTTTTTTGATTGCTTGGAATAAGGGAATTTTCACACATATATGCTTTAGTTGATCAAGGATGTCAAATGTAGGCTCTTCTTATTTTTTCACATTTTCATCTTCCAACCTTTGTGGGAAAGGAGGTGACGGTTTATTGGATACCCTAGGTAATGATGGAGTCTGAATTGGCTCATTTGGTTGGACTAGGTCATTGGTATATTCTTCTTGCTCAATCTCCTCATATGGCAATTTTGATATTATGGGAGGAGATGGTGTGGGCAACACAATTCCTGAACATAAGTTGATATTATTCAGGTTGACAGCATAGGTAGGCTGATGATTAGGGTCAATAAAATAGACTTGTTGCTACTACTGCTGGTTATTTGGATTGGGTGCTGCTTGAGCAGGCAGTTGGGTTGGATTTGGATTTTGGCTTTGATTAGCTGCAGGAGGTGGCATAATTGATTGTTGTTGGGGTTGCTGCTGGGGTTACTGCAGAAAACCAGTGGGTGGATTTGACCATTGCTGGCCTCCCCTCCATTGGTTAGACTGTTGCCAATTCCCTTGTGGAGGCTGCCACTGATTTTTCTATAGTGACTGCCAACGGTTTTGTTGGGCATTTGGCCAAGGATTATTCCACTGAGGTTGGGAGTATGGCCCATAGTTTGGAGGGTACTGGTTCTGCCACTAACTATTATATGAACCAAAATTTTGCAAAGGGTCTTGAGGCATACCTTGTCTTGGGGCCCATGGCCTGCGCTGAGCAACAAAGAACACTTTGTCCTCTCCAATGGTTTTAAACTCAGTAGGAAGATGTTGCACCTCCAAATTGGCCACTGCTTTGCATCTGCAATCCTTCTTTCTTTGTTTGCAGTGAGGGCAATATTCAGCTAGCATTGCCTCAGCTTCCTCTTTCTTCCTTCTAGCTTGCATAGTGTCCAGTTGAGTAGCTACATCATTGATGATATCCTGCTTGAAGTCAAACAAGAGATTAGTAATTTCCCCCTTAGATACACCAGAGCCACTTCCTTTTATAGCAGAGGGTCTAAACCCCCTGCCCTTCTTTACAGCTGCTCTAGAGTAATTGAGACGTATTTTCTTGATATCATCCCAATTTATTTGGGTGACATCTCCTCCTGCCATGAGGTCAAGGGCCTCCATGCAAGTATCATTAACTCCTCTTAGGAAGAGAAGATTTTGAGATTCCTCATTTAGCTCATGTTGAGTATTCTTCTGCACACTGAACAAAAACCTTGACACATAATCCTCCAAGGTTTCATCCTCTTTTTGTGACATTTTGAAAATGTCATCTCCTCTACAATATTCTTTATATTTACTCAAGAATAGATTCTTCATTTCATCCCAAGTAGTAGCTACATTGCTTCCCAATCCCATGAACCACCTCAAGGCTGACTCTTTTAGAGTGGAGGGAAACAACTTTAGCTTGTGTGCTAAGGTTGTATAGTCAAAGCTTCTGCAAAGAATGTCAAATTCAAACAAGAAGGTATGCGGGTCCTCAGTAATAAGTCCATAGAACTTTGGAAGTAATGAGGCAGGGATGTTCTTGAGGTTATTATTGTCATGTAGGTTAGGAATTAGAAATGGAAAAGTAGGATTTTTCATTCTTGGTGGTGCCCTTGGATTAGCTCTTCACTGATAAATGAAAAGGGCAAGCAAATTATTTGATGGGTCCTGGTTGTTAGAAGTTTGCAGATTATTCAGATGTTGAACAAGTGGGTTAAGGTCATTTGGCTCTTCAAATAGATTAAAGCTTAGCTCTGAGGAAGAAGATGAGGTAACCAAGTCTTGACCAGCATCCAGATATGGGTCTTCTTGGAAAAGGTTTGGTTCAATCTCTTCAATATCTATTCTTCCAGGAAGGAATCTTCCAAATTGGTCTCTTCTTCTATGCATACAACAAAAAGTAAACTAACTATGAAGATGCTGGAATGCAGAATCCTAAACTAAATACTTAGAATGAAATTTTGAACTCTCTACTAGCATGCCTGTAATAGGTCCTTAGTTTGACACCATCCCCAACAACGACGCCAAAAATGTAGTGTTCTTTAATCAACTTAAAAACTAGGAACATGAATTCCTCTACTCAGGGATTGAACATCACAACCAACAGTCATAACCTGCTAAAAAACCTCATTTAATCATCAACCCAGGGACGTAAACTTGAAATGGGTCAGCACAATATATGCACTAATCACCTTTTCTAGACATGCATGATTTCCTAAGATGCTTTATACTAGAATTTGAATTACTGGAAACAAATTTACTGGATAACTTGATTGGAAATGAAAATTGAAAGATAAAACTACTCTGCATCTAGTGGCTGCAGGAACAGTTGATAGCTCTGTCTTTCTGTTAGTTGCAGGAACAATCACATTAACCTCTATGAAAGGAAGTGCAGCTATTCTAACTTATAGAATGAAAGTATGGACAGTTCCCTAAGTGCTCCCCCTTAGGTAATTCCAAAAGTAGACAACAAATTAAGCGGAAAATTTCATAAACTTTATTGATTCAAGATAGATAAGTACATGACACACAATCTCTTGACTGTATTTCTGAAAATTGAAAATGTGTTACAACAACAATCTTTTTTCCAACCCATTCTTTGAAGGAGAATGGGTTATTTATTGAAACTGAATCCAACTATTAACCAACCTTCCCTTATAAAATGGGAAGTCTTTATTACATTTAAATAACTTAGTAAAGAGGTGAGTGGAAATGAAAGAACTAAGTCAAATCAGTTCACCAGTCTTAAAGTGCCATCATCCTAGATTTATGCGCCATCAAAAGGCTTGAGCTAGATTTCTGAAACACTCCCCTTGCATGGCGGATGAATTGAAACTGCCTCCCTATTCTTTTGTTGTTGAACCAGTCTTCTTGATTTGGTCTTCTATCCTTCAAGTGGGAATTGAATTCCTTCCTCCAATCGTGGTACCTGCAAAATATCTTGCCAGCTATTCCTGAGGCAGAAAGTTAGCTTAACATGTTCAACCTTTAAGACAATCCATCACTTTATTTATACATTCATTAAGCATTAAACTAAGGAAAACATTATTTCAGACTTGGTTGCAGGAAGGTTTTGTCATCACACCAAGTCATAAGGCATTCATCAAACTAATAAAACATTTTAAGGTGATACTTATGGAAAGATTTCGCATAATATATTTTTTATATTAAGCATAAAAGGTTCATGTCTTGTCCCATAATCAACACTAAATATTTGTTTTAGCATAATAAAAACATAAAAAGTGTTTGTAAAAGTATGATCTGAATGTGCCAAAAACTTGGCTCATCAGGAGGTTTCTTCCACAGCGTGTCAAATTATGATATTGCTATCAAGATTCAATCGTGTAGTTTTCGAGTCAAACTCATTGACCCATGATTCATGAGTAGTGGTTCACAAGAACCCATCTCTCATGATAATGAATGGTCCACTTAGCACTCATTACATCTAGGTGATGCTCACAAAGGTGAAGCATTGGTCCGTCCCGGGAGGTCACCCATCCCAGTTCTGCTCCAGCTCAAGTGCGCTTAACCATAGAGTTTACCCCAAGGTTAAGCCCACTTAGCTTGCTACCCCATTTGCAAAACCTTCAGCAAGTGTTGTGCCTTATGAACCATTCATTATAGAGCCCCTTTAGCTCATCAATTAATAAGTAGGAGGTTTCTTCCACAACGTGTCAAATTATTATATTGTTGAAGGTTTTGCAAATGGGGTAGCAAGCTAAGTGGGCTTAACCTTGGGGGAAACTCTGTGGTTAAGCGTGCTTGAGTTGGAGCAGTACTGGGATGGGTGACCTCCCGGGACTGACCAATGCTTCACCTTTGTGAGCATCACCTAGATGCAATGAGTGCTAAGTGGACCATTCATTATCATAAGAGATGGGTTCTTGTGAACCGCTACTCATGAATCATGGGTCAATGAGTTTGACTCAAAAACTACACGGTTGAATCCTGATAGCAATATCATAATTTGACATACTGTGGAAGAAACCTCCTACTTATCGATTATTTAACTACCAAAGCATATATTTTAACCTTTTTTCAAACTTGTAATTTAAACTGAAAACAAAGCCAAAAGAACAACATTAAGGCAACTTAACCCGACTAGCACCTGACGACACACTATGACTAGGGTGACGACTTGACACGGAAAACCTAGCTACTATCTCCCAATTGAATGTCGTTGGGCAATGGAAACGCTCAAACTTGTGAAACCAGGTGGAGTCGATGTCTTGTACCTGTCAACCTACAAACAAAGAGTATATCCACATGCATAAATATTTCATAAATAAGGCACACTGTGAAGGGGAAATCATAGAATCACAGGGCGCTCGCAAGCGAGTGATGCGATACCGTCCCCTTCACCAATACAATATTACTAACTGACATATCTAACATATTACTTTAATCAAAAGCATAAAACATCATAAATTCGAATATCCACTTATGCTAATTCAAAACATGCCATCATAATAACATCAAAATACAGTATCATCACATCAAGATACATCATGATAAAATAGTGATCAATCATAACCAAGTACATAGTCAGAGTACAAAAATAAACTAAAACATAAAAAGGAGAACAACAACGTTCGAACAACAGAGCAAAACAGAGGGGTATTACATATTTTCTAAACCAATTCCAACATATGAAGCATGGAAATAGTCAATATGAAGCTGGAAAAGTAGAGTCAACCTCTAGGAGACGTTACCCTTGCATTTCTGATTATCATTCTTGTTGTCCATTGTGGTAAAATATGGTTGTGTATGTGTTCTTTGAGCAACGAATTTAATTACCACCTTTTTCCTTTCCTTGTTGAGTCGAACCATTTGAGATGAGAGGTGTCAATCCTAATACCTTGTTTATAGCCTTTAGTTGTTGATTTTTGTGTATAGATAGAGGTGCCCTTTACCTCAAAAGGACACATAATTGCACTCTTGATGTTATTTTTTGTGTTATACTTTTTTGAGTTTGTGAGAGAATTGGTGAGAAGATTTGTGAGAGGGTTGGGGAGAGAATTTTGGAGATAAATAGTAATAGTAGCTAAATTTGCAAGTTGATTGTGGAAGGGGGGCTATGCTAGGAACCCAGTTTATCCAATTGGAGCTTTGCATAATCAGGCATGCTAGTCTCTATACCTTTGTCTTTTATATTAGAAAGGTTAAATAGATTTGAATACTATGTTGGAAAGGAATGGTATGAGTAAGTTGTGACGCTTGAATGTTATTGGATATTACTTGCTTTGATGGAACCTATATATTAGGTTAATGCTTGTATATACCCTATATGGGATTTTATATGATGTGCTTCTATTTAGACTTTATGTAGTCAGTCTATACTATACGTATGCAGAAAGAAATGTGAAATATGAATTACATCAATATATTGAGGGAAATTACTTGAGTTTGTTAGCTTATAATGCTAGGAAAACCTTGGGAATAATATGGCTAGCAACACATCAATAGTAATGGTATGAAATATGTGTCATCATTGATAGGATGTGACATCATGCAAACCATTCTTAATCTAAAATAGAATGATCACTTGATCATTGCTTTACTTGAATATTGATTGAAACCCTAAGTTGAGAATAACCTACTTGGTTGGGTTGTTTATTTGATCTTGTAAAGAACATAGGTTGAGATTAACCTACATGATCAGTATGATCATTAATTGTTAAATTTATCCTAGGATTAGGGTAAACTAAGGATGAGATTAACTTATCTGATTAAGTTGATCATTTGAATTTGTGAATTACTATTTGATTAGAGCCATAGGTGGGATTACCCTACCAAGTTGGTTGTTTTATACTCTTGACATGAAGTCATTTTATTGACGTGAATCTACTTTTTGAATAGCTTTTATTGATGAGATTGTACTCTTGAATAAGAGTCCTTTATTGTTGAGACTATACTTCTGAATGAGTCATTTATTGATATGATTATTCTTTTGATTGAGGCCATTTATTTTTGAGGTTATACCTTTGAACTAAGGTCATTTATTGACAAGAATATACTTTTTATGAGAATCATTTATTGTTGTAATATATTATTGAATGGATCATATATTGATGAGTATTTTAAGGTGAAGCTTGTGTAGTTATACTTTAGTTTATGAAGTTATTTGTTATGAAGATAATTGTAAATTAGATCCATGAAGAGTTCGTAGGTTATTCTTGGGGTTAAGATAACCTAATGAAGGGGCTAGCTTATGCATAGAAATTACCTAGTAGAAATGTCAAGGTAAATAAAAATAGGAGAATAGGTTGTTCCTAGGGCTAATACAACCCAATGAAGGGGTTATCCTATGCATAGAATATAATGGTCATTGAAAATCGAGTTAGGAAGGTGTGTGAATAGGATGAATCTCACTCGAAGTAATTGAGTGTTGAATTCTTTGGCCAAAGTAGTGTTAGTTGCCACTATTTACACTGTCAATTCACTATGATCTAGTCATGCATTCTACTTTAGGATTGTCATACATGTAGGTTGTAGTCACTGTATGGTAAAGTTCTAGTTTGTATAACATAGTTCACCAAGCTCAGGATTGGTTAGTATTTTGTGGTTTTCTGACCAAACTCTTCGTTGAAGGGTAGGTCCATCTTACCATATGTGGTAGATGTGTGGGGGACCATAGTAAGTTCGTGGATGGCAGAAAAGTGCTTGAGTGATGCTTCTCCTCTTTAGTCGGTAAGCCAAGATTTGATGGGGGATTTCCTGGACCATTATATTTCTAGTGCCAATGGAGCTCAAATGAGCTATGTATGAATCTTGTATCTATCTCTATGAAAGATAGAAAATGTAAATTCTATCTTGTTTATGAAATCATTACTTTGGAGAGATTGTAACATTTCATGGAATGAAATGAGAAAGTTGAAATATTGTTATATCTAATATGCATATTATCTTATGATGGATTTAAATTTTATCACTTTGTGATTAGCATCTTAGTTTGTTTACTTGAGGCTAAAACTAAATTCTTTGTGAAGAACAATGGGCATGTTACAGATACAATAAAATAAATCAACAACTCAAATAAATATGGAACAAAAGAATTAAATGCATAACATAGTGCTTACGTAGAGAAATCCTTTCGATAAAAACTCTGCCAAGAAGAAAGGCCCAAATCCCTATTATCTCAAAATAGAGATTTCATACGATCCTTCAACACCTGCAAATAGATTTTTTTCACTCTTGATAATTACATACACATTACTACCACTTTAAGGCTTGCTTACATAGAAATTTTGCCCTCAAAATGAGGTAACACAGTTTGTTATCATATCACAATGCCTCCCTTGGATAAATACAAGAATTTAATGTATATGATAGTGTAGATCGCAACCATTTTACTCACCTACCTAATTTGGACACCTAGTTGTTTTTAGTTTCTAACCAACTTGGTGGTTTTTGTTTATAACCACAAGTTATTTTATATTTAATAATAGCCACACAAGATGACAAAACAACCTCATAACAAACCTATAGAAAGTTGAATTCCCAAAAAAACCTTATTCTCCAAGATTCATTCTTGGTAAGTAGTAAATTACTACTAGTAAAAATTAGTTACCAACTTTGAATAATTTTTTTTATTAATGCTACCACAATAATGGGTTACACTTTCTGGGACAGCCTAATTTTTGCCTGAAATCACATATTTTTGGAAAATATAATGATTTAAGCCTTTAAAGGTTTCATTTAAATTATTTTAATTAAAAGGGGTTTGATCAAACCCTCTTAGATAGAACCCCATTAATTTTAAACCATACCTATAATGGAGTCTCCTCTACACCTATCAAAATGATAATAAAAAATCACTTTCGATTTACCTTTTGGACGATCAAATGAATTCATTTAAAATTTATGTTTTGCAAGTATGTATCCCTTATTATAAGCTTCCCAAAAAGTATAATTTTAAATATATTTAATTTGATTATTATATTTATTTTTTATTTCTTATGAATGTAGGTTTTTCAATGAACATCAAGGTTTTTCAATGAACATCAAGTTCTTTGTTTCACATGTATACAAAAAAAATAGGAAAGTAGAGAAAACAAATTCTACAAAATATATGTGCACTAGGTAATAATGTCCTTATTCCAACAAAAAAGAATAAGTTAATTCAAACACATACAAAAAAGTTATGTGGTTCGAAGTACACCTCTGTCTAAATTATAATTGCTCTAACTTAGAAAATTAATTTAAAAAAATATATGTAACAAAAAATTATAAAAAAACATATGCACTAGATATTGGTGTGACAAATATGTGTTTTAAAAATTAGAATTGAATCCTTTCTATAAAAAAAGTAATGCGGTCCAAAGTAAACATCACTTTTTAAAAATGTTGTTTAGTAGAAAAAATAAGTTATTAAAAATTACATAAAAGGATTCACAAATTTTATTTTATTTTATTTTTTTTAAATATAATTAGAATCTACACACAAAATCTCAAAAATCACTAGTTTGATTCATCTTCAAATTCTTAATGGTTTAGCTGCTATAGGTGTAAGATAGTGGAGATATGCTGAAAAATGTTGATTTCAATGTCATGTTTGGCCAAAAAGTGTAATCCATCATTGTGGGATACTAGTAAAACTTAATTTTCATAACAATAAAACCCCAATGGTAGAAAATAATTAGTGTTTATGGCGAATCTATCATCCCTTATAAATGTTTTACAAATATGATTAGTAGTAATTAAATACATAGGATTTAAAAGGTCAATGACACCTTAATCCTAACAATTTGGATTTTCAAGCCTCATAACTTGGACATATAAATTTGAGCCTCATTTTTTGAAAGTGGATATTTTTACAAGCACTACACCATAGTGCTATCTATTAATTTGTATGTTGTTAATTGATTATACTTTCAACTTTGTAGTCCACATTAGACATCGTAAAACTTAAAAAAATAGATTCCTATTTGTTATTTGTATAAATATTGAAAGTGTTAATTAGTGTAACATGATAAGGGTTTCCTTTCTTTCTGCTCAGGACCTGGAGAATTCGGTTGAAAAATGCAAGGAAAAATCCAGTCTTAACCCGAATGACATTCCGCCTCTACCGCTCCATCAGAGGCTTATCCTGAGACTCTACCATTTTCATTTGGCCCTTTGTCCCCCAAGAGCCATTTATGTTGTTCGTGTTGACGAAATTGAACCCCTGGTTGTTGCTAATATCTCCCCTACTGAATCAAAAATCCCTTCGCGATTAACCCACCTAGGTATTGTTGAAAACCCCAAAACTAAACAGGCTGCCAAAAAACTTAAGGGTGGGGCGGGTAATGCACATACTAATGTTGCTACCAGCCTTTGTGAACTCAAGGCCACCCTGGCTAAGTCTGCTTACAGAGCCACTACTATAAAAAGAGGCAAGGATGGTAAAAAAGGTGTGTCGGAGCTGATGGTGAAGGAGGGTAAAGGGAAGAATGTAATAGCAAAAGATTATAAAGGTGATACGGTCGTGGGGAACACGATCATGATTGGAGGGATACTACAATAAGAAGATCTGGGAGATTGGCGAAAAACAACAAAAAAAGACAGATTATCAAGGACTCGAAGGAGGAGTAGACCGACAACAACAATTATAAGGAAGAGGAGACCGAGGAGGAAGAGGATGATAATGTGGAAGGGCCCCATTTAACCCCAGACAACAGAAATATATCGAAAGAGACTTCGACTTCTCACTCTTCGCACCCCCTGGTTGTTGAGCCCGATGAGGTCCCGAGAACCACGAATGATGGGGAGGAGCTTCGTGCTTTGGAAAAGAAGATGGAGACGCTCAATAAAAGATTTAGAGGGTTGAACCGCTTCACAATGAAGTTGGGTCATTTCGTTACTAGTACCCTATCCACTGTAATCAACGAGGAGCTGGAGGGCAATAATGCCCAGGAGAATCAAGACTGGGTCGGTGATGACACTGTGGACCTTTTGTTCAAAAACTGGGACAATGCCAGTTAGCTGATGCCTGTGTTGGTGTTTTGTGCCTTTGTTGCCTGACTGTGGTCTTTGTGTTGTTAATGTGTTGTCTCTATTCTTTTTGATTTACTGTTAGTTTTTTTGGACTTGTTCCTTTTTGGTCCTTGTGGCTCGTTGTGAAGGGTACAACACCCTATAAATGTTGCTTACTTTTTCAAAAACATGATAAGGGTTTCTCAATTGAGCTATTTAAGGGGATATTAATACAAATCTAATTGACTTATAAAGTTTCACCATATCATTTACTTATCATCTAGGGCTTATATATGGGCATTTTGTAATCATTAACTACAATATAGTTCTATCTTGGGGGTCTTCATACATAGTCTTCTACTATTTCTAGACACAATATAAAATAATTAGGGATGAGATTGTTGTCAAATGAAGCACACTATAATCTCACCTCCATATTGGTACAAACTCAATTTGAGTAGCATCAAGATCCTCTAGTTCTCTCTTTCCCACATCTTTCTTCATGGCTTGACACATCTTGATTCACATTAGTTCACATTTTAGATTGAGAGCCTATGGTAGATTATTTTAAATCTTGCATTGGATTCAATTTGGATCAAATATCAAATCGAGATCCATTCATTATGGTTAATGTTCATGAATCTTCATGGTGCTTGATCCTATGGATCAATTTTAGTCACAAGTCACCGTTGGCATTGAGGTACATAAACAACTTCTAGATTTATTCATCATCTTCTCCTTGAGATAGATTTTTTTCTTATGAGTTTTATCTTTCTCTTATTTTGGGGTTTCTACTCTCCCTTATTTTGGGGATTTTTATCACTAAACACAGGTACTTGATGAAGCCTAGCTATTGAGACCAACTTCTCATTCTCCCTAAGTTGCACTTATGGGGAGTGTTGGTGTCATATATTTCTTCACCTTGGATATGTCTCCATCATAAGTGTGATATTGGAATTATTTAATAAGTTTATTTAGTATATTAGGAATATTTAATTGTTCTCATCTAAGAAGCTAATAAAGATGTGTATAACTTGACTTGAGGTACATAAGTGTCACCACTACCGCATCAATCCTTGATTGGTGTTGATTCCATATTTTTAATTCAAAGTTGTCTTTGTCTTAGTTAGGTTTAATGAGCCGATCCATTAATTTCTAGTTGAAGGATTAATCTCATAGTTATACCGAGTTAATTAATCCACTGATTATTAATTAAACTCATGACATTGAAAATATCATCTCCTTAAGTAACACATCTAGGTGACCTTTTTATATTTACTTCATCCATTTATTTAATGGTTGATTTGATTTTATTATCGATTTTTTCTATTTTGGAATAACTTGTGTCATTGCTTATTGAATTCTTTGTTTTATGCTTGAAACTATTGTAACTTTCTTCATGCACCTAGATCTAGGCTTGTGTAAATGGATTGCCACTAAATTTTACAACAAAAAATGTTATAAAACTACTTAAAATGTAAATAGATATATTTCAAAACATATTATATATAAATATATTATAACTACAATTAAACATATAAATAGTAGATAATAGTCATTAGTACATACTTATAATATACAATTGATTAACCTAATGTTAACAACATTTGGCACAAAAGTTTACAAAAATAGAAAAAAACTAGTAATAAATGTTCTAATACTTGTCATGCTTTATAAATATAAGAATACATGTAATAATTACCGATGTAATATTTTTAAAAAAAATTGAAGGATGTTGACAGCATTTGAAATAAATTTTATAAAAAATGATAACAAATATTTTAAACACTTGCCAAACCTTGTAACTAAAAATTTATAAAGGTTATATATGTTATAAATTTTGTTGTTCACGTCTACTTCTTATAGTCATGTTTAGTTATTTTTTAAAAGTAAAATAAAAGATAAGTAGTAAATTCATGAAAAATACAAACTTAAACCGTTTAATTGTGATTGACACAAATCAATTAATTGTACAATGAATAATAACCAAATAAGAGTAAAATTAAATAAATTGATAACTATGGATACCTACCATTGTAGGGATTAATAGTGATGTAATATTTTCTTTTAAACTAATAAATCCCTACCACTAAACAAACAAAATTCAACTTAATTCTATTGGTTTGGGTTGGCTTTAATAGAGATGAAACCTTGTTAGGGTGAACTAAGTTCAAGTTGTAATAAATTAAGCATCATCAGTCTTAAAACATTGCATGTTAATAGTTCCAACTATCTCTTTCAAGTTTAATGCTTCTAAGTTTAGACCTTAGCAAGTCAAGAGCTTAAAAATATCTACCAAAGTCAAGTGGTCATTATTCACTTAAAAGTTAGCTTAAAAAGAGCCCACTAGATATATTTTTTTGTTGAATATAAAGATTGCTTATTTATACTAGGACTTAATGAATTTAGGTTGAGACAAACAAATTTCGTATAATAAATATTATTATAAGGGTGAAAAGTATGTATCTTGTACTTTTATCCTTTATTTAGAGCTCACTTTATTACCTAGAGTGCATGGTCTTAGCACACGATTTTAACCAAATTGGTACTCTCCTTGATCCTAATTTCTATTCAACTCTAAGAAACAAAATTTAACCCTTAGATATTTCTTTTAGTTCTTAGATTAATAGTTTTCATTTTCAAGTTAAATTATGAGTGTGAAATTGATGTAGGTTTGTTCTATAGTGCATACCTCATGTCTAAAAATTGTATATATCAACTTTTATACCAAATTTTTTAAATAGTGTGCCTAGATCTATGTAAAAGGAAATCATCCCAAGGTTGTTACCCATCTCTCACTTATCATCAACTATCGCTCAATACTATTTGTGATCATGCACTCCTAACAGTGTACCACTTACAAACATTCTTGTCCATATCATAACAATATTCATTAGCTATTTTGATTACATCACCTCTTTGAAAATAAATTCTAAAAAACTTAGTTCTTGCACTAGATCATTACATCACTTTCTTTTTTCACATTGTTCAAGTATCAAGTTCATATACTAGGTACTATACATCACTATCATTTGCATTACTGTTTATTATTTTCTAACTTCATAATAAAATATTAAATTAGATGTAGGGGCTTGACCAAGGAGAAGATCCTTGTATAACAAGTTGTTGGCAAGAGACACTACGAATATCATCTGGTGTTATCATTGATGGAAACCCTAGTCGGTGATTGGATCTATGCATCATCATTTGATCATACCGATAGTCAGATTGAATACAGTCAAGGAAGAACAGAGCATCCAACAGTTTTGTGTTCATCGATTCACATGAAGAATATTTGTTATTATTTTGTGTTGCGTATCTAAAGGAATGTTGTTTGATCTATGATCTATGTTGCTATTGAATATTAGTGGCTCGTATCAATCTATGTGCGAGTTAAAAATCCGATTGTTTAATTCTTTGTTTATCAGTACAAAAGCTGACTTCGTGGATATAACATGTCGTGGATGTTTGGGAAATAATTGTTTAACTTTTTTTGTGTTTGCACATACTGATGTTGATCATTTCTATGCTATAGGTGACTTTGTTTGGTGCGCATTAAGGATTATCCATGGATTGAGCCGTCAATTTGCAAATGTTTTCATATATTATTGAAGCCGACATATGGACGATTGATATTTAGTCGCAGATATGTATAAGAGATCAATCATATCACTTTGAGATGTGTATGAAGTGTGTGGATGCGAGTTGTGAATTAGAGCAGAGCAGAAGAGTGATAATGTATAATTTCACTTGTGCATAAAGGATTTTGTGATGTGAGTTTGAGTAGAGCAGAGCAATAGTGCTGAATCAGTCTGAAGGACAAAAGATCATTTGTTGAGCCTAACCGGAACCGTAATCAAGCATATGTAGATGCTAATCTCTCAGTTCAATTAGTCAGATGGATTTAATCTAATTATCTTTGTAAGATAGTGAGTCTTCTTTGAGCAGTGAGCTCTAGGCAGTGTGCCTGAATGCAAGTGCATTCCCCACATTGTAAACTTCATTTGAGTATACTTAGATCATATTGTGGATTGGCCATCCACCGTGGTTTTTCCCCTAACAGGGTTTCCACGTTATAAAAATCTTGTGTTATGGTGTTATGGTTGTTTATTTTATGTTCATGCATATTTCTTTTGAATGAATGTTTTAAATGCTTGAAGGATCATATCAATAAAGTTAAAAATTGGAGAACACTGATTCACCCCCCCTCTCGGTGTTGGTTGATTCCAACACAAGCTCCAAACAATGTTCATCAACATCACTCGATTTTCCTATTGCAAGTATGTATATCAAGTGACTTTGTTTTGTAGCTATAAAGGGCTTGCAAACTTGAAGGATGAATCCACATATTAAGGTCAAATCCATAATTGTGGTAATTAATTTTACTTGTAGAACTGAACCAAGTTCTTGCACCATTCCATAATCCATAGAGCTCAACTAACTTAATTCACCATCTCAAACCTATTTTTTAATTTTAAATAAAAATTATCTATCAAAACCATCTCAAACCTATTTTTTAATTTTGAATAAAAATTATCTATCAAAGCCATCTCAAACCTTTTGAATAAAAAATATCTATCACAATATTTTTCTTATTATTTTATTCTTGTGTGAAATTCATTCAAATATAAGGAATGTTGTAACACACATTTTTTAACATCTAGATGAAGCAACTTAATATCCATCATCTACCATTCAAAAATTATATATATATTTTTATAGAGAGAGAGAGAGACTGTAGGAATCAGGTAGCCTCGCGCTTGAAATTCACGTGACCGATGACGCTGGCGTGACACACCCTACAGTACCATGGGGGCGGAGGGGAGACTAGACCTCATGACCTCTTGCTTGCAACATGATGCTTTAGCCAATCGAGCTAGGCCCTCCACCCAAAAAACTAAATATTTTTAAACTTCAAAGAAGAATGGCATATATTTTTTAGTATTTGCCCTTGAAAATATTCTTAGTATTTGCTTTTGACAATACTATTGCAATCCATATTGCTTAATTGATAGATTAAGACTTTCTAATCAATAAATTGTGAGAATTTTTTAAACTCAAATAAAAAATAATAATAATTAAATTTTTACCCATTTTGATAATTTTTGTAGCGTTCACGTCATGTGAGGGACACATTTAGCCCATGTCAAACACACGCAGACCCGAGCAACTCGCGCATGCAACGTACGCAATTTCAGCCATTTATAATGAGGGATACCAAACCTTGTATCAGGTGCTCGGGTAGAGCACGTTTTCCGCGTGCAAAGGCCGACATGTCATTCCTTCAGTTTTTTTATTTATTCCCTCTTTTTTATCTTCTTTGTTCACGACATCTCTATTATAGTTTGAAGGCTGTGGCAAAGTGGCAGATTTATGGGTGATTCCTGAGGTCGGCCCAGGTCTCCAGATTGAGGGCTGCAAACCCATTCTCAGAGATTCAGAAATTTTCTGCCAAAGAGAGGGTCAGTCTAACCAAGCAAAACTATGGCAGCCCAATCATTACCAATAGGAGGGAGCAGGTCTATTAAAAACCCTTCCTTCATGGCAATGTGAGGCAGCAACCAGGTCAAAAACCTGCGAGTATTTCCTTAATTCCACATACGAATGATGTGATTAATGCCAGATTGGCTATGGAAGAGATGACATCTAATCCAAGGAAACTCAATAAAAAATCTGTGAATCTGTCACTGGTTTCACTAACAAATGATTTAGCAAAAGACAGATTGGTTAAAGAAGCCATGGCATCTGAGCCAAGAAAACTGCTAGAGGAGAATGGGATATTGGATCCTGCTTCGATCTTTGCAGATGGCGTAGGTAGTGACGAGCAAACTGCTGTTGCTGTTACTGCAGACAAGCTTCATCAATGGATGACAGAGTCTGTTGTGGAGGTATCCATGCTTGTACCCTATTTAGCCTTAATTTTTTCCCGCCATTCAGAATAAGTAAGGAGTATTTTGAAACCTGTGTTGTAAATATTATCTATTTTCAAAGTTCTCTGGATTGATTGTGTATGAGATTATCTGTTTGTTCAATGTTTTGGGTGCTTTGTTTTCCATGACCTATTATCTGGAAATGGTTGCGTTTACTCATGGTGGATGGTGAAGAAACTCAGGATGTTTGGGGTCCTAAATCCTTTTGGCTTCTGATCGAGAAACTGTTGTACTTGTGACAATAGCATGACATGAAGAATTTCAGGATCTTTAGGGAAAATTTTGCATTTTGTGATGAATGGTATCTAAGAGTATAGCGCCCTAAAGGTCCTAAAATTCTTCATGATCCATCCTCATATAATTTTCGTGGTCCTTAATCAACCCTTAAACGTCACTATGGAAACAGTCTTCGAAGGTTCTGATATTGGATCATAAAGAGTCTAGCTCCCAAAAGGTCGTGAGTGTACTTTTGGTCCTTAATCAACCCTTACACGTCACCATTCAAAGATTGTTTTCTGACATTGATCATAAAGAGTCTAGCTCCCAAAAGGTCCTGAAAAAATCTTTAAGGCCATTTGTTTTTCTGACATTGATCATAAAGATTCTAACTCCCAAAAGGTCCTGAAAAAATTCAGGAAATGCAACCACTTCCTGATAACAGACCATGAAGATTGCAGGACCCAATACACTATGAGGAATTTGTGTACTTTTGGTCCTTAATCAACCCTTACATGTCACCATAAAAACAATTTTGAAAGATTATTTTCTGATATTGATCATAAAGAGTCTACCTCCAAAAGATCCTGAAAAAATCTTCAGGGCCATTTATTTGTGAAGAAATGCAACCACTGCCTGATGACGGACCATGAAGATTGCAGGACCCAACACACTATAATCAGATAACCCCACATACTACCAATCCAGAAACTATGAAATTTAAAGGAAACTGCTGAAATGTGAAATATCTATTTGGTCTATATTATGCATTTTTTAATTTTATATTCAATTTTAGTTTTGTTCTTTTCTTTGGTGCACCAGATAGTGAGGCATATTCGTGAAGCCCCTTTTCTGTACTATATATTTGAGAGAAATGTCCCTTCAACAACACCAAAGAGGCAGAGAGTACCTCAAGATGTGCTGAAAGAGGCAGAGGACTGGCCAAATCTTCGAAAGTTGCTAAGAAATGTTTTGCCTGATGGAGTAATTCTGGTTAAAAGGTTGGATGAGTATTCTAATGCCAACGAATACTTAACTGCTTCTGAAAGTGGAACTGACCATGAAATGCAGGGTTTTGATAAGGCAGGTTGCACAAACATTTGGGGTTTACTAATTCAGGGCAGAGGTGTTGGAGTGAATGCATGTTACATTCTAAAGACTACAGAAGTCATGTCAACAAATGGGTATTGTACACAATTCTGCCTTAAAAAAGCAAAATGCTTTGGGGCATCTCCGCATAAGCAACTCACTCAATCATGGCTACTATAGTCTGAAGCTTGCTGTTGCTCAGTACCCATCAGTGATTCTTTCAGAACATGTACATACAAACATTTTTTTCTCATGATGAATTCATCATTCTTGTCATATTATTTTGGTACATTACTTATACTGGGAATTTCCATCTGTTATTGAAAGCTCCGAATAATAAAATTTCTTCCATTTATTATAGTGTAGATGGTTCTCGTATAGTAATGCTTAATATGGCTTCAACTATTAAATTACACATTAACTGCTTGCTGATAAATTGTAGTTTGTGATGAAATTCAGGTCACTGCACCATCATTTTGATCTAAAAGTTTGAGAAATGGAAGGTTAAGCCATAATATTGAAGTTTGCACACTTTGACATCTGTGGTCATGGGACCAACCACTCATCATAGTATGTTAAGTTGATGATAAATAAAATGTAATGTGAAAATCATTAAAATGTGAAGGAATTATATAATTTTTTATGTAAACTGATTAATATTTAGTTGAAGAAATGTGATTGTCTGAGTAAATCAAAAGAAAAAGGAGGTGGTGGTCTTGATGGGCTAGAACTGCAACAGGAGTCTATTGCTTCACTATAATGAAGGTGAGGAATGTTGAATTGGTTAAATGGATCACCGTTCAAAGTTTACACACTCGAGGGAGTATAAAAAATTGCAGGATATGTTGTAAGAGGGATATCATCATTAATTATAATTTTATCATTGAATGCAATCGGATATTAGGAACATACATTTTCAAGTGGAATGTCCATTATGGGCTATGAGAAGTGTATACTAGAGGATGAAATATCAAATATGTGAAACATCAAACAAACATGTGATAGACCATCTAATGAATTTGTGTATATAATAGATTTAAAATAACGATATAAGAAAAAATAAGCATCAACAAATATATTATACAATTTTATTACGTATTTAATGAATTAATTTTTGAGTTAGCATTATATACATGCAAGTAAAATGTGTTAGAATTATGAAAAACATGAGTCACAGGATCAAACAACAAACAAAGACATATTTCACGTAAAAGATCTGCAAACAATATGTGCAATATTCCTCAACAAGAAAAACTATAGAATGAATCTCAAGAAACTTCAAGGAAAACAAGAGTCCTCAAAGATCGAGAGTTCGAGAGTAAATCTTCGAAGTTAATACAATGAGGGTTGAGTGTTATATAGAAGAAACCCTAAATGACAAAGGGATTAGATAAAGACAAGTGTCAGCATCACATGCGATGAGAAAAAATGATCTAATAATAGTTCACTTAAGTTAACATAGAAAAACACTTAATTAATTGAATAAAAAACTCCTAAGTTTAGATTAAGTGCATGAGAATAAATTAGGCTACTAATCAATTAAAGATTAATTAATCATTAGATAATGCATGATTACTCTAACAAAATGAATCTATCAAAACACATGCATATGTAAAAATTGGTAATCTAATCTTAGTTAGGATTTTGTGACATGTATGCATCATAGAAAGTACATGACTAATAAGGAAAGAAGTAAAGACTTAAAGGCGAAAAGCATCATAGAAATATAATTGATACCAACCAAATCATTTGAGATGTTATCATGAAGGTAAGATTTGGTAGAGATGAAGCTATCATGATGGATGATGTGCAAAGGAAATGTATCATTTTGAATCAAATTGTATGAATCTATCATGTACAAGAGAAAAGAAGGATCCAAAAATTTAAGATCCAAATTAAAGATAGCAACTTCAAAAAATTAGATATTAAAAATAAACAAAAAAGGATAGCTAGGGCAAACTCCAAGGTGATATTGAAGAGTTAGGGCTAAAGAGAATGTAGGGATAAAACCACATCATACAAATCTATTTATGGTTAATAAATAAATAAAATTAATTAATACAATAAAATCTAATCTTAAATAAAGAGATGTGATAAATTATATGATATAGATTATAAATCTAGGAGTGAGAAGGCATAGTTGATATTGATTATTGATATTAAGTTTAGTATTCTAATTATAAATTTTGATTGTAGCTCAAGTCACTTAAGATTGGATGTTGGAAGTAAAACAATGGAATAACTAATAAGAACTAGGTTGCTCCTAGAAGTTTATGGAGAGACATAGCCATAGTTGTGGAATTGTTCTAAATGGTGCAATATTGTCTTAATGACACAATTTCATCTTGAGCAAAAACAAATCTATGTGAGAAAAATTGGATATTGATAACAACCACCTTTGAGAACCTATTATACAAGTGTTAAAGTTTGAAACATTATTACCCTTGAGTCAAACACCTTGATTGATTCAATAGTGAATGAAAAAAAATGACAATGAATATTTAATCATTTTTATGTTGTATCTTGAAACAAGTTGAAAATAAAATTTATAAACAAAATTGATAATAATTTTTAAAATTAATATTTAATGATTAAGATAGTATTTAAATGTACTAAATATATAACTAGAGCCTTTTAAGATTAAAAAATAAATATGAATTTATTAATAAATGTTTAATTATAGTTTTTTTTTTTTGTCCAATTATTTGTTTTATCGTGTTGTGATCTAACAATTTAAAGTAAATATGGCTACTTAATGTGGGGTTTTGTGATCTTGTTTCGACTAGTTTTGTGCCACGTTAAGGCTTCAAAAGCTATGGTCAACCTTTTTATTTTTATTTTTACTTTGATTCAATAATAATAAAAAAAGAGCTATGGTGAGGATTTATAGAAGTACAGTAAGGTTTTATTATTGATTTAAAATATGAATGTTATATGTTGTTGTTTTGTATTTAGCAATTGTTTTTTGATTTATGGTTTTCTATATATTTTTTTAAAAATATAGTAGAGAATTTGAATGCATATTGGTAGGGTTGTTCATGGGGTGTAATGTCACTGCATCTTCCTATGGTACAAGCAGTAGTGAAAACACACACACAATGTAGGGGAACAAAAAACACTTGGCCTTATGCCTCTAGCAATTACCAACTTCTATTGAAAGCCCATGACTTAGACACTAGATTAGACATTTCCTACTATGAAGTTTATATGGGCATGTGCTATGATCTCTTGGGGCCCAAGATCAAATCACAAGTTCCCATTTCATTTTTTGAAGACTATGAGGGTCATGGCCAATTTGCAGGCCTTTGCAAACTTTAGATTTCTTCTCTACATGATTTTGAGCAGATACTGAGTTATGGATCTTTGGGTAGGAAGGTGTGTCACACAATCATGTGTTTGATCATAGCCATGGGGTGCTCATAGCTCCACAATTAACCAATCACTCTTTCCCTTGTCAAATGTTATCCATGCCTTGAATTCTAATGAGAGGAGAGTGATATAAGAGACAACAAGTTAACTCATATATTGTAGGACTCGCTGGGAAGAACAAGCCATACTTTGATGATTGCATGCTTGAATCTAGTTTCCTTCTTCAAAGTCTTACATACACTCAATCTTGTTGCCCACTCTACCCAAATAGTAAATCATATTGTCAAAGCCAAGGCAAACTGCAAGTTGATTAAACCAAAACAGAGTTTGAATGCAAAAGAAAAATCTTGCCTTGAGATTGAAGGGCTAAAAAATTGATGGTAAGTACAAAGTGGATCATCCCATTTCAGTTTTCAATACTCCCCATCCAATGCTCCAAGGTGGAAGAGACGATGTTTGGAATTTTTTTTTGTGAATTTACAATATGTACCACCTTTATAAGATCAACATGTGTTCAAGACTCAAGACAAAATCAAACACAACATCATTCAAATGCATGCATTCTTACAAAGCTCAAGGATGCAAAATTTTTTTGAGGATGATAAGAGCTCCTCAATCACTCTTTGCAAAAAATCTTCTTAGTGGGCGCTACAAATTTCTAGACCCTCTTCAACACCCCCTCAAAATTTTCTCTTGAAACAATGGTTCCCCTCATACGAACAATAAATAGGAGTTGCATTCTATCTATAGAACTACATCCTTGAAAATAGCTTACAACCAAATGATTGCCCATAAACACACCTTAAAAAAGCATTCTTTTGGTGGGATTTGGAGTTTAAAGGGTGGTTATTAACAAAATAAATAGTTTAATTTTTATTCCTTGTATGTTTTAATTTCTAAGAAATTTATGTATTGACATATGAATATTTCAATATTTTTTTAGAAATTATGCTTTTTATTAGCTCCTATTCAAAACTCTGGCTATGTTTAGTCATGTTTGAACATATGTGCCTTGCATTGCTGCATTTGACTATGCCTTTTTAACATAACCCCCATGCATGAGTCCATATTACCCTTGGAAAAATGAAAAACCAATTGAATTATTTTTGCAAGATTCGATGAGTATTATTCAATTATGTTTGGGCATTTTTGGAACCCAACTTAGTGAGGATTTTGCAATTTTGTGCAATAGTTTCTATGTACCCATGTCTTCTTATTTTCAAAGTAACTTTGTGGAAGTTCAAAATAGGGGCTTTTGGAGATTTGGGTGATGCCTTTCTATTTTGTTTAGAAATTTTACTCTTTTTAAAACTAGGTATAATGAAAAATACTTGCTCATATCAAAGGTTTTATGATTTTGGGCTTCATAAAAACACAATTGTTATGTCTGAATTTTGATTTATTATTTGGGGTTTTAATGGTTCATTTATTTTATTTATTTATTTATGATATCAACAAGGATGTTGGCATCACCATTGAAGCAAATGGAATGGACAAAATCTAGAGATAATATAAGTAAAATATGCATCTAAAAAGGGATATCATTTTAGAATGGTGAGCAAATTGCAACTAAAGATCGCATCATTGTTGCACAAAAATAACAAAAAATGAAATAGTATTTTGATTTCATTGGGATCCAATTTGTATTACATTGCATTGGCTTATAAATCCATTGATTTTCTCATGCAAACTATCTATGAGAATTGAAAGGAAATATGCATCCACCCAAGATAATTTCTACATAATCCAAATGGAGAAATCTATACAAACAAGTATTTAGAATCCACATGTAAAAGAATAGACATCATACCATCAATGATGACATAAGATATGCTTTGGGAAACCCTCAAGAGGGAAAAACCCAACCTTCAAAAGAATTAATCACTCATGTATTATTCAACAATAAACATTACAATACATCTTCAGAGTTCTCCATGAACATCTTTGAAACATCAAGCCTTCTACAATCACTCCATGTGAACAAGCATGCAACCAAACATCCCATGACATGCTTCAACCCTCACAAATGCCAACAAGAGATGCTCTTAACCAACCAAAAATCCAACTATCTAACCTTAGACAACTACTTATGTGTTTTCTTTTATAGAAACAAGCTCGCACAAAACCACCAAGTGGGATTGCATTAAATCATGTGACTAATACCATGAGCTTACAAAACCATTAACCCCCACATTTAATTCTTGGTCCTGTTTTCCAACATTAACTATCATCCCAATGTGTAACCCCACATTAAAATATTTAATCACAATGTTACATACAACACATAAAGTGGCCCCAATAATGCTAACCCATATGATACACACATCCCTAGATCCCCTAGGTGCACCACATAATAAATAAAAGATTACATTATAGCATTATGTAAGGTGGACAACACACCTTTTCCTAATATTCTCCCACTTGTTGTATACATTGCATAAGGGTTGGACAAGTAAACTGAAACATGAATAAGGGAACAATCCCCATAGACACATATACCATCGAGGAATCAAAGTGCTCCATCAAGATACCTATAAAAAGAATCAAGGTGACAACCATCTCAATCATGAATGCTCTCATCCTCCATCAAGCCAATGCATAAAGATAAGAAACCACCCAAAGAGATGCCACACTAACTGTCACAAAGAAGCACAAGTCTTGTCTCCAACCAATACCCCCAAGACACAAACACTTAATCCAAAGGTAACAAGTATGTATTAGTAGTTGTCAATATATAATCACCATAAATGAAATAACATCCACAAAAAATGTTGACACATCCAACTGTCCATACCTCAAAGGTATACAAAACATAATGAGTGAACCTCATGTCATCGACATATACCATCCATAGCATGCAATCATAAGCTCCAAGTGCCAAACCTATCATATAATGAAGACGCACATCTAGGAACTTCCACTGCATAGGTAATGTTGAATCTGAAAAATGATCAAGGCATCCAAGATCCACCAATAGCATCACATAGAAGGTGTAACCAAAATCATGTAGTACAAATGAACATCCACAAAGATATGTAAATCTTGCAAACCAATGTGTTGTTATACATCTCTCACCATAAGTCTCCATAGCTCTCCCAAGTTATTCACACTCAACAAAAGAAATAGATAAAGGAACCTCCATTTCATCACCAAAGAAAAATGAACAACACATGACCACAAAAATAGTGATCACCATAGCTCCACACAAGATCTTAACTCCAATATCACGTGAAAACAAACATCTAAGAAGTAGAACAAGACCAAAGAGAGAACCTACAAATCAAAACTTATAGCATGTTCTACACACACCTCTAAATGCTAATTTGTGATAAGTATTATCTCCTCCATAAAACCCCAAATATAATAACACTATCCACATCTAACCATAACCAAGATGTATGCATCTCAAACCAAATCCATTCCCCAAACCAAGGGAATAAGCCCAATAACTTCTTCTAAACTCAAATTAATGAATAATCTCACAATACATAAGGAAATAACATACCAACATCCCTCAAATGAACCCTCTAGAACTAGCAAACTATAGCTCAAGATCCATATGCATGAGAAGAAAAGCATGTAATATAATGCATCTAAAAATAATAATGGTCAATGCCTCAAATGATTAATCATCGAGTAGACCAAGAGTGGGGAATGAGAATGCTCCTCCAAGATATCTAGGTCATCATGACTCATCTAAGAACAATATCCTCATAGGTCCATGTTGAACACATCCAGCCAAGGTGTAAGATCCTCTAACTTCCAGCTGAAATCTCATCAATAAGAACCATCTCAACACATGTATCTAATCCCAAGAGATTTCCTTGCCTCACTTATATCTCTAACCATCCATGATCACCAGTAACCAATTAATCCATGTCGAACTCCAAATACAACACAACACCATCATGAGTCTCCCAAGCAAATTATCAAAGTACTCAATACCAAGAGAACCAACCAAGATCAAATTCAAAGCCCCAATCATGAATTAGGAACTCAACCATGACATCATGATCTCACAACTCCTCAAAAGAAGATCATATGCTCTAATGAACATATCATGCACCTATATCATGCCAACACTCTAAATGTGTGATCAAGAGTATATCATGACATGATAACTTAACCATCATATCAACACAAGGATCACATGTCAAAAGAAAAATAATGACACCTCAGCCAAAGACTAGTGAGTCATCCATGGCTAACCAACATGCCAACATCTCCAAACCATATGAAGACAACCATCTCTTGTTAAGAACATCCACAATCAAATGGTGAATCCAAATCATCACCACAAGATCTCACTGGACCATGATATCAAGCTCTATATGGCATCATAACAACCATAATCTAAATGAAGATCATTTGTGGCCCTAACACAATCAAAGAACTCAACACCGAGCTCCCAAAGGGAAGAGCACAAACCATGATCTCCAAAGCAAGAAGATACAACACTGAAAAACCATCATTGTCACAAGCCCCCACTGAACTATGTAATCAAGCTATCCATGACATTTTGATAATAATCTCCTCAAAGAAGATCCACCAAAGATCCTCGCATAATCAAAGAACTAAACTGCAACATGAGCTCCCGAAAGGCAAAGTAAAACCATGATCCTCAAACCAAGAAGATATACCACCACAATAAAAAAGAAAACAAATCAACACCACCAATAAAGCACTTGCATAAAAAATCATGTCATGTCAAAGTCCCAAAGAACAAGGCGCATCCATGACACCATGATCACCACCAAATGTACCAACAACAAACCCCAACCGTGTCACACATCTATATCACATAGTCAACAAGCATAGGTCTAACATCATGACTATACCTAGTAATACCATATCTCCATCTCAAAATGACAACTAAACCACAAAACAAGTTACTAAACCAAGCCACAAATTTGAATTTGCAACAATACGGAAGAATCTATGGGCAAAGGCAATCCATGTATTCGAGTTGTATATGTAACTTGTAAGTATGGACAACCTACAACATTGCACAAGTTGCGGATCTAACAATGCAACATATAAATCCAAAAATATACTAATAACTATATCAAATGAGAGTAATCATAAATGCACATGTGAGTATACAATGACTCAAACACTAAATTGCCAATATTGGAATAGCCATAAGTGCACAAAAGTACCAAGTTCTATAAGAACCCATAAACAAATCAAATGGAAATAATAGAAAATAAATCATATCAAAAACATCCTCAAACTTAATCCATTATGTAGTACTTTGAACAAGATTTTCGTTGACCATAAGAAGTCTAAAATCAGACTTTGTATGCACAAGTTATGAAATCTCCAAGCTTGAAAAGAACATCTAAATTCTAGCAAGCATTTCTCTATCAGAATAATAAAATCTGGAAAAACAACTGATACCACTGCGTAGTGCTTGGAACCACCCTTCCAATGAGTATAATAAGTCAAAAAATGGACACTCTGAGCGAAGTTCATGCCCCTTGGAAAAACGTTGCATAATTTGACTATAAGATGCAAGTAGGGGTGGCCATTAGGCAGCCTACCGGTGGCGGCAACACCACCCGAGCAACATTGCCTGCAAAGCCAAACCTGACTTTCAATTTAAATTTAGTTTATTTAAAAATTTTGAAGTTCGATGAAATTAAATTTATGGGCAAAATTTTAATTTTGTTTACCTTGCAGGTGGGGGAGCTAGCATTGGCCCTTCTGGAGCTGGGCGGTTTACAACCCTGTCGACTCAACCTTGCTAGTTGATAGCATTGGTCATGCTAACAATTTTTTCTAGCCTACTAATGTTGGTAGGCGTGGCCAGGGGTGCATGGGGTCTCGCATCCAAAAACAATTTTTTTAATTTAAATTATTAAAAAAATTCAATTGGGATTTTTAAATTTATTGCAAGGATTTTTTTTAATTTTGATCTTTAAAAATTATAGCACAATAATTTTTTATTTTCTTTGTAGGAAAAATTGAAGGTCATATAATCATATGGCATGGCAAAGAGGAGAAATAATTTCTATTTTTTTTCACAGTGACCAAATTATATGTCAATCTTCATCTCTTGAGCCTCTTAGATCCAATGGTGAGTTCTATTTTGTTCCAAGGGGTCATTTGCAACACTTTCCCTACAAAACCATCATAGTGAACATGCATAAAATAACTCTTTTTCCAACAAAGATTCATAAACCCAGATATGTAATGATTATGTTATTCCTCTTGATTCTAATAAGGTGACTTGGTGTTATATGAGAATCAACATAATGTCAATGTCACCTCAAATGAAAAAAGAAAGTTCGGTCCTAATTGGTTAGGACCTTACATAATTTATGAAATTTATAGGTCTATTGCATATATATTAATAGAAATAGATGGAACATCTCTCAAAGAACCTATAATGTCATGCATTTGCATTGGTACTACACCTAACATCTTCTTTGACTAGTATGTATATTAAAGCAATGTTGCTAGATTAAGTAGACAATGTTCTATTTTATCTCACATTGCTTCATTCTTTGGCAAATAGATCTTTGTGTGTCTTAGATCATAAAGTAATTATTCAATAAAGTTTGGATTATTACTTTAGTTCGCATACTATTCAAATTCATCTTGTGTGCTATGTTAGATTAGATCATTATGTGCATTTAATGTTCTAAAATTAGATCATAGGTGCATTTAGTTTAACATAGCATACTCAATCACAATGTAGTATCTAAGGTAAACTAAAAATATTTTAATTAGATCACATACACATTAAATCATGGAGACATTTATTAAACATTCTTACTAAGGATATTTAATAAATCACATCGACATATAATTCAACAAATCAAACATGAATGCTCATATATGTATATTATATCAAAAGTTCAAGTGCATATCATCAATAATAAAATGCTAGTATGGTCTTTGACTGCCATATCCTCAAGGCCTGATGGTGGCATATGTCAAGAAATAGTAGAATGTGATCATGATTTTCTCATAGATCTCACAGTTTCTTGTAGGCTCTACACCTCTCAAATCACTCTCGCCTCCCATATGAGTGCTTCAATGTGCTCCTGGTCTATACAATCTATCTCTACCTACAACTTGGCCATCTCCCTCTCCAACCTCAAGACCTTTAATCATAGGATGGCCTCCATCCCACTGTCTTTCAGAACTCGAGATGCTTGGAGCTCATCATATGCCACCTATAGTGTTGAAAGTTGTCCTACAACTTGCTCCTCCTTGGACTTAGCTATGTCAACACGCATATGTTGCCCTCAATCTTGCAATAGGCTCGAAGAGATCTGCATTTTGCCCCACAGAAGGTGGGGGTATGTACTCTAAAGGTATATCCTAGTGTGGGGGAAAAGGATGCACCATTTATGTGGTCACACATTGATAGAGATCACACCACTCTCATGTGGACCCTACAAGATGGAAACCATAAAACATATCAATACACATCATGATATAGATATATATAAACCATATACATAAACACAAAAGAATAATGAAAGAATAAATAATGCATCATCACCTGGGTTTCTAGCCTGCCAATTGAGATATAGTCATGTAATAATAGATCCACCCTGTGTAGAAAGCGTGGATGGTCCACTACCACTAGCCTTCCCATGCTCATGAATGTTGATCCCTGCTAGAACTATTGATTGTGCTCTAGTGACTCAAGTAGGAGGTGGATCTCTCCTCTCAGGGCTAGCTAGGGCCTCATATGTCTCATCAGGATCATCACTCATCGGTTGCACATCCTCCTCCTCATTAAGAAATATATCAAGTACTACACCCTCATCATTTGTATCCCTGTCAACCTCTTCATCGTCCCTATCATCTTTGCAGCCTAGGATAGGTCTTGCATGGCTCGCAAGGTGATGCCTAAGAAATTTGTGAGTTTTTTGTGCTCCAATCCACCATTACTCGTAGGCCACTGTGGCACCTACATCATCAACATCAAAGACTAGGGGCATGTCATGGTCCTTGTTCTCCGAATCACTATAGTCAACATCATCAATAGTGAGGCACCGACTGTCTCCAGGCCTAGCGACATTCCATGTTGATCATAGATACCTAGGTCGTGGCATTAGTGGAACTTGAATCTGTCCAAACTGGCGCATACACATGATCATAGTAGAAGGGTCTCACTATATAATCGTGTTGCCCCAGTATAAATCAATCCCATTGCATCCTAACTAGTTGACGTCTCTCATCTTCCCACCAGGGAATCATGAGATACAGTCTCCATAATATGTCATCCTCATCCAAGTGGTCGAATCTGACCCACTAGTGTAGCAAATCTCCATTCTATCAGGAATGTCTCAAAGGATAGCTATAGGCTCATGGATATCCCATGGCTGCTACTTTGTTGGCCTGGTACATGTGATGTGCTTAAAGCACCACACCTGCAAGAGTGTATCTAGCTCTTGGTACACAAAGTGCCCAAGATCATAGTATAGATGTGCTAGCATATTGCGACCCCAGTCATATATAGTTTGATGTGCCTCCATATCTTGGATGATGTGAACTAATCCTCTGTCTAAGTGTGTGCCTTGCCCGTTAGGAACAAGCACTAATTTTGTAGTAACTATCATAATGTGCCTCAATAGTGGTGATCGTGCGTATAGAAGCCATCTGAGCTTGACGCCTCTCGGATGGGATGACCTAAGCAGTACTGAATATCATCTCGCATCTCCTTAGGTGTCTGCTCATTTGTTGAATGGATAATTGTTACACCCCATCTTA
This sequence comes from Sequoiadendron giganteum, assembly GCA_007115665.2. Lineage (NCBI taxonomy): Eukaryota > Viridiplantae > Streptophyta > Pinopsida > Cupressales > Cupressaceae > Sequoiadendron > Sequoiadendron giganteum. Next base: position 387,058,496 of record CM021105.1, read on the forward strand.
TTATTACTGATTTACTTTTACCTTCACAAGTAAATAGGATGGTAAATGCAATAATAATTTTGATATGTTTGCTAATAGAATGGAATACTGAAATAGGTATTATGTGAAAGTATTGATAAATGTTTGATATGGATTTGAAAGAGTAAATATGTTTACATTGATTGCTACATGAATATGCTAAAGTTTATGATGCATATTGATTTATTATGAACGTCTAACTACCATTGTAAATGTGCTAAGTTGGTTGCAAGGATATGTTCAATCATCTAGGTGGAGGGGAAGTATCACTTAGGAGAAGTGATTGGTCAGATAACCTTAAATGAAACCTATTTGAGCTCACACACACGCTCACAATAGAATGGTTGAGTCAAGTCATAGTATTGGGAATCGGTAAGTCATCCTTTAGACTTGATGTGTTTTCATTTGTAAGGGTCTTGATTATTGTTGAGTGCATTCTAAGATGATGTTTATGTGTTTAGAGATTATGAGTTCTTCCTTATATTACTATGCTTGATTGATGATGTGAAAACATATTGAATGTATGTATATATGTATGCATGTGTGTGTCAATGATAGACCATACACATGAAGGAGTGTCTACATGAGAGTACATAGGTATATGCACCTATGCACGATTATGAATGGGTTGCTTGTGATCATGGTGTTATCGAAGGGACAATATGACACATAAGTATATATGTATAAATACATTGCACGTATGTTCCTATCAATAAGATAGTAATTATGTATATGATTGATTGTGCAATTGAACGTATATATATATATAAGATATATACATATATGCATATGTATACATGTGTTGATATATATGTATGAGTGACAAATGTAAATGTTTATACAGATCTATATCAATATATGTATACATGTACATAGAGGAATGTATATATGTATATATAGAGTCAAAGTCAATGTTATTATGTGAATGTCAGCTTGATCGTATTCATTTATATATCAAATATATACATATTTAGTTAACATGGAACACACACACACACACACACACACACACACACACATATATATATTGTAGATTATGTATTAATTATCGACTTAAGGCTGATTTGTACATTTATATATGATATATATTGAGGCCAATTTGATGAGCATTTAGAGGCCAATTTAAATGGATACATAGAGTGTTTCCTATAGCTGAGTATGCACACTATGATAAATGAAATTTTGTATCAAAACCTACGCAAGTGGTTTAAGGCACAACATATAGGAATAGAAGCTGACACATAGCCTTATAAAGACTTGGTCGAATAAATAATGAAGGCCAATTTATATATATGAAACATAGGCCGATTGTATGTAAGATATTCAAAGTATTTAAAGACCGAATAATACATATGTTGACATTGGATAAAGGTTGAACCATATGCAAAGTATTGCACAACAATAAAGGTTGATATGGAGGAGAACCATAGTTGATACTATTGGAAATGCATCTCTTAATTATTAACAATGAATTACTCCAACTTGGACATTTTTATATAAAACAATGGAGTATCTATAAGCTACAATATAAAGGAAAAGTGCATAACAAGATATGAAATGGTCAAAGCACCAATAATACACTATTATTGTGGAGTGACTCATCTCTACTTTGTTGCTCAGCTAAACTATGACCAAGTTGACACAATATAGGTGTTGCTTGTAAACAAATGACTGTTTCAATAAGAATAATCGCACAAAAGATAAGGAGTTGGCTAAGTACTTGGCACCAACATGTGGAAGCTCTTAAATCTATAGAATTCTATCCTAGTTACAATTCGATTTTCATCATTTGAACATGTGTAGATTTGAATTAGTCTTTTATCACTGTCAAATAGAAAGGGTCAATTTGTATCATTTTATGATGAGTTTACACTTAGTTTTTTGCCACCTTTAAGTTGTTTGTAGTGAGTCGACTTGAATGGAGAGAGCTGTCAATTCACATGCCTTTTCAGTAGGCTACAAAGTCTCCATTTTATGTATAAATAAAGAGGCTAGTTCTCCCATTTGGATGCATTCTTCTACAATCTTATTCTCCTACAATTATTCTAAGATATGTATATTCTGTGAGCTGAGAGTTACTGTGTGAGAGTTGTGAATTACTTTGTGAGGGCGTATTGTTATCTTGAGAGAAGTCATAGTGAAGTATTGTTATAAGAGGATTAAGTGAAGCTAGTAAGTTGTTGTTGGAAGGCTATACATCAAGTCAGTTAATTGGATTAAGCATATTACAAGCATGAGGATCTAGTCTTCTCTTATTTGTATTTATTTATGAAAGAATGAGATTAAATGCTTTGTTTTGTACTATTTGAGAATACTTACATTAGGAGGTCATAGCATTTTCTTTGGAAAGGAAAAAGAAGTTGTATTATGCTTTTATGTGAAAGTGCTTGTATTTACTCCATAATAGGAGGGATTGTTTGTTATTAGTATAGGTATACTAGGAATGATGAAACAATAATAGCTTAAGGGTTATTCATAATGTGAAACGTATCAATGTCACGAAGTGACTTAACACTATAGGTTTATTATGATAGAAAACCTTAAGAGTGATAAGGTTTAGTTGTACATCAATAGTTTGGAGGAAATGATACGATGAGTCATTGTTAATCCATACTATTATAATCACTTGATCATTACTTAACTACTGGATAAAACCCTAGGTTGGGAGTAACCTATTTGGTTGAGATATATATGGAAACCTAGGTTAATATTAACCTATTAGGTTGGAATATTTACTTGATTAACCTTTGGAACCAATAGGTTAAGAATAAATTTCTTGTATGGGTTTTATGTTATTCTTGTTGGAACACATAGGTTTAGGTTAACTCACTTGATTACATTGATTGTTGATTATTGATTATATCTGGGATTAGGGTATACTAAGGTTGAGACTCACCTATGTGAATAAGTAAATCACTTGAGTTTATGAGACACTATGTGTTTGGAAACATAGGTGGGATTACCTACCGAGTTAAAGTGGCTACTTGTTTAGTTCCTTTACACTCTTGAAACAAAGTCACATTGTTGACAAGATTCTACTTTGAATAACTCTTTTTACTAAGGGAATACACTCCTGAATGGAAGCTATGATTATTCTTTGATTGAGGACAATCATTGATGTGGTTATTCTCATGATGAGAACCACTTATTAATGTGATAGATTAATGATTGGAGTCGGTTATTTATGAATATTTAATCTATGAATAGAAGAAGCTTATGTAGCTATACTCTAGATTATAAAGTTATACTTGAGACTAGATTATCTTTAGTAGTGAATAGCTTGTCTATGTAAAGTTAATTTGTGGACTAGGAAATATCATATGTTATACCAAGGGTATTAATATCCATTGAAGAGAGTAGCTTAGGCTTAATTGGCAAAGATATCATAGTTTTTTGGGAAAAGGGGAATAGGTTATTTATGAGGTTAGGGATTACTTAAGGAAGGAAATTACCTAAGAATAGTATACGAACGATCATAATCCAAATCGAGGTATAGAAGTGTATGTGAATAGGGAGACTATCACTCAAAGTATTGGGTGAGAATACTTTGGCCAAAGTAGTGTAATTTGTCATTGTTTACACTATCAATTCACTTTGTTCCTTTTATATGTTCTGGTTCAAGATTTTCAAACTTGCAGAATGATTACTCTATGAACAGGTTCTAGTTTGTAGAACACAACACTAAGCTCAGATAGGCTATTGTTATGGGGTTTACCAACCAATCTCTTTGTCGAAGGGAAGGGCCATCTTGTCATATGTGATAGATATGTGTGGGATTGCATTTGAATCCGTGGTTGGCGAAAAAGCGCTTGAGTGATGCTTCTCTTCATTAGCTGATGGTTGAGGTTTTCAGATGTTTGCACCAACATTGGGGACAATTGGAGTGTATGAACTAGAGAGCGAGGACATCCAAAAAGTATGCACCATTGCGACAACATCAGGATCAGTTTGTATATCTATTGCCAGATGAATCTCAAAAGAGTTATGTATGTATCATGTACCCATTTATATGGAATGATGTAATCATGAATGATAAACTTGAGTTCATTCAATATGACATCTATGTTATGGAAAGATTTGAGAAATTGCTATGGAATGCAATGGAAGTTTGGATATAGTGTTATTTCAATTGCGCATGCAATTTACATTATGGAAATAATTTTTTTATTGCTATGTCATGGAATCATAGATTATTCACTTAACATGAAGTATTTGGAATTTTACTCAGTAGAACATCGATGTTGTTACAACAATCTTGCCATAGATAGGTAACTATAGGATGTGGTGAATGTCCTCCAGTGTAATTGTCATCTCCCTTGTAGGAAGGAGAAAGGTACACGTATCTACATCCCACCTCTCTACTAGGGCCATTAGCATAGCATCATGATACCTTATGGGTGGCATGAGGTACACCCAAAATAATCCTGTCTCTTGTAAGATACTAATCTCATCTTCTGATAGTTGGGAAAACTGCTCTCGGAAGTGACATAATTGTCTGCCTCCTAAATGTTGGTGAGCTCTAAAGAATAGAAAGTAAAATAAATCATCACTAAAGTTATTAAATATATATATTAAATAATTAAATTTTCACTAAAGTTGCTCTAGGACACTTTGTGACCAACTTGGACATATGGGACATTTTTGGACGGGGCGAGGGGTGAGGGTCCTAGACACTTTAGCCATTTTTGGACACTTTACCAAGAGGGATGCTTTGTGACAAAGGAGGACGCTTTGTGACTTTTTTTCCAGGGTCCTAAAAACATAAAAATGCATAAAAAATATTATAAACACATGAATGCGAAGACAAAGCATAGTAGAATCCACTCACCGTATGCCAGAGCTCGCCCTATGCCACCACGTCACATAGAATCTCACACTTGTCTACTAGGCATATTCAATCACTCTACACCAAGGTGAATTTCAAAAAGGTAAATGTCAAAATGATAGTTAAAAGTGTCATTTTAATTTATATACACCAAGTTCTATTGAAGAAAAGTATATTTTATTTGTACATTTTATTCAAACCAACATATTGGGGGCTAGTGAACTCCACTTTTTACATCGTTTGTTGCATTGGATTCATGATTTCATCCATTATCTAATCTAATGCCTATCAATATGTGGTGTTGTAAATACAATACCCTATTGTAAGTGTTTGCATCATAAAACCAAGTAATTCGATGAGGTCACATGGCTACCCTGATTCCACCTCTGTAAAGCAAGAAAAATTTGGGTGGGAATACATCTACCCTCGAATTGATTCTCTATAGAAGTTTGATAAGAGGATTTTTGAACGACTAATGAATCAGTGTTGCAGGATGTAGTTCTTAACATTATGGTTTTGTAGATGACTATAGTGGGGGCTTCATTCTCCCTAATTATGAATGAATCCATATGAGTATCCTTTTATCAAATTCATTTAGCTTGCATATGCACATAGTGTCATATGGTCACTAAAGTGGGGGATAAATGTAGTGTAAAAATTGTACTCTTTTCTAAGTGAAAATATAAGTTCACACTTAGTTTGGACCTATTTTAGTGACCTTGCATTTATGCATTTTAAACCTCATTAATGGGCAACTAATACCCTTTATTATGCATCTCGAGGCCTATTTTAATCATTTCCCAATACTATAACCCGCATTGAATAAATGCTATTAAACAACTTAATGCCTCACGGTAAATTAGGTCCCAAGCTTTTAGGTCAAGACCCATTCACCCATGGGTGAATGAGTCCCCTTTAAGTTAATAAACTCAAATTTAAACATGTTTTTGGAGGCATTTCAAGGTCTTAAATTTAAATTCTAAGTGTTAGCTTTCAAGATCTAATAGACGAGAAATTAGAAAGGAAGCCTATAAAGGTAAGCCTTTCAATCATTTTTCACTAGATAAGAAAGAGATTCACATGAGATCACAAGGATTTTCATTTAAGAGCAAGGAGAAGTCAATCATGCATTCAAAGTTGAAGCCTTGGAGCAAAAATTCTATTTGTTTTTGTGGCTTCAAGCTCATTTTGCTAATAAGATCAAGCATTGTCAAAGATTGATGATAGATGTTTATGGAGGATCATGATGGATTCTAGGTTTTGGGAGATGCACCAAGCCATTCAAACAAGCCTAATGACTTGTTTCCTAAGTGGTTCCATCTTTTATTATCATTCTACTTTCTATCTAAAGGAAGGTATATTCAGATTTATGATCTATTAGGGTGATTTGATATCTCCCAAAGTAGGTCTTTGTCACTATTCATTGTTTCATTTAGGGATCCTATTCCAACACATTTGAGTAGGATTTCTTTGCATTTAAGCTCTTGTAATCTTAGACACACTTAAGATTAGGGCTTGCACACACTTTCATGTTTAAGATTTATACTTTTCATCAAGGTTTAATTACTAAACTAGGAATTTGACCAGTGCAAACCCCCATCCACCACCAAATAATTTTTTTTTTACAGATTTGTTACAGGTATAAATTTGGGAGTGAAGGTTCAGAGGTACAAAAAAGAAGTGCAGGTTTCAAACTCAGATCTCAGTTCCAGATTTTTCTAGAAAAGGAGACCTGGACCAATTTTCCCATGGGCGAATGAGTCCCTGATAGGTTTACAGAAACAGAATTTTGTGATAGGTGCACTGTATTCTCATTTCCTAGATTTTCCAGAAGCTTTATTGTTTCTCTTAGTTTTATGCTTAATCTACTAAATCCAAGTGGTAGGTTACACTTTGGAGTTGATTTTGCTATTTTAAGTTTTTCTTTCAAAAGTGCTATTTGACCTTGACCCCTATCATTCAAACATAAAGAAATCTAAAGATTCTCACATTGGGTTGATACACCTAAGGGTTGTTAATAAATTCATTGTGGGGATCTCATTTCCTAATGAAAGTAGGAAGACAAGGGTCTATTCTCATCCTCTTGACTTACCTTTCCATTTTGGGAAACCCTATTTTTCTTCATTTCACCTTGCTTGGGAAACTATAGAATGAGCTGAATAATTAGGATAAAATGCTCTTCTTGTCAAGTTGGATTTTGATAAAGCCTATGATAGAATGAGATGGAGTTTTATTCTTAAGATGTTGCAATGGTTGGGCTTTGGTCCTAATTTAAGTAAACATGTTCAAATATTGTTTAAGGATGCTAATGCTCAACTAATAATAAATAAAGAGATGTCAAGCATATTCTTCTTACAACACTTGATTAGACAAGGTTGTCCTTTGCCTCCTTTTCTTCATGTTCTTGTTGTTGATGTTCTTGGTTACTTGTTGCAAAAGTATAATGAAATGTACAATATTAAGGGTATTTCCATCCCCTATAACGTGGTTTTGATTAATTCCCATTTTGTTGATGACAACATGCTTTTTATTGAAAATTCTGAAGAAGAGATTTCTAATATTTTGAAAATCCTTGATCTTTACTATTTTATTTCTAGTTCTAAGTTAGCACATCATAAAACTAAATTTCTCATGATACAAGATGATCCAATTCCTTAGTGGATTCCTAAAGTTTGGAAATAGATTAAACATGGGCAAATTTCTCACTACGTGGGTATTCCCTTTAGGTTGGGTGTTTCACTTTTTGATATGTGGAAGTGGTATCTTGATAAAGTGAAAGTCAAATTGTGTACTTGGAAAAATAAGTTCTTATCTTTAGTTAGCGAGATTCAAGTTGTGAATCAGATATTTTTAGCCTCCCATGTGTACTAATGCTCATGTTGGATGCCTTGTAAAAAGGGTATGATGACCTTATTAAAATGGTTTGCCACTTTTTATGGTCTAACTAAAATGGTATGGAAAGTTTTAAGTACACTTCTTGGTTGCATTACATCCAAACTAAATCTAAAGGTGGGCTGGGCTTATTCGATCCCAAAACCCAAGGGGTTTGTTTGACAAAAAAATGGAGTATCAAGGCTATTGAGGGAGACTTGAATTGTGGAAAAACTTGGTTTGTCATCGTATTATTCAAGCCTTGATAAAAAAAAGGCAACCGGTCAAATAGGTGGATAAAATCTTATTAGCTCATTTTTTCATATTAAAACATCATTTCTTTTATAGTTTATATGGAAGGCTTGGAAGCTGGTATGTAAACTCTTGAACTAGAAAAATTACTCACTTCAACATGGGTTTAGTTTTGGGTCCTCTTCTATTTGGTGAAATAGATTAGTCCAATACCAAGGTCAACCTTTGGATGTTTCCTTTCAAAGACATGCTTATTACTTATTTAATAAAGGAGTTAGACAGTTTAGAGACCTGTGAGATTTTAATACTTTGAAATGGGTTACTTGGCATAATATTAAGAACAAATTTGGATTAAACAACATGGCTAAAGGTTTTGTCATTTTTGTCAAATCTCTTGTTCCTACAGACTTGGTTATGAAGCTTTGTACTCCCTTACAATGTAATTTCTCCTAGGATTGGTGATGGCTATCTAAACATCAATTTGGCTTCCTTTCATTAAAAAATGTTTATTTGAATCTTTTGCCTACTTTGCCTCTAACTCCTAGATTGAATCAAAAGGGTAAATATTCCTTGAAAAGACTTGGAAAAAGTTGAGTGCACAAATTTGGCGGTCTATATGCTAGCTTGGAAGGTTTTACATTTCAAACTGCCCATTGGCGATAGATTGAAATGTATGATGGTTCAACCAGATAAATACCCATTTTGTCAACAAAATGAAAGTCAAAAATATTTTTTGGGATTGTGCAAGGGCAAAGAGAAAATAGAATGTTGTTTTAAAAGGGAAAAGTAGATGTCTAACTATTTTTTCGAACCATAACATTCACCAAGCAACATAAATGTTAAGATTTTACTCTGATATCATTTTTCGAACTGTTTTTTTGTGCTCATAAGAGTCTCAAAGAACACACTAAGATCAACATGCATTTAAGATAAAATAAAATTCAGTTGTTGTAACTCCATAAAAATGATATTGTATGTTCTAAACAGCTACAACGAATGTTAAAATTCAGAATTCGAAACTGTTGTATTGAACTCTTTGAAATTGTTCTTGTTTTTGTCCATTCCTTAGACACTATATGGCAATTTTATGTTCATTTTGTTTTTCGACATTTGATTGACTGCCTTTTATTATGTAACATTATTTTGCTTTTCTCAATTAAAAAAAAAAAGACACTCCATTTTAACGAAACACGAAAGGGGGACATTTGATAAGCTCTCACTTTTCTTGCTGGAGAAAATGATTTGAACGTTTTTTTTTAACCAATTCCTAACGCATAGTACTGTCCCCAACAGCGTTTCGAACTGGTAACCTTGCGCTGGGAAAGTCCAATGTGTTTTAAGAAGCAATACAGAAGCTAATAGAGAGGGAAGGGCAAAAATGCTGCGAACACGTATACTTTCCTTCGCGGCAGGGTTTGCAGTGACAGGCGCTGCCATTGCACAGTTTGCATGGAAAGATTTGTGGTCTACTCATGCCGCTCTTTCCTCACAGGTCCTTTAACCTTCACACTTTATGGAAAACAATAAAAATAAAAACTAACTCAAGAATTGTAAAACCCTTTCAGTAAACAACTTTTCTTTTTCTTAGAAATATTCAACCTTCAGCTAGCTTAATTTCCATTTTTTTCCTTTATCTAATCACGGATTACTTAAATTTGCATTGTTTGTGGTAGGTTCAAGAATATTATGATGCCCTAGAAAGACGTGTAGAGCGACTCGAAGCTCATATATCTCCTCGCCCTGCAAGCACGGAGGTATTCTTTTTTGGTTAAATAATTTAGATAATTTAACGGAATGCAACATTCATTAAATTGTTCATAGTAGATGGGCAGGTTTAGGAGAAAAAAAATGTTTTGTTAAATTTAGTTTGATTGTATTGAATGAATATGTTTAACACGATCTCGTCAGAATTGTTTGGCTTGGTTAGTTTTCAGATGTTTAGTTAAACCTGGAGACAATTGGAGAAAACAGCAAGAGTTTAGTTAAATTTACTTGGATTGTATTTAATGAGTATGGTTAATAGAGTTTCATCAGTTTCTGTTTTGGTTGATCAATGATGGTGTCATGCCCCCGCCAAGAAGGAAATCGCAATCTTATGAAAAATGAGATCGCAGGCTACACATAGGCGAGTAAAAAATTATCACAACGATTGTTAAGAATGATCGATTAAGATTAAAGGAAAGGTTATTAACAGCGATTTCATTAAAAGGCATAAAATAAAAATAAACTAAGAGTTCAAAGGAGCGCTTAATTATGAAAGGATGCAACTCTTTGCAAAAGCAATGTTTAGATGAAGGGGTGTGACTCCTTCAAAATGGAAGATAATAAAGGGGAGATCAATTCGTTTGGGAAAACATCAAGTGGAAAAAGAAGAAATAGAAAAATAAATCTAAGACATCAATTCACAGTATATATTGAGAGCAGCAATAAATAATATTCAGAAAATAATTTGTTGCAGCCATTGAGGGTAAATTTATCATTTCATCAAGACGTATTTATTTAGACATAATCTAGCAAATTCCTTGAGAAGTCATGTCTTGAATTTGAGGAACTGTTTTGCAAATAGGAAGGATGGCCAGCCTTCCAAGTTCACGAGAGATGAAGGATGGCTCCCCTATCATGCTCTTATGAAGTTGGACAAAAGGTGGGATGAACTGCCAGCCTCCCATGCTTTTGAAATGGGAGCTGGAAGGACGACCAGCCTTCTATGCTCTTGGACTTGATCAAGGAGGACAACAAGCCTCCAAGGTGGACTGAGGGATGGAAGGGCGACCAACCTTCCATCCTCTTGGCAAGTCAAGGATGGCCAATCTTGAGAATTGCCGGTTTGCAAACATTTCCAAAGAATTCATAATGTGATTTGCTATGAGGAATATGGTATGAACTAAATATTAATGATATTATTAATTTGGATATTAATGATGCTATGTTTTATTGATCTAAATAGTATGATGGCTTATGTATGGGATTTGGATATTATCATAATTTCATGTTACTTAATATTACTAATATCAGTTTGTAGTGATTAATATTGTTTGCAGGTGTAAAATCAGGAATTTTCCAGTAAGGGACACTATAGATGGTTGTTCAACAGATTCCTTAAACTTTGGAGAGAGTAATAGGGGACTTAGTTCCCAGCATGTATGTAAACTGGGCCTGATTACCGTAGTAAGCATGCCTATTGGTTCCGGGATGAAATTTGAACCAATGTCATCAATGCGATCAGTGCGATCCTTAACTCAGTCACACCTGTTGGGCAATAGGATCTCGATTTGATTATAACAATATTGCTTCTTTTAATTAAACAAATGGTAGGATCTAGAAGCTCAAATAGATTTGAAATTAAGGGTTTGAGAAAAAGAAGGGCTTATTATCCTTTCCCAGGCCTAGTTTGGTTTTTCATTAGCTGGAAGCCTAAGTATGCCAAAAATTTATTTACTCATTTAAGTTTGTTGCTTCTTGTGTTATCAAAATTTTAATTTTTGTAAACCCAGGACATCCTTCCTCTGTCTTTATATATGTATAATTTGGTTTAACTTATTCTAACCAAACATGGACTATGGGATAAGCTGCCCTTTCTTGCCACGTTCATTTGCAGGGGATAGTCTTTCCACCTCTACCCCCTTCCTCCCCTCAAAATTTTGTATATTTTGTTTATGTTCAAAAACTTTCATTGAAGTGAGATCTTCAAGGATTGCACATGTGACGGTTCTTCCCGTTGGCTTTATATGCCATGGTCCAAGGTGTATCCATCTAGCTAAAATTTGTCCAGGACTTGTACTGCATGTCAGGACCTAGCATTGCATTGGGGTCAAATTCCACTAGTCTGTGTAACAGCCTTAAACCATAAATTGATTGAGTACACATTCAAATTGGGCATGGAGAACATTCTTTTTGATGCAGAGTGTTAAAATCTGCAAAACAGAAAGTAATCAAAAACCTCCATAGGAGTAAATCACATACACTCAAATTGACAAATGATCAAAGGATCAAACTAGCAGAAACAAGAGCGTTTCAAGAATGAGAGAACAGACAGAATACTTAAGAGACAGGAGAACTCCAGGTAAGAAAATGCATAAAGGAATGCTCACAATACATGACTTCGATATGAGATACATACTAGGTGAGTGAGTATATACAGACTATGTGAGAGGGAGGAAGTGGCAAATACAACCAAGAGGAAGGAAGTGCAACTCCAAAATATTCAAAATAGGAAAGAGTAACTCCTGGGAAGATGTTGACAGCTCACTCCACTCACATTATTACATGGTCTTATGAAATTAAGTAAGCTTAATTGAAAGTGTAGAAAACCTTAGATAAAGGAAATAAAAACCTACACTAACACCCCCTTAAGCATAGCTTACGTGGGTGAAAGATGGGTCTCAACAAATGAAGCTTGATGAGGTACGCATATACATAGAAATCCCTTTCAAAGAGAAGAAGGCCCCTGTGCCCCATCCCCTTTGCTGAAAAAAGAAGAGCTCAATAGCCCCATTGAAAGACTAAGGAAGATAAAACCCTACGTGAGGAAAAACTCCTTCCCAAAAGAGATAGAATAAGAGAGACCAAGCAGCCTCTCCTTAGAGTGTAATCTATTGTGTTGATTGTGGATGCTCAACACTGATTGTTGAAGGTGGTCCACACTCATTGAACAATATTTTACCCTTAGGAAGAAACAAAACACAAAGGTGTATGCAACATATCTTCTCATTTTTGAAAGGAATATGAGGGAAGAAATATTATAACGTATGTCTCTAAAAATTGCTCAAGTGTTGCCATGTTGGTGTTGAAAAGATTCACAACCAAATTAGGAGTCCTATGCCTAACTAAAAAAGTTGATGAAGAACATGTGCCAAAGATGTGATGACAACCGTTGTAGAGTCACTATCATCAAAAAGAAGACTAAGTCTTCAAAGGTGTCCTCAAGATTTGATAGGTGACTCCACAAATAGAAATGAAATATGTGGTAAGTAGACCTCCCAATGAGGTGGATTAAGAAGATTGATATAACATTGCTGCAAAGGATCATCAGAAGCTATGGATGAAGCAACATTGAACTCTGATGAAGCAATAAGGGATAAAGGAATGCATGTAGGAGGAAAGCTATGCCCTCAATGGTGTCATTCAGATCTAAATGTGGGGCTCTACAAACAAATAGGAGATGTTTGGTAGGAATGTGTCCTTGTGAGGTGAGTTCATAAGACATATAATCCTAGTGCAAAGAGCCACAAGAAGCTTTTGAAGAAATGACTTTGAACTTTGAAATAACAACCAGTATAGGAGGAATATCCTCAATTGTAAATGGGGTATCGGAAGGAGGAGGAATGGCAATAGTCTCAATATCATCCACATGAGAAAGGTTCTCTAAGTAAGCATCATGTTTAGATGGAGAATCAAGTTCTCCATTCAACTACTAGATGATGGTCCAAGTAGTGAAACAGCACTTTGTGTACTCAATTTGATGTAGAATATCCTTAGATACTATTAGATATATTAGTCCATAGGCCATGTTGTTATTGTTATTAATCAATGTTTTGCCAAGAGTTACTCAACTCAAGAACGAGTCCAAGGAGATAGGGTAATAGATCATGCATAATGTAGTGATTTTGAATCCCTTTTTTCCAAGACAAATAGTTCTCTGAATTTAGTTTGACAATAGAATAGTGGAAGCCAATAGCCATGATGAGAAGAAAGGATAGTTTAGATATACAGCGAGAAGAAATAGAGAGCACCGATGCAAATTATGTAGAAAAATATGCACTTTGAAGAAACAAATTCAAAAAGGAGTTCATTCTCAAGATATGGCTTTTCAAAGGTTTGAAAACATGAATTACACAACACAAACTCTTGAGAAAACATGATTTCTAAAAAGATGGAGTGTCAACAATGAGAATTGATTACACCACTACAAAGAGAACAAAATTTTGCCCCATTTCAAAGAAAACAAATTGCACTAAAAAATACCTTAGTATGGGTGAGAACAAGCCTCTCAAAGTTTGCATATTTGACTTAAAAATCAAATGAGAGGGGGTCTTTGAACCTAGTGGTGCCTTGGTGGTTGGTGGGCAACATCGTCAAAGGAGGTGGCAATAGAGTAGGGTAGTGGTGGTAGAGTGATTGCTATAGGGCTGCAGGTGGCAAAGTGGTGCGAACTTGGCAGAGGTGGTGGGATGTTGATGGAGGTGGTTTGTGCGCTTGGTAGTGGCAGTGCCCTAGCAATGCAAGAGTAGTGGTTCAAGTGAGCTAGTTGGGCCAACTGGTCCAACTTGCTGAACCTTGCAATCCCCTTTTTGGGGGCTACAAGTGGCCAAGGGGTTGCAGTCCCTTTTCAAAGGGGGTTGTGGGTTGCAGGTCTCTTAATAATTGTTCCTCCATTTATTGTTTGCGGGTTATACTCCCGTGGAACTTCAATTTATCATTTGCTGCCTACTCTGCAGTGGAGATTCAAATGTAAAATGAGGACTTACAGATTAATAAGAATGTCCCGCTTTAATTTTTTGTTGGATCTTTTTAAAAGATATGTAGATCTATGTGGACTTTAAATAAAGATTTAATTTTTTTTGTTGGATCTTTTTAAAAGATATGTAGATCTATGTGGCCATATGAAATGGCAATTTTTTTTTGCCCTAGATGTAAATTGCTCCAAAATTGACAAACTTTATATGGATCCTTAGGTTTTGACTCTTGTGAAAGATGTAGACAAGTCACTCCACTCACATTATTACACTCTTATCAACCTAAGCAAGCTGAATTAGAATCATAGGAACAACCTAGATAAAGGAAAAAAAACCTACACTAACGTGGAGACTTATTTAATATGATTTGAGATTTACAAGATTATCACTTTTCATACTAAACTGTGGACAAGCATGCAAGGAACACAAAGAAAAGACTTAAATAATGAAATTCAAACTTTTAGTCATGCCTAATTGCCACCTCCTATTGAACCTAAGAGACCAATGCACCCAAGATGAAAAACTAGAACAAGTCTCTCACCAAAACCTCTTGTTGCACACAAAGTGTGGAGGTGCTCAAGATTTGTGATGAGAGATAGGATCTTGGTTGCTCAAATTAACAACATGATTTTACCATTTTAGTTTTTATGAAAATAGCTCATATAAGAAACTATTTATAGATTGGGAGGATGACTGATTGAGGGTTGAGATTGATCTAAGAGATCAATGGATGAGGTTGCTTGAGAGGTTTGGAGCCATTGGAGGCCTTCAAGTGGCACCTTATAATTGGTGCACAAAAGGAGTTCCATGATTCAAGGAGTTTGGATGGTGGAGATCATTTTGGGAAAGGATGGATGGTAAGGATTTTTTTGAAGTTATATGAATTATGAAGGGCTAGGATTTTCTAGATTTAATAGATGAACAAGATTTAATGAGAGGAATTTATTGGAATTGGGAAGCATGGGCAATGTACATGCATGACGTGTATATTTGAATTGGCTTAAAGATACTTAGGATTGTGCAAGTAGATTTATTAGTTACCTATTTGGTTTTAGCCAACTAATGATTTGAAGGGAAATAAGGGTAATTAAATAAATAAGCTGTATTTATTTAATTTTTGGAAAGGGATTTGAAGGGTGGACTTAATTAAATAGATGTTGAATTTATTTAATCAGGGTTGGATTATGAGAAGAAAAGGGCTATAATAATTAATTAAAGAAATAAATGATTGGAAATAATTTAATTAATGCCAAGAAGATGATTGGATTGGTTAATTAAATAATTGGTTTTATTTAATTAATGCTGGAAGGGTATATATGTTGGATGAATTGGGTGTGGTTATAATGTGGATGATTTTAGGTGTCGACACAAAGTATGTTGTTAGGATAGACTAGTTGAATGAAATCTAGAAGTTTTACATACTGTGATCTCACTTTGACAATAAGATCACTTCAAGTAGCTCTTAGTTTTTATTTCTTATTTTTTATGAATAGTGCACTTCTATTCTAGTTTATAAAAATAAATATAATATACGTTAGTTCACAAAAAAATATTGGTGAAATGTTATCACACCTCGAAAAGTCTATGCAAGCAACTATAAGCAAACCACATAAAAATGGTCAAACCACCAAATAGCAAGTGCATTTCTCGTGGGAGGAGGAGGTGGGTCTCTATCAAAGGGATTGGCTTCCAACTCATAATGGTACCATCTTCTTTGTCTTTGTTTTTGTTCTTTTTTTGATCAAAATGAATATTATGAACAAGAGAAATATCAAGAACTAGCCGAGGGTACTCGCCATTGTTTGGTCACTTAGGGTACCTCTATGATGAGGCTGAGAAGCAATAGTTTAGCCATGTGTTTGTAGGGAACGATCATGTCCTCGATGTTGAGGAGAGCTATATGTGCCATGAGAGTGGTGTCTAGAACAAACATTGTGGCTATGGCCATGCTTACACCCTTGAGGTGGAGGACTCCTATTGAAGGGTGAGGGTGGCACATATGAAACAGTACATAGAGCATTTGCTCAATGCTTTATAAGAGTTTGCAAGTGGGCAACCTTTAGTGTAACTTTATTAGTTAAAAGTTTGCATTTGAGTTTGTAGTGGAAGAATGTAACATATCATGGCTTTAGAATACATGGAAAAATGAAAATCTATAGAAGCTCTAGAAAAAAAAGCAACATTTCTATCTTTCCATATACTAAATAAAATCTCCACTCTAAAGGCACGCATTTTGGTACAGTCATCGAGAAGAATCATGTGCTAGGAAAAAATTAAAAAACTCAGTTCAAAAGGGCTTGAAAAGTTCATGAATTTAGATCCAGGCATCTTGAGTATGTGGGCAGAACCAGAAAAGATGCTTGAGAGTTTCCAGGTGTCTACAGAAAGGATGATGGGGATTAGAAACACCAAGATGGATCAAGCGAGATCCAATGGGGAGACCCTAATCAGTCTTTCTTTCCCAAATCTTCATGACTTGACTTTTATCACTGGAAATTGATTGACCATGTTGAGCTATTCAGGTTTCTTGGCACCCCTTTTGCGTTTTAGTCTTCTTGTTTTCTTTGGCAATCTATTCTTGTTCTTTTTGGGAATGAGTTAAGTTTTGGGTAGCCAAAGCCCCTTTGTCCAGTTGAAAAGTGTTAGATTTGCTCTAAGTTGCTTGTTGCCATTCATGTCTATTATTCTTCTTGGTAGACTCCTGCTAAAACCTCTTACTAGAAGCTTGAGAGGGTGAAGAAAGTTGGGTTTTGAAGAATAGAAATTTGCCCCATAGAAACCTTAGTCCAAATTGAATTCCAATGAACACTTACTGTGAAGAAGCAGAGTTTCAAAACTAGTTGCAGGAGCCTTCAATCATTTTTTCTTTTGCTTCATCTAAATGTTATTTTTTGTCTTTCCATTGTTGTTTTTGTTGTGTGTTAGTCCTTTGTCATTTCTTACTTTCCAGATTCTCAACTTTCTTCCCTTGCTTGGTAAGACTTTATTTAGCACTTAAGAGATATTGTTACTGTTAAGTGGCTTTTGGATTCTTGGAATCCTTGATCTCAATGATATAAGATGGAAAAACATTCTTTCAATCTTATCAAGTTTCTAAATAGTTGAGGATATCTGATTAATAGATTCTCATTCAACAACTACTCTGCCAACATGATTATTTATTGAATTTGCCCATGTAAGTTGGCACTTTTCCCACTTCACTGTTATATTCCATCAAGTCAAGGTTGATGTTTGCAGAACTTTTTCACCACAATCACTTTGAGTGGCATCTTTCTCACTTTGCCATTCTATCTATCTATCTATCATGTGAGTCAGTAGTGGCACAACAATTTGGTGTCTGTTGGTGGTTAAACTTGAATAATTATTCATGAAAGCAGCTGATGCTATAGTTTAGATTGTTGGTCACTTCCAATCGTTGACATTGGTGATCCAAGATGGACACGTGCCAGTTATCATTTCTCTGTTGTTTGACCATTGATTTGTTCTCATCTTTGCTCTAATTATCATTTGTAAGGAACATAATGAATGCCTAAGTCCTTTGTTCTGTTATTGTGGAGGATGAGCCCTAACACTTTAGTTCTTTTCAGGGCCTGATGGTTCAGCCGAACACAAACTCTTGGGCAAGACTTGATCCTTAACAATCCCTTTGCCACCATAGAAAAGGTAGATAGTAAGGGGGAGGTGGTTTTCTGAAGGCAGTTGAGCACATAAATGTATTCTTTTATCTATTTGTCAATTTGATACAGCCAGTCATCAGTCATCAGTTGTATTGCTTCTTCTAGACTTTTGAGGAATGCCAAACCAGACAACAGCCTATCATGGCTAGGTGATTAAGATGTCAATTCAATAAAATGGTAGATGCAATTTTCTTTTACCGGTACCTTCATCCATTGGGCTTACTCATGACTAATCCATTCATGACTGAATTGAAAGATTTTATAAGATGCCATCCATATCAAACCTAAGTCCTACTTAAATGAAATGCACTCTCATAAGTGGCAGGAAAATGAACATGACTGTGAGCACTGCTTTCAGTTTCATTAATGATAGCTTCAGTTTGACAGAAAATGCATTGCACACACCAAATGAGAAGGCTCACTTGCAGCACTACTGGCTAAAATTTACTACCCATTAGCATAAGAGTTTACAATCATGCCGGGACCAGAACTAAGGAATGTGCTCCAGCTTAATGACCAAACACCTATTTCATATGAACTAACAAAAGAAAGGCTCAGAAAAAGCTTTTTGCAGAATTGCTTGCTTCCTATGGTATGGACTCCATTGCCTTCCAGCAGAATTCTTCATAACCTGAAATAGATAAGAATATGCCTACATGAATAAGGAAACCAAAAAACCTACTAGGAAAAACTAAAATGAATGAGATACCTGAAAGAAGAAAAGATACCAGCTACACAAAAAGATGATATGAGAAGGTTGAGCTCCACAGCAACTTCTTTTCTGATTTACAGATGTACTCTAGTTGACATGTGTTCATTGTGTTGCTTTTCCGTATGTTGCTTCCCTTGTCGCAAATTTTCATATGAGACAATAAAGTGACTTATACAAAATGATTATATTCTCCTCGTTACTTTTTATGCGCTTCACATGAACTTTTGTCTTCTATCCTCAAGGGATGGCTGTTAGAGTTTTGCCCAAGGACTCAAGCCTCTAGGATCACCTACAAAACCAAAAATAACCTTCTACAAGAGAGAAAAGCAAGAGCATAAATTTGCAATAATGGATGCAAGATAATATTAGATCAAATATGATCAATATGCAATGTTCAAGATTGCAATGGAATTGAATTGAATGAAATGTACATGTGATGCCTTGCTTATAAAGGCAAGGTTGTGATATAGGATTTAGACAAGATCTTGACATGTGTCTTAATTATGTACAATGAGACAATTTTCTCAACTATTATTAAATGGCTGAGGACACAAGTATTAAATGTCATGATAAGATAAGATCACATGACACCTAAGACTTCTAGAAAGATTCCCTAGGACCTAAGTAAACTTAACATGTAAATAGGACCTATAAGTGAACTAGATAGGTAAAATTACTAAAATACCTATTTACACCAACAATGGCAAGTTTCGATAGAACATTGCAAAAATGAAAACATCTCCTATTTTGTTTTCTACTGCATATACATGCACTTTTATCTTACATGTGCTTTTCGAGAGAACAGAACCAAACTTGACATATGTAGTATGAAGTTATGATCCACAATGTAGAAGTTTGCATAAACATAGAAAGTTCGTACGCATGGCACACAACCTTCATCTGAACTACATCATCAACAGGACTTGAGGGAAAGTCCACATGTTTGAACCATTTCTCTTCATTCGGGAAGTCTGCCTTTTTCAATTTTGATACTGCTTCTAAAGTGCCAGCCCTTGCTTTCTCATTAACAACATCATAAGCTTTCTTTTCCAAATGCCTAAGCACCATGTTTCAGTGACATGACTGGCAGCATTTAGATTGTGGGATGTAGGGATCTCCTTAGTCTTAATGTTTTTGCCAAACATGTCAATATATCAGCTATAGAAAGGGTGAGGTAGGAGGTAGTGTCTTATTTCCTTGTTACCATTCACCTCTGTTTCTAAGGGTATCATTGTCAGTTAAAGGATTAGGCAATCTGGTCTTCTCCATGTCACTGAAGGCTTCATTGGCCACCTTAACCTGTGTTCTTAGATGCTGAACCTGTGTATCCAGCTTCCTGAGTTCCCAGCAGGCATACAAGGCTCTATTCAACATGTCTTTGATCTCCTGTATCGGTGGTCATCCATTCTCCTCAATAATTTTGCATTTTGAGCTCTCATCAAATCTTCACTAAATCTCTGACTGTCCTGGACTTCACATGTTTGTTGTTCCCATTTGTTTTGAACTTTGAAGTTGACCTGTAATTTAATATGATCTACTAAATAAGTTATCTAAAATTTGAATGAAATGATGTTTTCTGATAAAAAATTCTCCACAATCAAAATTTGACAATAGTTATTATATTCAAGTAGTCCAGGGCATTCATTGTCTTAATGCTTTTTAAATGAAATGTCTTGTATGTTGTTTGATAATCTCAAAGTAGATTCACTTGATCCTTGAACAGAACGAGCTGTCACTGCATGTTCTGCCTTTTCATTCAAGTTCCCATAAAAAGGAATAAAGTGAGATATCTGCCTATCATCTGTTCAACTTATTCCCTCAATAGAGAACTGATAATTCATATTCTGAGAACAATGGTTACAAGCATCTAGTTAAATGATTAAAAATGCCTCTGTATTAGCCTCCTAAATTTGTAATGGCAACTACAGTGTCAGGTCTTTTCCCAAATACATAGAGTTGCTTCAAAATGTTCTAAATAGCTGATAATGAAATTTCTTTTGCAAGAAGTTTGATCTTACCTGTGAGCAGTTACTTCAAGCATACTAAGTTTTTATTGGACAAAATTAAATTCTCCAATGTCACTGATGAACAAACACCTTTTTCTTGCCTATGCGTGTTCTCTAATTTCAGTTGCCTGTCCTTGGATGGACAGTTCCGTTATGGCAATGTAGATAGATTCTGCTTTTTAACTCTGTGGATAATTTACTGACTCAAAATGTAGATTGGCTCTGAAGTTCATTTTTAAAATTGCACTTGAATTGTGAAAAAATTGACTCCTTATATTTGTAATGGCAGGAATCAGGAGTTTTGGAAGCTGAGGAAAACAGAAGCATGCCAGTAATCTAAGAATTTTTGTGTTTGATCTCCTTAGCTAAAATTGTTTGAGATGCATAGTTTGTCACTGTTTCATTTCATGGCAGGGATCCTGTGAAACAGATAAATGATATACAATGTGTGCATGTGTCAGATTTACATGTGGATTTAAATATTGCTCACAGTATCTTATTTCCATTTAAATCCAGACCAAATTTTGCAGAACCCAAAACAATCTGCAGGATTTTGATGACTTCTAAAATATTGCTCAGAGTATCTTATTTCCATTTGAACCCAGACCAAATTTTGCAGAACCCAAAACAATCTGCAGGATTTTGATTACTTCTAAAATATTTTTTTGCTCTTTCTAAAATCATTTCAGCCCGTTGACTTTTATTGACCAGAGGAAAAACCTGGCTGAACTCTAAACCCTTATTCTTCCCTGCAATTTAAATCAAACAGTAAATGCAACTTTTCTATGCATCAATTCTGTACAGATGTAATCCATTCTGATGTGGAATAAAGCTGCTGTAATAAGTGGGTTTAGAACCAAAAGAACAGTTTCTGCTAATAAATCCACAATGAGCAAAAAATAGATGACAATGAAACTGAAAAAGATGTCCCGCGTTTGCACAGCTGTCCAGCCAACTGCACTCATCCTCCTTGATATACCCAACTTTTGCATCCTCCTGTTCACGACTGCCCTAGCTAAGTCTAGGATTTTTTTTTCTTTCTACTTTCTGGCATTCAGAAAAATTAAAATTGTTAAGTAGTGAAATACATTAACTATATTGTAATGAAACATGCATGTACAAGGAAATAAATTTTTCTCCTAGTCTAAAGTTAAAGACATCCCAACATTAATTGTCAAGGCGATAAATAAACTACTTTAATGATTTAATCAATTTGGAAATTAGTCTAGAGGAAATTGAAACTGAGATAAAATAATTGAAATGAATATGTACTTTGAATTTGGAGAGGGGAGACTAATTTGACTTTAACATGGAACCGATGCTGATATTTTGTAGATCCATATGATGCTAATTGCTGATATTATTATTTTAATATTAAAAAATGAATATCTACCATGACATTCAAGTTTGACAAATTGACATTGAAGTAGTATTTATGGTGGTTTTGTTTATTATATAATGCTATGTGGTATTCTGAACTTAATACCTGGTTTTAGGCTGTAAATATATTTATGATTTTTATGTATTTTTGTATAGGTGAACCCAAAACCAATCCCCGAATATTCTTTTTGCTAAATCTGCTTATGGAACCTGCAAACCCTAACCCATACTGGCTACTTAGAATTATTTTAACAAAAAACCCTTCAAACTCGAAACAAAGCCTATTTTGTTCTTTTATTTGGCTATGCATTTTCCAATGAATTATTAAAAAGTTGGGTCAATATTTAATTTCCAGCTCCATCCTTTTTTTGAATATTGGCATAGAATGTCTTGCCTTTTTCACCTGGGCAGGGAGACAGAAGCCTCTGCTATATGTTACAATGACAATCGTTCCACTTCCATGGCAGGCTTGCATGGTATCCGAGTGCTTTCTCCATTTTACTCACAATGTAAGGGTGAAAAGGTAACTGTGATGTCTGGATCAGGGTCTTTAGTGGTATTGGGGCAGCGTGTTACTTAAGCAACCCAAGTTCAAACACTATTCTTTCTTTAACCTCAATTAACTCTATTTCTATTATCCTAAATTATAACATCTATATATGGTGGAAGTTACTTATAGATTACATGCTTTGAGAAATTCGCTTGAAAAGAAGTGTCATTTCTTTTTTCTGAATTTTTTTAGCCTGACTATGTTCTACATCTTTTAGACTGCTCATATTTCTTTTTGGATGAACATGGCTACTCTTGTCTGAGTTTTGGTCTAAGTTGCATTTCTAATATTCTGATTGCTTCGGAAAGTCTTCTCTTGTCCTCTAGGTTATAATGTTTTTCTGATACCCCTTATTGGCTTGTTCCAATTTTATATCAAATGCTAGCCTAAACAATGCTCTTATTTTGTCATACATGGATTGACAAGAAAAAATTATAAGCTTTTATATATTGGACTAGAAAAAAACAAACGATTTATTTTGGATAGTGGACAGAAATAGCCAGTCTCTCCTATAACTTGATCAATTAGATTCTAACTTCATAGCTTGTGCATGCTGACAAATGGGAAGTTTAGGTGCAGGTAGGCTACCTATCTATTTTTGGGTACTCGTGTCCCCCAAAACGAATGTCATAGTTTATCATGGAAGCTAAGATTAGCACTACCCGTTGTGGTGCTCCACTTTACCTTATTAGTTTCTTCCTCATTATGCATTAGCATTTTGACTCGTTGACTTGGAATATTAGGGTTCTACATTGGAAGCTATTTCAAATTAGAGAATTTATGTGCTCTTTGTATGCGCTAATTACTCTGTATTTCATTCATACTTGCGTAGCTTTTGGGTAAGGGGCGAATTATGTACGTGGTTAAAAAGGAAGCAACTAGTTTGAAATTTGAATGTGTTAGCACATGATAATGTACTTTGAATTGCATCCCATTTCCTGGTCTCTGCTTGGAGGCAGACCTGTCTTGGTTTGCACATTATTGTTGATGTTTGATAGGAGGCAAAATTATCATACAATTTAAATTTTAAATCAAATAGAAACTGATCGTTTCACTTTGAGCAAGGTTACTTGTGTAGAGGATTGCAAAGCTAAAAGATTTTTGATGATTATTTTTTGACACCTTGGCTTTGAGATTGACCAAATAGAATGGATCTCATGGATGCACATGCACTAATAAGAGACAGCAGACTGATTCTCAAGCATCATAAGTTAACAAAGTATAACTTTTGATGTACCTTTTAGCCCCTTCCATAATCTTCACGTAATCCTAAATAGTGGTAAGTGATGCATTCAGTCATTTCATTATTCCATTTTGTTTAGCCTCAGTACAAGGCATGGATGATCTCAGATCACTCATGTCCTTTTAAAAATAATTATGTTAAATTTTTGGAAGTGGTGGAATGAAGCAAGTCTGTGGATCATTAGCGCTTTTCCTTTGTAGGAGAAATGAAGTCGGATCATAAAAGACAGACAACAAAAGACAAGAAATGTTGAACAGGTTTGATGTCCTCTAATACTCTTAGCAAATGCTGGCCTTGAAGAACTTGCCATGCAACAAATGTGGGTTTCACACAGGAACCATGATTAGGGAGGGATTGGTGAATTTCATTTTGCTGGAATTGAGCGCTAGTGAGCATAAAATGGACATACTAATTTTTTCCAGATTATTGCCAGGGAAAGTGAATGTGTTATTCGTAGCCAGTCTTTACAATTCCAAGATTGAAATGTTGACAGGCCAAGCTGTTCTAAAAGCAGAGCTACCAGAAATCTTTGAGAGCTTTGGGCATTCCAGGCTTATCCTTTGTGTGCTGGCTATGTTTTTCTTAGGAAGATTGCTCATCTTTATGGCCCAGTAGATGAGAAGATGCATGGATCAGACTACGACGAATTTACTGCTAAACGTCTCACAAAGTTCGTGTGAGTATGGCCTATTTCAAACATCAATTAGCTTGATATTTGATGCTTTAGTACGAAAAGCGGTAACTCATGAATATCATTAGTTGGAATTCAATATCATTGCACAATATAATGTGAAAACAGTGAAATGGCCAATTTGCTGCATCTTGAGCTATAGATAGAATGATAACAAAATCCCAAATTTAATGTTTGCTGCATGGTATGCATGTCAGCATGTCACAAACACCCAAATGTAAAAACAAAGTGCATGCATAGACTCCACATGTGAAAGCTAACCTCAATATCCATGGAGCAAGAACTACAATGTACACAATTGTTGGATGTGTTCTGTACTAGCATGTTTTACGCCCTTATGGAATATACACCTCACAAGGGGTCTGGGGGCAGTCGTTTGCTTTAAGGAGTATGGGGGTGAATGATCCCCATGAGGGGGGTTTAGAGGTGCTCCATGATTTTATTCATATTGTTTTGTAATATCATTAATTTGTTTCTAATATTAACGTGCCTATAAATACTTGCACATTTGTCAGGGTTAAGTACAAGGGGTAAACTGTATTGTGAATTGTTGAGTTAATATGGTGTGATGTTTTTATTGGTTCTTTTGAAAAGATTTCTTGGGATAATTGTCTTGTTTTATAGCGAGTGTCATTATTATTTTTGTTACATTTAAGATTTTGTAAGCATTGCTTGATTCATAAACTAGCAAGGATATTCCTCATTAGCTCACCAATTGCATATTAAATTTTAAGTTTTAAAGAGATTCAAGAACTATCAAGCATAAATGATCAAGAAATATCAATATAATATAAAACAAACACCATGAAATGATATATGTCTATTGTAGAGAAACCCTTGTGGGCAAAAACTCCAATAAAAAGATGTGTGCATAGTCTCATTTATGTACTCCAAAATGGTTTTATGAGGAGGTGGCAGCCCTCAGGCTTGCATAACAAAGCTCTACCACACCAAGAATGACTTTAACCTTACAAACTCTCCAATAATTGCATCCCCTATCTTTGTTTCTTTGTCAATCACTAAAACTAAGACAATTCCTACCAAAGCTCCCAACTTTACAACACATTTGGGCATTGAAGAGACCAATGCCATGCATCAAGGAGGAGAAAAATGGATAAGTGAAATATCACTAAGCATGAGCAATTGTAATGAATTTGTCACTTTTGACAAGACTCATTTTTTGTTTGCTACAGTTGTAGTGAATTTGTTGCAACATTTGTGATTTTAATGTTTGTTGTAATTGGTGATTTCACCAAAGTCAACAAAATAATTTGTTTCAAATATCTTTCATATCAAAGTTTGTAAATAGATGTCCCATACCACCCTAAACATTCCCAAACATTCAAGAAGTTGTGTATTGTCCCAAAACATGCCATGAAGTACAAAAGAATGAGTTATTTTTGCATCACACCTATGTGGAGGTTTTTTGTCCCTAAAAAATCAAAACTCAATAAATGAGGGTGGACAAATCTTCCAGTTGATAACATGAATGCTATCTTAGCTTGCACCACAATACATAAGCCAATCAAAACATGGTACATCCTTGCCTTAAAAGTATTTGGATGATACAATGAAAGTTTCCTTAGAAATAGAGTAACTATTCAACATTATTTTCTCCATAGGTACAATTTGTGTGTTGCCACTCATCTTCCTAAGAAGATTCAAGATCTTAGAAGATTGCTTTTTACCATGGTAAGTACATGGCATAAAATATAGAACATTGCTTTTTTTATTTTTATTTTTTTATCATACATATGTGGATTGCCCAAAATAACACCACATGCATCTAAAAGAGCAACATCCATCATTGTTTCATCAACAAATTAAAACCAAATGAAAATGTCAAATTGCATTGCTTTTTAACTAGTATACCAAAACCTTTTTGAGCCAACCCAACCTATAAGGAAGGGGGTGTTGAACATGTTTAAGGCCAATTTTACCAACTCAATACTAAAAAATTAGGGTAGTTTGAGAACACAAATCAACCAAAGCATCGATCTTAATCCCATTGACATACATCTTAATGTTAAACATTTTTTCTTTATCAATCAAACCCACATTCCTAGCAGTGCTAGAAATAGTAGAATCCATATTTGAATTGCACTCAATCTCCTTATCCTTTCTTTCCACTACATTATTTTAATGCATGGAGGACAATTTTTCTTACTCTTACCTTGTTTTTGAAGGTATTTTTAATGATGCAATTTCCAAGAAAAGGACTTTTCATGATCATTTTTCCCATAAAGATCAAAATATCTAGCATCTTTTGTTTTTTCTTTTCTCGTCTTCGAAGATGAAGAACTATGAGCATGTGCACTTGTTATTTCTACCTCCATACATTTATCCCCTTAATAAGATTTAGGGTTTTTTAAACAATTTCTTAAATTTACCCCAATATTTAATAGGAGTATGTTTCCCAACAACCATAGAAATCAATAGATTTTCAAACTACTTTAATGCATTGCTTGCTAGTCTCAAACTAGCATAATAAATCTTATCTTCTGATTTAATATAATGCAAATTAAAATGTACCTCTAAGTGATCTAACCATTTCTTTAGCCTATTCCCATCTCCTTCAAATGGTGGGATTTCAATTCTTGTTTTGCTTTCCTCTTGGAACTTGCTTGGAAGACTAATTTTGTCACGAGATTTTTTTTCTTTAGGAGTTGGTTGTCTCATTGCTACCTAATGAGCATATTTTCTCCAAGAGGGTTTCTATCGATTGAGATAATTTAACAACAATGGTTTCTAGCCTAAGGAACCTTGCATCTCCATCCATGCTTCTTGATTCTCCATTTTGGGAAACCTTGACTCCTTGATGAGGCAGTGAGCTTCTTCACTTGCTTTGTGTTGTGTGCTTGCAAATTCACCTACAAAAAACTCTACAAGAAAATAACTTGCTATTATGCCACTTGATTCATAAACTAACAAGGATATTCCTCATTAGCTCACCAACTATGGATTAAACTTAGTTTTAAAGATCTTCAAAAACTAGAACTATCAAGCATAAAAAACAAGGAATAACAATGTAAATAGAAAGAAAACACCATGAATTGAAGACCTTGGAAAAACTCCTTGTTGGTAAAAAATCTAGCAAAGATGTGAGCACACTTACTCATGTCCTTAAAAATTACTTTAGAAGGAGGTGATGACCGTTAGACTTGTAAAATAGAACTCTATCAGTATAAGAGCAACTACAACTTCACAAACTCTCCTACATTCATTTTCCCTATCTCTGTTGCTTTGATAATTACCAAAACTTATGGATTTCTTACAACCCTAAAAAATGCTTGCAAATCACAAATAATGATGTAAATATGTTCCAAAGGGACTATAAATGGCTTTGCAACACATTTGGGAGATGACAAAACCAATAACACACAACAAGGAGAAAAATGGAGATTTGGAATACCAATAGATGTGCATGACTAATCATGATGAATTTGCTGCTTCTAATAGAGATAAGCTTTTGCGTTTGTCATGGTCATAGGAAATTAGCCATAGTAAATGATGAATTTGCCACAATAAAAGAGATAAGATTTTGCATTTGCCATGGTCATAGGAAATTAGCCATAGTAAATGATGAATTTGCCACAACATTTGCATTTTCAAGCCTACAACAATTGATGATTTTACTAGTCAACAAAATACTCTTTTTCAAAGACCACTTTGCACACCAATGTCTACATATGGATGTCATATACCACCTTGAAAATTATCTATCATTTAAGAAGTTGTTAACCATCCCAAAAACACACCATGAATTACAAAAATTGGATCCTTTTTGGATCATGGCTTCTCTTGTTATGGTTTGTCAATATATTTTTAATTGATAGTAAACAAAGCAATCCTCACAAGATTAAGAAATAAATTGCACCAGGGTAATGCATCATAATATTATAATCTACATCCATTTGCAAGCTAGGAGTGTGGATTGTTGCTCGTCATATTCTCTCAAACTAGAAATTCTAGCAAAAAGTTGCAAATATATCAAAAATTTGCAAATTTTGTAGTGCTATTGTCAATTTTTTTCCCATAACAATGTTTGCATTTTTTGCCATATCAAAGTATAATTCTTTCCCCATATTAGTGTTATCAGCAAAGCTATTAAGCAATGCAATCTAAGTTCTAAGAAAGTTTTAGTGGTGGTGTTGGTACTTCAAGCTTGTTTCTTGTGATTGTAGAAAATTATCTCAAATTGATCCTTGATGAATATTAGGGGAAACTTCATATTCAAATTATAGATGGATATGGGCCATTAACAATAGTGGGTTAACTATTCTACACTTCAGGCTTTGCAAGGCCAAGAAAGTCCAAAAGACCCAACAAGACAATTAAATAAGCCTTGAAAAGTACCCTTACAAACTATAGGTAAACCATTTGTATGAAAACAACATAAACTGTCATTAGCCACTTTTCATGTTAATCTATCAATATTTGTGAGATTGTATCTAATTTTTTTATATTAGAAGTCAAATATCAAGAGTACAAAAGAAAATACAATATAAGGCGACTACACATCAGTTCCACTAAGAAAAAACACTGTTAACATAGACCAACCAAAAAAGACTTAAACCAAACTAATACATCAATTTAAAAAAGAAAAAACAACCCTATTCCCAATTACACTTCTGGTTGTTGTCATTCTCATAATCATCTATCATGCCCCCTGCCACAAGTAACAAATTGCAGCCCCCTTTTCTGGTATAGACAATTAAAGATAGTAGGGCCCATGTAAATGGGTAATAAGGTGGCACTAATCTACAAAGGGGAGCTTTAAATGCAACAATTCCACAACAAAATAAATAATTAATAATTAAGGGAGTTTAAGGGCAACACTTGGGTGAGAGGGTGTGTCTCTTGTTGGGATAACCAATTGAAGGGATGTGACTCTCCCCACCATGGGAGATATAAAAGGAAGAAGAAATGATTGGGGAGAGACATCAAGTGAAAGTGGATTGGAAAAAAAAAAATAAGAAATTGGAATATAAGAGATCTATTAGAAATAAATATTATTTTTAGTAAGAATATTATTGGGAAGTAATTTTTAAAATATAAATTAGGAATAACTATATATATATGTATGTATTATAATTGCATAATGAGATGTTATTTTATTAACAATTAACACAATAAGATTCCTTCAGCAATCTATTTTGAATTTATAGACGTGTTTACAAATAGGGAGGTTAATCAACCTTCTGGATCATGAGATGGGAAGTATCAACTTTTCCTTCATCAAGTATGCCACCCCCGAGATGCAGTGCTCGTGGGGCCAATAGGCGTATGAGTGCTCTCAGGATTGTTGAGGGAGTCAGTCTTCATGCATCTTATCAAGCATGCCACCCTGAGGCGAACATTGTGGGCTGGGAGGCGAACACTGTGGGTTGGAAGGCGAATGAGTGCTCCTGGGCTTGATCAAGGAGGATGGAGTGCCTCCAAGGTGGACTAAGGGATATCGTGGACTTGAGATCTTGGCATGCTCGTGGGCCAAGAGGCAGATGAATGCTCTTGGTCTTGAGAGAGACTTCTTGAGTACACCACTCTTGAGATGCAACACTCATGAGGTTGAGAGGCATATGAGTGATCTCGGGCTTGAGGGTCTTCTCAAGTACACCACCTCGAGATGGATGGAAAAGGAACCACCCATGCTCTTGCAATACAAGGACAACCATCCTTGAGATTACAGTTTGTAAATATTTCTAGTGAATTCCTAATATTATTGGTTATCAGTATGGCCTTGGGCTAATATATATGTATTATAATTGTATAATGAGATGATATTTGATTAACAATTAATATAATAAGATTCCTTTAGCAATCTATTGAATTTATAGAAGTGGTTACAAATAGGGAGGTTGATCAACCTTCCAGATTCACGAGATGGGGAGTATTGTCTTTTCCTTCAACAAGTATTCCACCCTCAAGATGTAGCGCTTGTGTGGCTGAGAGGCAAATGAGTGCTCTCAGGCTTGTTGAGGGAGGTAGTCTTTGTGCATCTTATCAAGCACACCACCTTGATATGCAACACTCGTGGGATGGGAGGTGAATGAGTGCTCCTGGGTTTGATCAAGGAGGATGGAGAGCCTCTAAGGTGGATTGAGGGATGGTGTGGACTTGAGATCCTACCATGCTTGTGGGCTAGGAGACAAATGAGTGCTCTTGGTCTTGAGAGAGACTTCTCAAGAATGCCACTCTCGAGATGCAATTCTTGTGGGGCTGAGAGGCATATGAGTGATCCCGAGCTTGAGGGTGTTCTCAAGTACACCACCTCGAGATGGATGGACAAGGATCCACGCATGCTCTTGCAATACAAGGACAACCATCCTTGAGATTGTGGTTTGCAAATATTTATAGTGAATTCCTAATATTATTGGTTATCGGAATAGGCCTTGGGCTAATCATTAGTGATGTTAAGTTTTTTGTATTCAAATGTTAATGATATGAACTATAGATCTAACTATTATGATGTTTTAGCCATGGTGTACGGTTCTCAATGTTATATTATTTTATGAATATAACCATAAAATTGCTACTTGTTATTACCAATATAAGTTTTTAGTGTCTATTAATGTTTTCCAGACCTAAGTCAAGGAACATCCCAAAAGGGGACATTACAATTGGTATCAGAGCCTTGATCTTTCCAGCCTGAGGATCAAGAAGAGTAGTTTATGCAATTAAGCCAAAGGTCTCAAAGGGAATTGGAAAGAGCTTTTAGGCATGGACAACACCCCATAAATAGTGATTGACATATTTGGGAGTTCTTTACAACTTTATTCTTGAAATCATTCACAAAAGAAAATGATTGAAAAAGGTTGCTTATTTGATACTTGTAAGGTGAAGTAGGAAGAGAGAATTGTAGGGCTGCAAGATGTCTTTGTTCTTCTTTTCGAGGATGAGAGAAAATTTGTCTTAAATTACGAACCTTGCCAGTTACCAACTCTTCGTTTTGTTATTAAGAGTGATTAGGCAAAATATAAGCCCGAAGAATTTAGGACAATAAATTGTCCTCACACATTAGAAAATAGTATCAACCTTATGATATTAAAATGACTATATTAGCAGTCTAGCAAGTAAATTAAACAACTCTTCAGGGACATCATTATAGTATAGAGTTGGACATAACCAAGATAATGAGAGAAAACATCACATGGTTTAGAATTTCCAATTCCTAATTATATCAGAGTGTCACAACAAAATCTAATTACATTGCAAGGAGGATCTAGGGATTACAAACCTCCATAGTTGATTTGGGATCCTGGTATTGGAAAAATTGTTTCAATGACATTGCTTAGGGACAAGGAGTCTCGAGAAGGGCGAACTGTCATGCCCCTTACCACAAGTAACATATCGCAACCCCCTTTTACGGTCTAGATAATTAAAGATAGTAGGGCCCATATAAATGGGTAATAAGGTGTCACTAACTTACAAAGGGGAGCAATCTTTAAATGCAGTGATTCCATAACAAAATAAATGATTAATAATTAAGGGAGTTTAAGGGTAGCACTTGGGTAAAAGGATGTGTCCCTTGTTAGGATAACCAATTGAAGGTATGTGACTCTCCCCACCATCACATATATAAAAAGAAGAACAAATGATTAGGGAGAGGCATCAGGTTAAAGTGGATTGGAAAAAGGAAAATAAGAAATTGGAATATAAGAGATCTATTGGAAATAAATATTATTTTTAGTAAGGATATAAGTTTTAAAATATAAATTAGGAATATATATATATATATATATATATATATGTATGTATATGTATATGTATGTATGTATGTATGTATTATAAATACATAATGAGATGATATTTGATTAACAATTAACATAATAAGATTCCTTTAGCAAAATATTTTGAATTTATAGAAGTGTTTAAAAATAGGGAGGTCGATCAACCTTCCAGATTCACGAGATGAGAAGTACTAGCTTGTATTCATCAAGTACACCACCCTCGAGATGCAACGCTCATGGGGCCGAGAGGCATATGAGTGCTCCCGAGCTTGTTGAATCTTCATGCATCTTATCAAGCACACCACCTTGAGATGCAATGCTTGTGGGATGGGAGACAAATGAGTGATCCTGCGCTTTATCAAGGAGGATGGAGTGCCTCCAAGGTGGAGTGAAGGATGGTGTGAACTTGAGATTCTGCCATGCTTGTGGGCCAAGAGGTGGATGAGTGCTCTTGGGCTTGAGAGAGAATTCTTGAGTATGCCACTCCTGTGATGCATCGCTTGTGGGGTCGAGAGGCATATGGGCTTGAGGGTCTTCTCAAGTATGCCACCCCGAGATGGATGGACAAGGGTCCACCGATGCTCTCACAATACAAAGACAACCATCCTTGATATTGTGGTTTGTAAATATTTCCAGTTAATTCCTAATATGGTTGGTTATTGAAATAGGCCTTAATCATTAATGATGTTAAATTATTTGGCATTCAAATGTTAATGACGATATGAACTATAGATCTAACTATTATGATGTTTTAGCCATGGTGTATGGTTCTCAATGTTATAATATTTTATGAATATAACCATAAAATTGATACATGTTATTACTAATAGCAAATTTTAGTGTTTATTATTGTTTTGTAGGCCTAAGTCAAGGAACATCCCAAAAGGGGACATTACATAGTCAATCCCAAAAGTACCAATGACTTGTTGTAGCGACTCTTCACAGGTATGAATCCATCTAAATTAGGCACCTTAGAATGGATAAGACTTTTTCTTTTTACTTTGAGATTAGGAGCATGCAAGTTTGAAGTGGGAGGGGAAGATTGAGGACTCACTTTTGTGGAATTCCTCTAAAGGTGACCATATTCATGACACACATGCCAATGGAAAGGAAAAGCTTCATACTCAATCCACTGTATCGAGTTCATCTTACGTAGCCTATTCTCTAGAGAATTAGGAAGTGGCATGTTCAAATTGGCTTCCACACAAATGCAAGAGAAAGTAGTAAATCTACTTGTTCAAGGTTTGTCTAGAAGGACCCAAGGTTTTCTCAATAATTTCTGCAATCGATTGCAAGAAATTGTTCCTCCAAAACTCCATCGAGAACTGGAGAAGAAAAACCCATACCGGAATCTTTGAAGACATCTCCTCCACTTGGTTGAATCCTATATGCTAAGGTTTAATGAATAAACCTGATTGATTATGCAAATAT
Source organism: Sequoiadendron giganteum (assembly GCA_007115665.2). NCBI lineage: Eukaryota > Viridiplantae > Streptophyta > Pinopsida > Cupressales > Cupressaceae > Sequoiadendron > Sequoiadendron giganteum. The sequence continues at coordinate 387,092,337 of CM021105.1, forward strand.
GAGCCTCCTCTGAAAGTTTTATTGCGATCAACCATTCCAGAAAACACTACAAAGAAGTATCCATTAACCATCAGAATGATTTATATATCACCTTTAGGATTCTAATTCTTCTCTACATCACCTTTAGGATTCTAGTTCCTTCTAACCCAATTCTCCAGAAAAGACAAATATAGAGTCCATAAATTTACAAATAAGGGCATGCTCCAATAAGTACCAAACTAATGACCAAAAACAGGTCGATATGGACTTTTCTCCAAACATCCACTGGATTTTGGTTGAACCCCCAAAAGAGAATTTGTAGAGGCATCCTGAGTTGCATGCAGTATAAAATTGACAACAATTTCATGATTCGAAGTAGAAGAATCATTGTTGTTGACCACTTCTTTAAAAGACAAAAGGTGGGAGTCTACCAGACCCCCACTAGCCGCCATTTTGACGACCACCCACCACAAATCAGAGAAAAAAAACAAACCCTCATCAGCTCTTATCAAGGAGTCAAATAACACACGCCCACTGCAAAAACTTACCTTACACATAGCCACATGAACTAAAATCAGGCGAAAACCCTCAAAAAGCCATCACAAACCCAATCAGAGCCCTCACAGACCTGATTGGACTGCACGGAATGCAACCTTAAGCCACTCACACCCCTAACATGCGGCCAAATTTACTCGCAGCTCCTCTCAGCATCACTCCCTCATTATGATAAAGCTTAGATCCAATAAGAAATATCCTCTCATAAATTCTATATAGTTGTCCATTTTATTTGTATTTATACATTTATTTATTTCTATATATATTTACTTATTTGTAAATATAGTTATGTTGTCATGTTCATATCATTCTCTTGTGGTTATCCTAACTTTCATGATTCTAGGAGGAACCCATAATCTTTTTTTCTTGGAATCTAAAGACAACACCAACAATTATGGATAAGATATTTTGTAAGTTGTGGAAAAAAGATAGGCAAGCAACTAGACAACATTAAAGTGAGGTTAGAAAAAAGAAGCTACCAAACATATTCAAGGAGAAGGGAAGAGGAAACACCTACAACTCAAAAAATAAATTTGCACAAGAAAAAATAAGGGAACTAAAACACTCTCATGCTACATTGATTTTGGGAGAACTTTAAAAAGTTTGTAAGTTTGTTAGAAAGGGATATATATTCAAAAAAGGGATTGAATGGTAAACATCCATGGTTTTCCAATGCTACTCCATTTTTATCCCTCTATGTGAGAATATGTAAACAATCTACCCTTCTTGTATATACCTAAGAAGTGTGCTTCAAGGTTTCCCTTCTTGGTTTGCATGCCCACCCAACTTTGCTTTCCTTTTTCCTCGTTAGTATATTGGACTTCTCCTTTTTGGCATCCCTTTCCTTTGATGCCTACTTCTTTCCCTTAACTTTTTAGAGATTCAAAATTCCTTGTACTAATATGACTGACTCCCAAACCCTAATCTCTAATGAGAAGTAAGAGTCAAGTAACATCCCCAACCTTTGAACTCCAAAGTTCCCACCTTTTTTGCACTATTCATTTTGACCTACCTTGCACAACTAGGAGTACCATTAATGGCCTATTTTGACTTAGCAACCACTCTACAAGGTATTTTCTTGACCAAGAAAATAATTTCTTATTATTTTGGGAATGAATTCTCATGTACTTGTAGTGCTAGAAGAGGAAGATGCATGTGCTCATTAATGTGATAATTGCATCCCTAGTAATCCTTTTAAAAATGTGGTTTGTTGCTTTTGGGTGGGAGCTCCTATTTTCTGTTGATTCAAAGAATATCTAATGATGGACATGTTTAAACAAATATCACTAAGTATTCTACACACAAAAACCCTAACCAACATTGTTGTGAGCACTTATGTTTGAATGGTTAGATTTGAGGACATAAATCCTCAGATTTGTAGGAAACCAAAGGATGAAACCCCTTTAGTTTCATGAGTCAATGGATGAAACCCCTTGGACTTGGTAGAGCAATATCACTCAAAGATCATGTGTGGGCTTCAAGCTCATGGTCTTCAACTACAAATGAGTTACATAATCTAGTTTCTATTGTTGGGTTTGAGCCCAATAATCTCTATTGATGTACTTGTTGTAGTTGCATTGTCTTTTAAGTGTGCTTCTAGTGTTATTTCCCTTGTTATTGTAATGTATTTTAATGTATTAATGTGTTAGTTACTATAAGTACTCTACACTATATTTACAATTGATATAGGTTATTTGTTTGATTCCCACACATCAATAGGCCAACACTTAAAGTTGACAACCATTCCAAATGTCGACTTCTCTCCTAAGTGACCCAAGATCTAGATGGAGGCCCTCAAGGAATCCCTTACTTGGGCTCAACATTGATGAGTTTAGAGCAACTACCAATGTCAATCCCTTTTTGGAGATGTGTTCAATACCAAGACCATTCTAAGATGACAAGATAACCATGGATAGAAATCGAGTTTCCTAGGAAAAGTTGTGTCCTTGGTGGGGACTTTGGAAACCACTTGAAATGTTGACTTCTCTCCCAAGTAACCTATGAGCTAAATGGAGGCTCCCAAGGACTTGTTTACTTGGGCCCAACATGGACAAGTTTGGAGTGGCTACTAGTGTCGATCTCTTTCTTGAGATACGTCTAGTATTGAGACCATTTGGAGACAACAAGAGACCCCACACATATGAATTGTGTGCCTTGGGTGAAGTTGTGTCCCTAGCGGGGACTTTGGCAACTTCCCCAAATGTTGACTTCTCTTGCAAGTGACCCAAGAGCTAGATAGAGGCTCCCAAGGAATCCCTTACTTTGGGCTTAGCATGGATGAGTTTGGAGCAACTATCCATGTTGATCCCTTTCTCAAGATACCGAGACCATTTTGAGATGACAAGAGAGTCCTTGCATAGCAATCAGGTATCCTAGACAAAGTCAAGTCCTTGATATGAACTTGTGTGACTCTTGTTGGTGCATGATGGAATCCAAGCACTCCCTTACTAGGGGTGGGCTTGGAAGAGGTGGGATGACCCTAAAATGGGGGAGTAATACCCAAACTATGGATCCCCCTTCCTATTGTGTATCCATAGCCCACACTGTTCCGAGGCACTCTAAAAATCCATTCACACACAATCCTTCCACCCACCTTTAGCATCCTAATCTCATGATCGAGGGGATCCTAGGTGGCCATAATTTAAGAAATTCTCATGCATGGTTCTAGTTATTTCTCCTATTCATGCTATTTAATTTCCTGCAAAGTATGAAAATGAAGAAGAGGATATGATTCCATATCAGGTATGTTAGGTCTTGTGCACCCTTTTTGCCTTGGATCTTAGCTGGTGATTTCAATGCGGTGTTGAGCTTGGAGGAGAAAAGGGGAGGGCTACCTAGGCTTGGTCCTGCTTCAGACCTTTTTCAGGCTAATGTGGACTCTCTTGCTCTGGTGGATGTTAAACCCTCTAATGGAATTTTCACTTGAAATAATAGACGAAGTGGGCTTGAAGCGATCTCTGAATGGCTTGATCATTTCCTTGTCTCTTGCTCTTGGGTTAGAGGTAGCTTGGTTATTTCCTCTGATATTCTGGATTGGTGTGGCTCTGATCATTGGCCAATAAAGCTTTCAACTTCTGCCTTCCCAAATCCAAAGAATCCTCCTTTCAAATTCCAGCTTATGTGGCTACGTGACCCATCCTTGGGAGATCTTGTTGCTAAGTGGTGGAAGGATGGCGCCCTTGTGTATGGTACAACCATGTATTCCTTGGTTAAGAAGTTGCAATATGTTAAGTATCACCTAAAGCGTTGGAATAGGTTGTGTTTTGGTAGTTTTCGGGCCAGGAAAAGAGAGGCGTAGGATCGCCTTGCTTTTATTACCCGCTAGATTCGGGATGTGGGTTTCTCGGAGGCCCTTGGGCATGCTGAGGCCCATGCTATAAAATTGGTGGAGGAATGGGAGCTTCGCGAAGAGATTTTTTGGAAACAAAAGGCTAGAATTGATTGGCTTCAAGAGGGTGACAAGAATACTTCTTTTTTCCATCATGCGGTGCAAGCTTGTTGAAATAAGTGTTTTATCCCTTCTCTTGTTAACTCTGAGGGTCTCTCGATTTCTTCACAACAGGCTCTGTCTGGAGAGGCTTGCCAGTTCTAATCTAATCTATTCAAGGAGGACTCACTCCCTGCGGAGGCTGCGGAGAATAGGGTCCTGGCTTGCATTCCCTCTTTAATCTCTCATGATTTGAATGCTTCTCTTATTTGCCCAGTGACTTTGTCAGAAGTTGAAGAGGTGGTGTTTGGGATGAATAAGGGAAAAGCCCCTGGTCCAGATGGTTTCCCAGTTGAGTTTTTTCAATAGTTTTTGGATATTGTGAAGCTTGATTTGTTGGAAGTGGTTTGGGAGTCTCTTCATAGTAAGCAGATGCTTCATGCAATGAATGCTACTTTTCTTGTTCTCATTCCTAAGAAGGAAGGGGCTGACAAACTTGATTTATTTAGACTTATTGCGCTCTGTAATGTGGTGTATAAGATTATTACGAAGTTGATTGTTGAGAGGCTCAAATCTTGTCTGTCGGTGATCATTTCTGAGGAGCAAGGCGACTTTGTGGCTGGTCATCAAATTCTGGATGGGGTGGTGGTTGTGTATGAAGCCATTCATTCCATGGCTACCTCTCAGGATAGGTCTATGTTTATCAAGTTGGATATGGCCAAAGCTTATGACAAAATTAAATGGAGTTTTCTTCAGAAGATTCTATTAGCCTTTGGTTTTCCCCCTGAATTGGTGAGCTAGGTCTTGAGTTGTGTGACCTCTTCCTCCTTTTCGGTTATTGTGAATGGGGAACCTTCAAAGCTTTTTGGGGCTACTAGGGTCCTTTGTCAGGGAGATCCGCTCTCACCTTATTTGTTTATTATTATGGTGGAGGGGCTTGGTCGACTTCTTAAATCTCAGGTTTCTCATGGTTTGATTCAAGGGTGGAAGTGGGGGATGGGCTTGCCAAACCTTTCCCATCTTCAATTTGTGGATGACACCTCTCTTATGGGACTGGCAAGTATTAGGGAGGCTGAATCCTTCAGAAAAGCTTTGGATGACTATCTTGTGGCTTCGGGATAGAAAATCAATGAGCAAAAGTCGTCCATATTCTTCTTTAATACTCCTCATGCCATCCAACAACGGATTGCTGCTATTTTATGTTTTGAAATTGGGTCTCTTCCCTTTGTCTACCTGGGTATTCCTCTTGCTGTTGGCCGCCAGCCTAGGTCCTCCTGGCAATTGTTGCTTGATAAGCTTCGAAGGAAGGTTACTCATTAGAATCATCGCTGGTTGTCTACTGCTGCTAGGGTGACTCTTCTTAAGTCTGTTATCCAGGCCCTCCCCATCTATAGGTGCTTTGTCCAAGCGACTCCTATGTATTTTCTTAAGAAATTTGATGCTCTTTCTCACCAATTTCTTTGGAGCAGTATTTTTCTGTCCTCCAAGTGGAGCCTTGTTAAGTGGGATTCTGTGTGTAGACTGAAGTAGGAGGGTGGGCTTGGTTTACGCTCTGCTATTTTGAATGGGAAAGCTCTCGCTGTCAAGCTGTATTGGCAATGGTGTACCAATCAACATCAGTTATGGGCTCGTATTCTCAACCATAAATATCTTCGGGGTGTTACCTCTTTTGAGGTTCCTCACTATGCTTTGGAAGGGAATGGTTCTATGATTTGGCATACTTTGAAAGTGGGGGAGCAGTTGATTAAGGGTGTGCTCTTTTGGATCTGTCATTCAAGGTCACAGGCTCTTTTTTGGTCCGATTCTTGGGATGGTCACCCTCCTATTCTCTCTTCTTGTCCTCACCTCCAGTCCCTTTGCAATGTTTTTGTTGTGGCCGGTTGGGATACTGTGGAGCATTATAAGGTGGCGCAGCATGGCGGCTTGGCTATAAGTTTTCGCTGGAAGCACCCTTCTGAGTGGCTGCCTGGAGGGTCTGAGGGGCATAGGCGAGAGTTGTTCGAGCTTTTGGCTTCCCGTGCTTGTAATTCTCTGAGGGGCCCTGATGTCTTGGCTTGGGATGGTTCTGATTTGTCTGGAAAGTACTCTGTGGCGACTGGTTATAAGAAGTTGGGTAGACAATTGTTTGGAGACATTGAGGTCCCTTGGTGGAAGCAAGTTTGGCACAAGCTATCTTGGCCCAAGTGCAAATTCTTCATGTAGTTAGTGGCTCAGAACCGGTGTCTTACTTAGGATAATTTATGTAAGCGGGGTTTTCACGACCCCTCTATGTGTGTTTTATGTCATGGCAGTGAAGAGAGTGTCTCCCATCTCTTCTTTCATTGTTCCTATGCTAGGGAGATTTGGCATTTCTGGTGGGGGGTGTGGAATACTGCTTGCTGGCATGCTTCCTCTTTGGCAGAGTTTGGGGAACGGTGGGGCAAGGCCCCTGTTTCTACTACCTTTCTTCAGGCTGCTTGGGCTCTTGGGCCCTCCTTTATTATCTGGAACTTGTGGTTGTAAATGAATAGGTAGATTTTTCAGGATTCGCTACTGAGGGCCCCTCATCTATGGTGGAAAATTCTACATTCTCTAGGGGAAACCATTGCGGCTAAGTGTGATATGACTATGCTGGTGGATCCTCGGGACATTGATTGTTGTAATCGTTTTCATCTTCCTCCTCCGCAACGACATCTCATGCGTAATAGATGTAGACATCCTACCCCAAAGGTGAATAGGGAGGGGAGATGGACTCCTCCTCCTCATGGAGTCTTAAAAATCAATTTTGAGGGCTCTTCTTGCGGAAACCCAGGTCATGCTGGGATTGGGGGTGTTGGCAGGGATAGTTATGGTGAGCTTTAATTTATCTTTTTTGTGTATAAGGGACTTCATACTAATAACCTTATGGAGGCTCAGGCTATTTTATTGGCGGTAGAGCGGGGCAGTCAACTGGCTTGGCAAAGGATCATTTGTGAGTCTTACTCACAGGTTGTGGTGAACTTACTGAAAATGCAGTGTTTGGATGATGTGAGCTGGCAGCTGGCTTTGATTGTACAACAAATTCTCACCCTCTGTGCTTCTCTAGAGTATATTACTTTTACTCATATCCCTCGAGAATGGAATGGGGTGGCTGATTGCCTGGCTAAATGGGCGTCGGATCATATTCAAGATTGGAATTTGGTGGATTGGGGCTAATTACCCCCATATTTGTCTCAACAATTGGATTGCTTGATTGATCTTGATAGGGCCATTTACTGCCCTTGCTTTGTAATTTTTCCTTGATTTAATAAAATTTTTACCCTCCTTGATGTTAGAAGAAGAGGGTATGATTGTTGGTTGGGAGTCAGTCACCAATGGCTCTATCCCTATTAAAATATATAGAAAAAATTGGATGACCATGATAACTCTCCACCCCCAATGGTGTAACTATCACCACTTGAACAATTCTATTTTATTGTTTTTGCTTGCCTGATTAAAATTTGTCCTACTTAACGTTTGAAGACTTACCTTCTACCACCTTATTTTTTTTTGTGAATAATCTATTATCTTCCTTTTATATGTAAAATGTAATAAAACCATTTTCTTAAAAAAATGTATGAATGAGATGAATTAAAAAAATGTATGAATGAGATGAATTCAAAAAATTCAGGCGTGTGGTGAGGAATGTTTCATCTCTTGAAAGTTATTTTTTTGGGCATAAAACAACTTCCCAGGTGAAAGCTACTACAAAATAAAGCCTAACTAACCAGATAACGTCAAAATAATGTCATGGTTGATGATAAGTGCTCAATGGGACTATCAGCCAAAATATGATAATTTCGAGAGAAACGTGCACCGTAAGGTCTAAAAATTGTTGGCTATGCATGTTGAAAGTTCTAAAAATGTGAACAATTAGTTTAAATTAGATTCACTAAGAAAAACCTAGTGTCTTTTAGAGCTTAATTTCATGGAGGGTTCCTATGAAAGACTATGTAGGGAAAATCTATTGGAGAAGTTATGTTTTTGCATTTTATGATCTTTATGATTTTTTAAAACTTTTTTAAGAGAGAAGTAATAGCGAGAAAACAATGAAAGAATTTCTAATGTAGTTATTTGAAATGAAGCATAAATAATAGACATATCTAATTTTCATATTTTATGAATTTTCAAGCTATCAACTAGAATCTAAACTGTAGAAATCAATCTTCTACAAACAAATCTAGATGATTGAAAAAATAATCTTAAAAAGCAATAGAATTTCCAAATTTAGAACAAGATTTTTTTTTTTTGGTATTGGAAGTATCATCAATTTATAAAGTTTAATGACTTCCTTCCTTTTGCTATGAGTTTCTACAATAGTAAGTCTCCAAAACAAGATTTGCAAAGATTTATAAATTAGGTAAATAATACAAAGGATATAATGGTGACTAATAATGGTTGATTGTAGACTAAACAAAAGATGCAAGGAATGAATTTGATCTCAAATTATGAAAGTTCCATAGTGATTTATGGAAGAATAACTTTAGAATTTTGCATTTGTCAATCATAAAAAGAAGAGTTCTATATGTAGAAGCTACAACCTTTTGGAGTTCAAGAGAAGAGTTTTAGATATCAACTAGTTAGAGCTAGGCCAAAAACTAAAGAGAAATTCATTGGTTTGGAAAATCACACATACAAATAAGAAAAAATATTTCACTAGTTTTTTACAAGTTCATATGTTTGACAAAGAAATAGTTCATCAAGGCGTACACATACTTTATTGCAAAAAAAGTGAAGAAATTATAGTTTTCCAACGTAGAAAGCATCAAAGACATAGTTTGTAGCTATAGAAAGTAGTGGACATGTAGTTCGTTAGTATGGATAGTGTTAAACACTTAGCTATTAGCAAAAAATGACTTCTAAATAAAATGAACAAGTGAAAATATAGTAGGGGAAAAATGGAAAGCAAGAAACACATGTAAAGAGGCCTAGGGGGTTGACATGTTGTATCTTACTCTAGAGACACCAATTCAATGTCGCTTAGTTAGATCTTTGGTAATCACGAGACATGCTTTATAGGCCTATTCAAACTTCAACATGTATAAGTACAAGTACAAACAACTTTTTATTGTCTATGTTATAGGTGTAAGTGAATCTTATTTGCAAGTATTAAAGATCTACAAATCACATGGTCAAATCATTAGCAAAAGGTCAATTCTACATAAAAGACCAAATCTATAGATGCAGGATCATTTCTATAACAACATGATTGAATTGACTAGGTTTCCACATAGTTTTAGAAGTTACATATCTCAATCATTTCAATATATTCATCTTAAATCCAATATTAAATATAAGATAATAGTTATCTATCACAATTATTCCAATATCCCCTCTTCTTCAACACCAAAACACAAAATCATAATTATTAATTCATCTATTTTTAAATCCACTTAGAAACACATTTATATTCAAACTCTCTTTTATTTAAAATAATTTATTTATTATTACTTATTAATATTTAATTAACCTAAATATTTATAATAATAAAACTTATTTCTTATAAATAAAAAGACAATTTTAAATAATATTGTTTAATCAATGATAGTATTCTTTTATAATTCAAACTCAACATTGACTTGGTATAGATTTGAATATAAAATAAATTTGATTTGACAAAACCTAAGAAAGAGCTTGTGATGATAATTTTTAATTATAAACAACGTTGTTAGCATAAGCTTACTTGCACACAAAGAAAGACTTTGAAAGGATAGTTTATAATAAAAGACCGTGAAAGGATAAGGTTGCTTGCACACTAGGTTTTGTTTTTTTGGGAGACTTTTTTTCCACTACCAAATTTTTCCAATTTTAACGTGCAAATAAAAACATGAAATTTGTTTGTTACAAGTCTGCAGAATTTAGACGCAAAGCAACACATAAAAGAATTCTAATGGAGACCAACTTTGAAGGAACCATCACATCAACTAAATTGGTTTTTTTTTCTTGGACTTTTGTGGTAAAATATTATGATATAAAGAAAATTTGGAGGGAATGTTATAGCATGAGTTGGATAAAACAATTTTTTGAGAATAGTAAAAGAAATAAAATAATATATCATTTTTACTCATTATTAGGTTTAATGTTCATATGATAAGTAATATAATTTAATTTAGAGTTCTAATGGATTACATGGAAAATTAAAAATCAAAGGAGTGAAAGTATTCATTTGTTTTTAATAATTGATAGATAGTTTTATATTGTTATAATTGTAGTTTTTTTGAGTTGTAACTTACAATTATTTAATTTTGGATGCATCAAAACGAAGAATGATGAAAGATAAATTGGGTTGTTCTCGAAATTTGGTTAAGGTTGAATCCACAAGTGTCAAAGTGAACTAGATTAGATCCACAATTACATATCTAGATCTTGTTTATGAAAATGAACTTTGACCCACAAAATGAACTAGTGATCTACAAACCTTCTATACCTATAGATAATAAAAATTGCATTGATGTTTGGACATGCAATAAACTAGTAGTGAATTGGATAAGAATTACAAAAGTTAACATCTCTATAATATCTCCCAATAGAACCTTGTATATGTGTATATATAGCTTTAAGTCTTTAGGTAACCCCTTTAAGTTGAAAGGAAGGAAGAAATTAAAGAGGCATCAAAACTAGAGTGTCATGTGATGTTTTTTGTAGTACAATTGACACCATTAGTTTCTACAAAGAAGTGGTTTCCAAACCATCTTAATAGTTAAAAAAATTCCCTTCAAACTACCAATGACACTCGTGAAACTAGTTTGGTTGATAATGTTTTCTCTCCAACATTCCATAAGCTAGAACTTTTGGATATAGACTCAAAATGAGGTGTCATTTTTTAAATTACATAGTTTTTAAAGATTAGTCTCAATGTGCAATAAAAATAAATCTTCGATCCCTTTATGTATAAAAACTAGATCCATTTTTGAATCATACCTCAAATTTAGGGAGCTTTTTCTCCTTGAAAGCTTAAATACTTAATGGGTGATAATACAAAAGCGATGCATATGTCACTTCAAATTGTAATACAATATAAAAATAAACCAAAATATAGTAAAAATATTTCTCAATCTGTTTCTATGATGAAATGAAAATATGTTTGAACAAGTAGTTACATTCTCAACATAGTTTTTTTCAAAAAAAAGATGAGTGTTGCCACACATCTTCCCATCAAAAACTATAATCTTAGAAGAATGTCCCTTGCTATATGACACAAATGCAACATGAAAGATTTTCATTCTTGATGACTCAATGTTTTTTTTTTTTTTAGATTGCAGGAATCGGGTAGCACGATCCCCTATAAACTGCAATGTGCCTGGTAAACTTTTTAACATGATTGGCAGTGCTAGTGCGACATGCCCTCTGGTACCACGGGGGTGGGGGAGACTAGACCTTGTGACCAACCTCCCGCAACAGGAAAGGTTTAACCAACCGAGCTAGGGCCCCTGACCCATGACTCAATGTTTGTTCACTCTCCTATAGAAAACTAATTTTACGTCATACAAATAAGGACTTCCAACAACTCCACAATTGTCAATAGTAGAAAAATCTACCAACACCTCATCAACAAACTTCAACTTATATTGTCTATCAACAAGAATCTAATTATCTTCCTTAACTAAATCTATACCATAGGGTTTAGGGTGTTGAAATTATCTTCAAACCAAGTTTTGTTACCAACCTTTGTGCAATCAAGTTAGTTTGTAAACATCAATTAAATAAAGCTTAAACATGAATATCATTGACACAAATATTAATGTTATTCAATGTTTCTTTATCTACCAAACAAACCATATAATTAGTATTTCAACCCACTTTGAAGTGAATTCAATTTCCTTAACCAATTTACAGGCTTATCAATGAAGATACATAGTTCTCTTTACCATTATTTTTATGTATTATTTCTCGATTCAACTTCCAACAAAAGGCTCTTAATGACCATCCTTACCACAATGGTCACAATGTGGAAATTTTTCTTAGAGATTGTGGAATCAAGGTTTTATGTGTTTGTAATGGGCTTAATCTTTTGTACAAGGCTTGGGGGAATAGATTCTAATTGTTCCTACATATGTTGGTTACTAGATCATGATGCATCATGAAAAATATGACTATAGTTTGTGTACCTGGTGAATGAAACTGAGAGAATTTACAAGGTTATTAGGGGATGAAGGTAACAATTTTTACTTTGGTTCCTTATTAATTATCCATGTTTTATCATATTATGAACCTATTAAAAGAAATTATCAACAAGCCTAGCCAAGTCCATACAAAATGGTTCATACACTTGATGCTTACTTCTATAAATGCATGTGATACAACCCCACATGAATGGAAGATGAAATAGTGGGTGAAGGCCCTCAAATTTTAGTGTGTTGATTAATATAATTGTAGGCTAGAGGTATTGCATAAACACCCCATAACACAATTTGAGTTTTTTAGGAAATGTACAAGAGTATATTTTACATACATCACATTGATACAAGACAAACTATTTCACATATATTTTATCATGATAAAAGATGTTGACGTGAGCAACCCAAGATCTTCAATATGCAACACCAAATAACCTCCACAAGAGATAAAGAGAAGCACCAATGGAAGATGCTATTCCACCAAACAAGAATTGCAATATGATACAATGCTTATAATACAATAGAATACAATAGAATACAATGCAAAATATGCTAGAGATGCCTTGCTTATAAAGGCAAGGATGAGAGATAGGGCTAGACAAGATCGTGACAAGTGTTTTAATCCTATCACATGAGACAAATAACTCATAACTACCTAGGAAAGTGTAAAGTCTAGATAAGAAAACTAAGACTTCTAGAAGGAATCTTTTATCCGAAGTAAACTTAACATGTGAACTAAGTCCCCTAAGTCCCTAGTAAAGGAATTAACTAGGTACAATACTTATTCACACCAACAACCCCCCTTAAGTGCAACTTATGGAGGAACAAACCAATGCAAAAGATGGGTCTCGACAACAAGGCTTGATGAGGTACCCATGTACAAAACACAAAACTATCACAAGTGGAGAAAAAGAGAAAAATACTGTGGGAGAAAACTCCTCTCCAAAAGAGAGAAAAAGCTGCAAAGAAAACTAGAAACTGAAGAAGGAAGGAGGACTCCTCAAGACCCCCCAAGGACAACTTCCTTCACCCCAAGCATCGATTGCAACTAAAGATAACGAGGTGATGCCAAAGGTTTAGTGAAGATGTCTACAACCTGTTGATCTGTAGGAAAATACTCCAAGTTGAGAACACCATCCTGGATGATCAGTTGCTTGATGAAGTGCATGTGGATCTCAATATGCTTAGTACGTCGATGCTCCACTAGGTTGCGAGAGATATGTATGGCACTCTGATTCTCACACCAAAGAGTAGTGGGCTGAGTGGAAGGGAATCCAAACTCAGTCATCAACTATCGAAGCCACAAAACCTTCTGACTAGCCAAAAATGCACCTCAATACTCAACCTTTGTCGATGATAATGCAATAGTAGTCCGCTTCTTACATGACCATGCAATCAGACCAGAACCAAGACAAAAGACAAAGCCAAAAGTAGAATTTTGATCATTGACATCACCAGCCCAATCTGAGTCAGTGAAGCCCATAATCTGAGATGCACCTGATGTGTAATGAATGCAAAAATGAGTAGTGCCCTGAATGTATCGCAAGATATGTTTGGTGGCCTTCCAATGACTCACAAGGCTCCTGTGAGAAGTGAGAGACAAGTCCAACCATAAAGGAAATATCAAGACGACTATGTGTCAAGTACAAAAGGCTGCCAACCAACTATTGATACAAGGTGGGATCAACGACAAGAGTAGTACAACTGGTAGATAGTACAACACCTGACTGGAATGGAGTAGGGGTAGGCTTGCAATCAACCATGCCAAATATCTGAAGCAAATCAAGAGCATACTTTTGTTGGAAAATGAATATCCTCTCAGAAGTCTGATGAATCTGAAGACCAAGGAAGTAATGCAAAATACCAAGGTCGATCATATCAAACCGCTCCATCAATGTCCGTTGTGTACTCTGAATCATGGAAGTAGAACTTCTTGTGAGAATCAAATCATCCACATAGAGAACAAGTATGAGTAGATCCTCTCCATGTCTTTGCGTATAAACTGTGGGATCAGAATGGTAATGAGTGTAGCTAAAAGCAAGCAAGAAACTATCCATCTTCTCATACCAAGCCCAAGGGGCCTGTTTGAGACCATACAATGAACTTCAAAGCCTACAAACAAGTGAATAATCCTACACAAAACCTGGAGGCTGCTCCATATGGATCTCCTCATGAATATCCCCATGCAAGAAATCACTCTTCACATCCATCTGATACACTGACCATCCCTATAATGTAGCTATAACAAGGACAAGGGGAATAGAATCCATCTTGGCAACAAGAGAAAAGGTTTCATAATAGTCAATCCCTTCAACTTGAGAAAACCACTTTGCAACAAGATGAGCCTTGTACTTATCAATGGAACCATCTGTTGTATACTTGGTACGATACACCCACTTGCACCAAACCAACTTTCTTCCCTTAGGAAGAGGCACAAGATCCCAAGTATGATTCTTCATCAAAGAAGAACACTCATCAACCATAACACTATCCCACTGAAGAATACTTGAAGCATCTAAAAACTTCAGAGGATCATTTGAAACTGCATGACTCAAAAGACTGATTCCTAAAGTTTGAGAATGAGTGCGGCGAGTGTCTCTAGGATCACCAACAAGATGACCATACTCCTCAAGAGTAACACGAGCCCATCGTGGCCTAGTGCGAGAATGGGGAGGAGGTGGATCAAGACCATCATCAAAATATTTCTCATGTAGAAAAACATCATCAACTGAAGAAGATTGAGTAGGTTGTGATGAAGAAGAAGTCAAAGGAGGATATGTCTGGATGAAGGACTCAACAAACTCATCATCACGTCGGAAATGAACCTCTCATGTGTCAGGATCAAGCAATTTGTATGCCTTCACATCCTCACAATAGCCAACAAAGATGTACCATTGACTCTTCTTCTCCATGGATTTATGTTGACCATCTGGAATGAATGCCCAAGCCTCACTACCAAATACTCTGAAGAAGGATACATTGGGTTTGTGATGAGAGCAAGCCTCCTCAGGGGTCATATTCCACACTGCCTTATGGGGCATACGGTTCTGAATATAGTTGGCACAATTGAAAACTTCGACCCAAAATGCAGAAGCCATGAACCTAGACTGAATCATACAATTGGCCATTTCCTTGAGTCCTATTCTTTCTCTCCGCCACACCATTCTGTTGAGGAGTGTAAGGAACTGTGTGCTGATGAAGAATACCATGCTAACTGTAAAAATCTTGAAATCCCTGATTGACATACTCCCCCCCATTAGCTATGCGTATCTATCGAAGAGAAAAACCTGACTGCTTCTCCATAAATGTTTTGAAGGTCTTGAAGTTGGTGAGAACTTCACTCTCGAGCTTTAAAAAATAAACCCATGTTCGTCGAGAAAAATCATCAATGAATGTGAGCACATACTTGTCCCTTGAAAAATAAGGACTTGGGAATGACATGAGATCACTATGAACCAACTCAAGGGTTGTGGTTGCACGAGTAGCTTGACCCTTAGGAAAAGGATCTTGATGTTGCTTGCCAAGAACACAACTGTGACAAACACCATCCATGCAAGAGATATTTGGAAGAACAACCACTAAATTATGTGCTTGCAGCTGCTGAAGATATCTGTAGTTCAAGTGCCCAAATATTTCATGCCAAAGCTTGCTCATTGAATCAACATGAGCAACAAAACATGAACCCGATGAAGAATCAAAGTCATCAAACCGATACAAGTGATTCTCATGATCAACTATCCTTGTAGAAACAACCTTCTCAAGATCCTACAACTGTCTAATAGTCACATTCTGTGGAGTAAACTCAACTGACTTCCCATCTCCAGAATGAAAAATCTGATATATGGAAAGTAGATTCACTGAAATATCAGGAACAAGAAGAACATCCTCAATGCACCCATCTAGCATCTGAACGAAGCATGTCCCCAAGTCTGGAATCTGTGAAGAGTTCCCAACTGCAATCTGAGAAGTAGAAGTATGAACAATGGAATCAAGAAGATCACATGAATTGGTCATGTGATGTGAAGTACCTGAATCTAGAATCCAATTGTCTGAAGATGAATGAATGGCCCATGTTGAAAGAGTGCGACCTTTTCCCATGGAAGAAGGCTTAGACACTGAAATATTGTGCTTCGTCATAGCTTCCTCCAAGGCTTCCAATCTATTAAATTAATGAGCCGCATCATGCCCAGTTTTACCACAAAATGAACAAGGATCTCCTTTTTTTTCCTTGGATTTGGAAGAAGAATCTCCAGAGGTAGAAGAAGGAGATGGAGTGGAATTTTGATTGTTCTTCGGATTCAATTTGGAGGGAGTCTCACTACTTGGAGATGATTATGTCTTGGGCTTCTTCTTATTCTTTTATTTACCCTTGGATGATTGAGCCATTAGAGCATGATTCTTAGAATTAGGTAGGGCATCCAACTGAATTAACTTTGCCTCCTCCCTAGTAAGATGCTCACAAAACAACTCAAATGAAGGCATTTTGTAATCTTTCCCCATGGCATCCATAGTTGAATAGAAAGTAGAAGAATTTTTTTGATACGAGCCTCTCAACTTAGACAAAATAAAGAAGATACATTCATCACTAGATATATCATGCCCACATCCTTTCAACTATGACAAAATCAACTTGAATTGTGCAAGGAAATATTGAATTGAAGGAAATGCATCTGGAGAGAGTGCTTGAAGATCTGCTTGAAGTTGCAAGGCTCTGAATTGATTTGTTTTACCATACAATTCTTCAAGGTTATCCCAAACATTCTTAGGTGTTTTACACTCTGAAATATGAAACAACAAGTTATCAGATAGATGTAAGCCAGTGAGTCCTTTTGCTTCATCCATTTTACATCTATGGACAATTATTTCATAACCCCTTGTGAATTCAGGTTGTTCTACATCTAGCATTGGCTGTAGACCCTTAGATTGTATCAATTGAGCCATTTTTAGCTTCCATGTATGATAATTGTGTGGAGTGAGTGGTTCAATTTGCCTTAGATCTTCCATGAACACCAAAAGAAAGAAGATAATGTGGCACTTAAATTGAACCTTTCACCCCCAAAATGTATCAAAACTCAATTTGCAACCCCTCAACAAATTACAATGAAGAAATTTTGCAATTTGTACAGGTGACAAGCTCAAATCAACCGTTTATAAAATATGGTGATTTTTAAAATTTAAAAAAGAAGAGATTTCAAAAATTGAGAAAGAAGGCTACAAACAGATTCCTTGCAATTTTCTGAGCAATTTCAAAAAAAAGTCTTACAAATTTTGATTTCATATGCAAAAGTTATGCCAATTGCAAGTAATAAATGCACTTGTACCTTCGGGCTGAAAAAATTGGCAAAATGTTTCAAAATCTGGTAAAATCACCTACACCACTACAAAGTCCGTTGAACCAGCTTTCTGACGATATCTTGTTTGCAGAAATCCGACACTGTGGCCAAAAGTTATGAATTTTTTAAAAATGTTGAATTTAGTCTCCAGGAAAACGAGTTTTCTAGCAAAAAAAAAATAGCAACAATGGAAGATGCTATTCCACCAAACAAGAATTTCAATATGATACAATGCTTATAATACAATAGAATACAATGCAGAATATGCTAGAGATGCCTTGCTTATAAAGGAAAGGATGATAGATAGGGTTAGACAAGATCATGACAAGTGTCTTAATCCTATCACATGAGACAACTAACTCATAACTACCTAGGAAAGTGTAAAGTCTAGATAAGACAACTAAGACTTCTAGAAGGAATCTTTTATCCGAAGTAAACTTAACATGTGAACTAAGTCCCCTAAGTCCCTAGTAAAGGAATTAACTACGTACAAGACTTATTCACACCAACAAAAGATTGTAAGAGGAAATTATATATTCTGCAACTTCCTATATTTCTACACTCATTTTAGTGGATATAATATTTAACATGTTTTATGACTAGTTCACCATGTTTATGGCGATTCCCTTTATCACAAAAGGATATGGTGGACACCTTGAGCCTTAGCAAACCATCCCCAACCACTTTCAAAAATATATACGAATCTATTCAAGACTATAACAACCCTTAAGGGTAGCCATGCCACATGGCATTGAAATCCTTGTCTCCTAGTGAGTTGAATCTTTCCCCTATTTTTGGTACCCTAACCCTTACTATTTTTTCACTTATAAAAATCTATTAGTTTTAGCATTGCTAATATAACCAATTTTCCCTTCCATTCACCATTATATGTAATGGTGTAAACCCCTAACAACATCCACCATGTAGGAAACCTACACATAAGCCATTAGATAGCTAAGGTAGCAAAAAAAAGTTGCAAAATTGAAGCACCTTAAGCCTCTCCTTAAGCATCAAAGCATAAATCTTTAATTTTTCACCTCTTTCCATTCCCATAGTCATTATATCACTTTACTTTTGTCTAAAGCCATAGTAATCCACTCTTATAGCTATAGCTTGCATAGCCATTTACCCTAAGTCTAAAACTATACAAAATCCTTTTACGATAACGACCATTACCTTGTCAATCCACTTGCACCCAACACCTATAACATTTTTCCTTTTATGTTTTATTATTTTATCCACCATTATTCTACACATGCCACTTACACAAAATCACCTAGATCTATACACATAGTTAACCTATACCAATATTATTCTTCATAGATTTAACACTAATAGGGGACTAATTGAGGTAGCATCCCAAGCATAATAACTAGTTTTTCATGTCCCCATGCTTCATCTCATATTCCTATATATTCTATAGTGATGTGGGCATTATGTGAGCATAAATAATACCAAAGGATGACCCTAAAGACACCCAAAATAATTTATATTTCTATCTATCAATTAATATAGGGCCACTAGGGACTTTAGCACTTTAAGTGGGGAAGAGTAGCACCTAATAGGTATTTAGCTCCCTAGGTGGGCAGCAATATTTCCTCTATCACAAAAAATTTCACTAGAACATCTCTAGAATTCACTCCAAATCATGTATATGACTTGAACAATCCATTTCCAACATCATAACTAATTAGATTCTAAGTGAACACCTTCTCTATCTCTCTCTAATATTGATTTGTAGTTTCCTTTCCAAATTTTATGATTAACTCTCTTATCCCTACTCTTCTACTAGTTACTTATTATCATATTATTTAATTTTGTTATTTTCTATATTTTATCCTCTAGATCTAATATATTTAATTAATTAGTACATTTTGAAACAAATAACTCTATTAAACACATTAAGAGTTCATTTTTCTTTCATTTATTTGGTAAACGTGGTGTTTGTACATTCCTACTTTTGTTTTTTTATAAACCAATAAGCTCCATTTTTCTAAATTATTTTCATAATATCCCTTTCCGACCTTATTTCTTTAGAAAATATTTATTGTCTTCTACAAGCATTACCCTCTTAATCCTATACCTCTTTCTTGTCCCAAATCCCATCCATCAACCCATTAGCCCACTTTTACCATCACATATTTTTTATGTTTATTTCACCAAACAACAATCTAGTCATTCCTAAGCTTTTTTGTTTCACATCAACCTCAAACCCTCATTATGATAACCTAAGTCTTGCAACCCTTTTACCATAAATATATCACCCTCTCTCTCTCTCTCTCTTTTATTCCTATCTCTTCTCTTCCAATGATAGTACTTCTTCACTTCATTATTTTTCATTTATTTTTTAAAGTTTATCATAATATTTTATTTAACAGTGATGATGTGTAATTTAAATACAATTTGAGGAATGATTATTTTTTTATTAAAAAGATGATAATGAGCATGTTTTTTCTTTCCTCCCCTCTAGTACTCTCATACCTTATATACTAACATGATGATTCTTTGTCTAAAGTGAAAGGAAATTTGTAGCCTTAATAAATTATTTCTAAATAACCCCAAGAGAGAAAACATTGAAAGTGTTAAAAATACACAATTTAAAAGAATATACAAATCAATCTTCAAGATAACACAAAATATACTTTAGAAAAATCCTCATGAGGGGAAAATTAGCTTTTAAAAGAGCTCACACATTCAATGTATTATCTCAAGACAAATATTATAATACACTTGTAGAGTCTCCATGCAATTATTTTTAAATATCAAGCTGGAATTGCATTCCATGTGAACAAGTGATTGGGAATCATGTAACCACAAATCCTAATTAATGATTCCTCTCCTCATATATGCAACCTACAAGATATTCTCAATCAACCTTAGCCAACAAGCCAAAGGTTATGTCATTTGGTCTCAACAACTACTCATGTGATTACTTGTATAGAAGTAATATTGAATAAAATCACCAATTGGTATTGCATAAACCATATGCCTCTAAACCACATTAACTTTTTCATATGAAGTTTCCCAATATTAACTATTTTTCTAATGTGCAACCCAGATTAAATATTTATCCCAATGTTACATACAAAATACAAAGTGCCTCCAAGAATGTCTAACCCATGTGATGCATGAATCCCTAGATTCCCTATATACACCATAATTAAATATAAATTTTATATTATAAGCATTATGCAATGTGTGCAACACACCTTCCCCAAAGTTATCCCACTTGTTGTATACATTACATAAAGGGTCAAAAGTAAACTCAAATGTCAAGGGAATAATCCCTATAGCCAACATGCACCATTAATACATTCAAATGTTCCATGTGCTCTATCAAGATAATTGCAATAATAACCAAGGCGAGCACCATTTAAAACATGAATCCTCCATCCTCCATCATTTCAATGCATAAAATATAAGATCCAATCTAAAGAGATGCCACACTAATTGTCACATAGAAGCATGAATCTCATCTCAACTCAATATCCAAACATAAATACCAAATTTGATGGTAAAAATAGGCCTAAGTAGCTACCAAGAATTAATCACCATAGTTAATAACCATAGCTAGGTGCTAACACATCCAACTAATCATAACTTAAAAATAAGGTATTCTCATCATAATAGGTAGACCTTATACCATGAACATATCCAACCCAATCTACAATCACAAGTCCTTGTATATAAGCTCTCCAGACATAAATAAGTCATGAAGACTCTCAACAATGCAATATAATAAAAACATCAAAAAAATGACACATATACTACCTAGAACTACCATTGCATGGCTAATGTCAAATATTAAACTTATTAAGGCATCCAAAGATACACCAATAACACTCAATAGAAGGTGTAGAAAATGTCATCAATACCATCTAATAATAAGTAACATTCATAGTGATATGCAAACCTACAAAATAAATTTCTATAACAAAACCCTCAACATTCGTTTTCATATTGCTCCTAAGTTCTCCACATTGTAGAAGATAAATATTAAAGAATCTCCATGATATTATCCTAAAGTAAAAAATTAATTAAAAGAGAAAAATATGACCACAAACATGGTGATCACAATGGATCCATGAAAAACTCAACTCCAATGTCATGTGGACATGAACATCGAAGAAGAAATAAATTACTGTCAAGAGAGAACCTAAAAATCAAAACCATGTAGTGTGTCCTTCTACAAACACCCTTAAGTGATAAAGCTATGAAAATCAAGACCTCCTTCATAAAACCCCAAATAAAAAAACCTCTTCAAAATCCAACTATTCAACCCCGAGGTCAAACATATAATATGCATCCATAGACTAATTAGGATGTAAGAATATCAAACTAAAGTAAGATCAAATCAAAAGATCCATTCTAAATCTAAGGGAATAAGCCTAAAATAATCTTCTACACTATTCAAGACTCATTCCCATGAGAAGAAAAAGGAAAAAAAAACCATGCCAATAAATCCTCTAAACTAACATCCATGGTTAAAAATTCATTCTCATAAGAAAAAAAACATGAAACAAAATACATCTAAAAACAAGGTGGGTTATACCTATCAAATACTTCATCACTAAGAGAACCAAGACTTGTGAATGAGATTGATCCTCTAGGATACACAAAACCACAATGAATCTCTCAAATAATAATCTCCTCAATAGGTCCATGTTGAACTCACATCCAACCCTAGTGTAGGCTCCTCAACCTTTCCTATTGAAACCTCATCAAAGAGTAACTATCCTAACACATTATTTATAAGAACAAGAGATCTCTAGCTCACCCAAATTTTAGATAGATAATTGTTCATTTCATTAAAACAAAAATCCAATGCAACACTACAATAACTAGAAGCTCACAATCAAAATAAGCACACTACTCACCAATTAGATTATCACAAATCACCACTAGATCTCTAACTCTAGATTTAGGAACTCTCTATGACAATGTGATATATACCTCCAATTAATATCACTTTCCTAAATGGACATATTTTTCCCTAAGAGCACTTATATCACAAAAAATATAATGCACAATCTAGTGTTCACCATGGCACAATAACATCCATCTCGTAAACAAGGATCATTTGTCAAACCAAAAAATCATAACTAATGCCTCAACTAAAGACTCTAAGAGTTCTCCATTATAATAAGATAACATCTCCAAATCATACAAAGATATCCATCTCCTATCAATAGAACTCAATATGTCAAATAAGTGTCACTTTATACAAGAAACACAATTCAAGAGATCCTCCATGATAGCAACCACTACAAAAAACAATTCATCACCATGTGATGGATCCATATCATTGTCAAAGCTCCCACTAAACTATTATATTGAGCTACATGCTTCATCATGATAACCATCTACTAATTGAAGATAACATATGGTTCATGCATTAATCAAAACACCACCAATTAGAATTCACATAAACAATCATATCGGGTCAATGATCGTAATGTATTATAAACCTTCATGCTACCATAACCACCACCCAATATAACTACATCAACAACCATGCCATGTCGGATAATCAAGTGTACAAGGAACCACCATGACACCACAATCACCACCCAATGTACATGCATCAAACTCCCATTGAGTCTCACATGTTTATATTGTACAGTAAAAAATCTAGGTCCCACAACATAACTATATTAGGTAACATAATCTCTCTCTACCTCATAAAGGAAAACAAGGTTGCAAATGATTAGTCCTTGCCTATAACTAAGGGTTGGTCTCTTGCACCTAGGAGGTGGTTTGAAATATTACTACAAAATTTTCCATGTTTTTAAAACTTTATAGGGTACTATACCACTAATAACCAATCACCTTTTTCTAGGTTTTCTTAAATTGTACCCTATACCTTTTTATGATGTGATGCCTACATATTATCCCTAAAATATTCTCTTCTAAATTGATTGTACCATTGACTATTGTGACCTATATAGTTGTATAAATGCTACAAAAATATAGATCCATACGTTGATTCTTTCAAGGGCATAACAATAGAAAAAAATTGATCCCAAACAGTTCATTATTTTTTAGGCCTTTTGAACTCAATGGTGAGGTATATTTTTGTCTACGAGAACTCTACAAAAATACCATCTCTAAAACCTTCACAAAAAGAGCCCAAACAAAAAATCTAATTGCCAAATCTTCATCAAACCCTAGATCTACAACAACCCAAGTCTATAATCACACCTATAACCTTAAAAATTCCTTCATTATTTTTCTTGTAAGGCCATGGATTCAAATATGCACATGCTTCTACTCATACCAAGGGTTAAAACCAAGAAGATGTTTCCTCCTACAACCTAGCAACCAAGTTCTAATTCTAAAGAGAAATTTACAACCATAATAAACTATTTCTAGATAAACCTAATGGAGAAACATATGAAAACACATATTAAAAATCCACAATGAAAAATAATAGACAAATATACCATCAATTTGACACAAATGTACCTTGGAAAAATATCTTGGGAAAACCCTCACAATGAAGAAGCTCCTCTAAAAGCAATAACACACAAAGAACAAGGATTACAATACACTTACAAAGTCTTCATGCAAGACTTCTAAAACATCAACCTCTATAATTGTATTTCATGTGAACAAGAAAATGATAATCATGTAACCACACATCCCAATCCATTTTTCCTCTCCTCACATATGCAACCTACAAGAAATGCTCAATCAACCTTATCAAACATGCCAAAGGTTATGAAAACCAACCTCAACAACTACTCATGTTTTTACTTTTATAGAAAGAAGCTTGCACAAAACCACCAAGACGTATTACATAAAATATGTATCCAAACCATGAGCTTATAAAACCACAATTGTCACATTAACTTTTTGGCACTAAGTTTTTCCAATGTGCAACCCACATTAAATATTTACCCCAATGTTATATAACATACAAAATGTCTCCAATTTTTTTAACCCATGTGATGCATGCATCCCTAGATTCCTTAGATGCACCATCAATAAATAATAATTTTACATTGTTATCAACATGCATGGTGTACAAGACACCTTTCCCAATATAAATATGAAGATGAATATGACTTTTTTCCTCTTCTCACATTTTCCTCTAATACCAGTTCACCCTCTATAAAGCATGATAATGATTATCCTACTTTCCCCTCTTTTGATTGTAAGATTCCATCTTATGCTACAAATAAAGAAGGTATTATTGATCAACCAAGAAATAGTACATTAGATGCACTCTTTAATGTAGATTCACATCCTTCTCCTTCTACTTGTTATGTTTCTAATTCTTTAATTTCATGTGCCTTTTCCAATGATAAAGATCCTATGTTTCATGCACAATCTTTCCTTGCTTCTTTGTATAGTCTTGTTATAATGAAAATGTCATTTCTTCCTTCCATAGTACTTTAAAAGGAAATACACTTAAATGGCTTAATTCATGCACTAGGATTTTTACTCCCTTTTATCATTTAATTATTATCCTTATTGCCCACTTTACAAATTCACCTCAACTACATGTTTCTCTTTCTCTTGTGACATGGGTTAACCATTTTATTTTTCTTCTTCTTTCAACTACCAACTCATCATTAAAGGCCCTAATGAAACATTAATTAAAATATCTAAACCAATACCATCTTCCTTTCTTTCTCAAACTCAACTACCTAGTTCCCAACATTTTTTGAATCTACTCCTAATAACTCATTCCTAAGATTACTAAATGTATAGTGACCAAACCTCTTTCTTAATTGATTCAAAAGAAATAAGTAAATTTGGTTTCCCCTCTTCTCCTTGTTCTCTTATCTTCTTCTCCTTTTTTCATGATCTCACAACATACTTCTCCTACATTAATCACCATGAAATAAACTATACATATTATACTTGAAATAACTAGAAACCCTTACCAACCTTAACTCCTTTTTGTTTTACTATCATTAACCTCCCCTCCCCCCTCCTTCATCATACCTCTCAAATCCCAAAGAATATAATTTTGTTGAACAATTAAAAGCTATACCAGCGAAGATCTCCCTCTGAGATCTCATTCAAACTTCTCCTACATAGTTTGACATCCTTTCTAAATCCTTACAAGACACCTCTTCTCTTTCTACTACACTATCTATTGAATCTTATTCTCTACTTGACTCTCTTCTTAATAAGGATATGGTTACTTTTTCTTCCACAAAACTTCCTCTTACCTTTGTTATCCAACAAAACCTTTCTGTTTACATCTTGTTTTTGAAAAGATAAGGAACATTTACAAGGTGCTGTACCCTTCACACAGAAAGCCCAAAGGGCCAAAGGAAAGCATAGTTCAAACAAAACTTGAACTATAGGAACAAACAGAAACAATTGACCGACAACTGTAGAAAAACAAAGAAATTAAGCAACCCCAGAAATAGAGGGGTCAAGGCTGACTCCACGAACTCGAGGCCAAGAAGCAACAATAGATTTGGGGAGTCCCTTCTTCTTCCATAGAACAATCGACCAGGGAGGCTCATAATTTGGAATCAACAAGAAAAGTGAGAGGAGCGGATCCACCCCAGCCACCATGGGAGAGGAGCCACCACGCAGTGAGGGAGTCGGCAACAAAGCATCAGAGATTGAATCAACCAAAGGAACAACAGAGACGTTCAACGAAGGACGGATAGGTTCTGGCAGAACAATGACAACAAAAGGTTCTGACGGCATAGAGACAACAGAGGGCTGAGGAACTGCGACAATGAAAGTTGATAGAGTATTTTGGGTAGGCTCAGAAGGGTCACCCTCCTTAGAGGAACCATCCGAAGGGGGTGAAGCAACAGTAAGATGGTCTGTGAGAGCATTCTTCCACCAAGTAGCAACACTCTTGCGGTGAGTAAGAGGGCAACCGAAAGCCAAGTGACCAACAGAGAAACACCTCCTGCAACAAAAAGGGAGCCCCTCATAGTTCAGGAGCTGCTTCCAAGGAAGGTCTGCCACCATCAAGATCACATCACCATGGAGTGGTTTGGAGATATCCAAATCTATCAAAATTCAGACCACCGTAGTATGCCCAAGATCCCGAGATGTAGAATCCACCTTCAAAAAGCTGTCAATGGAATTGCCAATAGCTTCAAAGCAAGAATCCTCCCAGAATTGGAGAGGGAGATTCGACAAACAAACCCAAATAGATCTGATATTCAGAGGCTTCGTAAGAGGATTGAAAGAGCAAGACCACGACCGGATGAACAACAAATGAACACCCCACATCCACACACGGTCCAACACTCTGTCACGATCCATAGGGGTAGAGAAGGTTGCAAAGAAAAAACCTCTAGCACTGGGATAAAGGTCAATTTGACCAAAAACCAAAGGTTTCCAAGAACGAGTCACCCACTCATGGAGATTAGGCAGGGAGGGCCACAAACCGTTAAACCTGCAGACCACGCCCTGACGCACGTAGAAGGCTTCATTCTCAGCTACCTCAGGCCCACAAACCACTACAGGGGAGTCCCAGGCACAAGGCAAAGAATGAACCCTAGCAGGAGCCGAAGTAGGCACATACCGACAGTTCTTTGAAACTGCATTAGAAAATGACTTCCACTTACCACCAGAAAACCCAACAACAAGAATAGATGGCGGCACCTCAAGGAGGATAGGAGTAGAAGGAACATTTTCCAGAGTAGCTTCCAACCCCAACACAGAGGGGGGAGCCCCAACCACCAGAAATCTGTAGGCATCACGACCATCAGGCAGCGCACCACACACCCCAACCTGTGGGAACAAACCCGACCCTTGCGCAACACACACAACCAAAACCCCACCACAACCATCACCAGGGCACGTTGCGCCCACATGGAACAGAGCAAACTCTTGGCCGTTCGCATGAGACCGTTGAACGTCATCACAGTTTCTCCTGCCTAGACACGTTGGCTAGCATAAAATAGACATATTATGTCCACTGATAAACAGTGTTCCTAGCCTAAATATTTGTAGAAAATAGGACCATGATTATATATGACACTACCCCACCAGAAGAGATGATACCTTTCACAATGATGTCTTATTAACATATAAACTAAAGACAAAAATTTAGAGGTCATGCAGATCCTAAAATCACATTAAGATAATCTATCCAATATAATTCATAATCAGACTAAAACAACAAATAACCTCAACCATAAAAAATATTATACTTTTCTAACTGTGATCTCTTTTCTACATTTTCTAACTCTGATCTCTTTTCTACAAGCAACCTGTCCTCTAATTTAAAATATGAAAGCTTCTTAAATGCTTTAGTATTTTGTTAAATTTTGAACTCAAGAACATTAAAGATAAAACGAAGTAGAAAACACCTATCATATCTGCTTTATGTGTATAGATAGAGACCGTCTCAAAACATAAAAAGAAACATAAGAAAGTAATAACTGCCTTTTTCAAGTGTTGGGAATGCCTACCTTTTCCCACTATTTGGGCCAGCAGATGTGCAGCCATCATTGTTCCAACTTATTATGCAACACACTACAATTTAAAAATAAAATAAAAATTGAACTTTTATATATTTTTATCTGTAAAAAGACAATTGATAGCTGTAATTCTAGGGAGGAGGTCCTAAATTCAAATTGCTGAAAAAAATTATGCACTAATTGTATTCAGCTAGCATTCCTGACCCAGCATGAGCTAAAGCTTACAATTAAATTATTGTTTACTTCTTCAAACATCAAATTCTTCTAAGTCAATTCTGTAAACTTGGGTTCAGATGAGATCTAACTCAATTTTTCCAAGTTGGGTTGAGACAACAGAGACGTGATAGTAAAGTAAGAGGCATCCACAAATATCTACCAGAAACAGCAAATTTAACCAAAGGAGGTACAGGCCAACTTGTCCTAAGCCACAAGATTCCTTCTCACGATCTAAAAATACATTGAAAAGACTTTGAAACTTAAAATAATCGGACTCTTCCAATTCATTGTTACCCTTCTTTTAGAAAGGCCATCCATGGAGGATGTGATGCATCAATATTATCTGCCAAATAACGATTACCCATTGTTATAACCTTGTATTGGGTACAGACATACTAAATCATTAAGAACTGAAGAAATCTTAAGGTTTAGCAGACTTTCAAGACATGGGTTCTGCAAATATAGTTGAATTAGTGAACAGATACAAACCCCACCTTGCCATGATTGCAATACAGTTTGACTATGCTGGAATGTACATCATAACAAGTGCAGCTCTAGACAATGGGATGAACCAGTTTGTCTTTGTAGTTTACAGGCATTTGATTGCCACACTGGTGATAAGTCCCTTTGCATATTTTCTAGAGAGGTATGGTCCGTCACAAGGTGATTTGAACAGTCATAATTAGTTAGGGGCACAATTTCATGTATATGGATCAGAAATGCTAGTTTTTTTTAATATACAACATCCATACCTTTGCAAAGAGTCACTCTGTAATTTTACTTTTTATAGCTAAGTTGTAATACCCATCTGCCATCACAATTGCCCACCATCAAGCTTGAAACCCTGAGGTCTAAATAACATGGGTACTGTACAGAGGAACCATCCACTTATTATGTATAGCTTTCATAGACTAATTTTCATGTCTGGTATGGTGATGAAGAGGATTAAGATAGGTGTTTGGTTTTCTTAATAGATCTATGGGATTAATCAATTTGAGTAAAGAAAATAGTTTAATGTTTCTATCTTTTGTAACTATTCTGGTGATGCAGGGAAAAGAGGCCTCCAATGACTTTACCTGTTTTCTGCAGAATTTTTCTCCTTGCTTTATGTGGGTAAGCATGACTGTTTCATGCATTTTGATGAAACTCCAGGTTCCCTATGAATTTATTTAGGCCTAATGGATTGGCCTTTGCTTTTGCAGGATTACCATCAATCAGAACGTCTACTTTGCAGGGCTGCATTACACTTCTCCCACATTTACATCAGCCATGAACAACCTGGTTCCTGTGGTAACATTTCTGATGGCTATTACCTTCAGGTAAATAATTCATGCTTAATGAAGCTTTTGGTTCCTAAGGAATTCATGTTTACTTCAATCATAGATTTGTATTATGATCCATTTCCTGCCTAACTGTATGTTTTCCTCACTCTCACTCATCTTTCTCCAGACTAGAGGCTGTCAATATTACTTCGATGGGAGGGCAAGCAAAAATTCTAGGAACTTTCATCAGCTTCTGTGGTGCAACCATCATGACATTGTACAAAGGGCCTCCGGTGTCCAGTCTGTTTTCTTCAAGCCACCTTGGGTGGAATAGCTTATTTCAAATCCCAAATCTTGTATCACAGAATATGAAAGTGGGTCCTTTGCTTCTTCTAGGGAGCTGTGTTCTTTGGTCCTCATGGATTATTATGCAGGTAATGATTCTAACCTTTATCCATAGCTATTCTCATATATATTCAATATGAACATTTTTTGAATCTGACCTTAAATTCAAATCTTGTCATCTAAGATCATTCTGTCTGGTTTTCCATTTCAATTTCGTTATACTGGGTGTCCCATTATTCCTAGCAGTTGACTAAAATGCCATTTTTTTCATTGATTTTTTTCTGACCTTCAGGCAGAGACTGCAAGGCTTTATCCAGCACAAATGTCAATTACAGCATTAATGTGTTTTCTGGCAACAATACAGTCCACCATTGCCACATTCATATTTCAGCATGATCTTGCAGTTTGGAAAGTAGATTGGAATCTTGAACTCCTCAGTGTAACTTACACTGTAAGTCCATTTAAAATGAAAAGGCAGAAGTCCTGCTTTTCTTATATTATTGTCGTGTACAATTTACTTACATTTATCTAGTAGATAGATATTGTGTGCTCTTGATTAAAACAGCTGTCAAACAACTCTTTTGCTTGCAGGGGATTGTATGCTCAGGGATAACATTCTATTTGTCCACTTGGGTCATTCACAAGAAAGGCCCTGTCTTTATGTCAATGTTCAATCCTTTGGTGACAGTTATTGTGGCACTGCTTGCAGCCATAATTCTCCAGGAGAGTCTTCATGTGGGAAGGTTTGTATGTTATAAATTTAGAGCACTAATAAGTTATGATTTGATTGAATTGAAGACTTTTTTGTTGGATTAATTCTCAGCATTTCTTTTCGGATTCGGGATTGTGTCAAAAGATCGACTTGTTAATGTTTGGTACAAATATAAGAGATAAATGGATCCACAGAAGGCGGTTAGTCCATGTCCCAAATCCGAAAGGAGATGCTGATGATCAGTTCAACATTACTGACATAATAATAAACAGACAAAACCATCAACCCATTTAACTTAAGTTTGTATGTGCATGCATGCCTGCAGTGTTGGTGGGGCAGTGCTCATTGTGGGTGGCTTGTACTGTCTGCTGTGGGGCAAGGGACAGGACATGGGAGAGAAAAAGGTAAAAGATAAGGGAAAGGAGGCACTTGGGGCCAACCACAGTGAGGAAGTTCAGTCTAAGGCAAACTCCAAATGTATAGACATTGAAGAGCCTTTGCTAGGTCCAAGCAAAGGTTCTATTGATCAGACTTGAAAAGTTTGTCTTTTTGGAAACTGGATCATTCTGCCAAAAGAATGGATCAGGTTTGGTGAGAACAAGATTGTTTTATGAGGTTAGAAGGGATTGTACTTCTGTATTGTCATGGAGAAGATGCCATTGCCTTGACAAGTGGCTTTCAGAATGCGGGTCAAATGCTCATGCAGTACAACGTCACAAGGCATTTATGATTAAATAAGAAGCCTCAGATGGCTGCACATTGGCTTTTTGGCTTTATTCCTCTCGCTGGAATCATTATCTTAACTCCAAAGAGACAAGAAAATTAATAATATTTTTTTTCAGTGTTTTTTAAGACGAGTCCGAATCTCTTGGATTTCTGGATAAGAAGGGTTGTAATTTTTTGAAGACAGCACAGTTTAGAATCTTTACAAATGGGCCACCTACGAAATTTGTCCCATACAAAACTCTCCATTATTTCGTACAAGGTAATTTATTTAAGTTTGTCGGGATTAGGAATGGGCAGAAAGTTTTAAAATTGACACACGATTTGCACTCCACTCTTTTGTTTTATAAAGATAAAAATGATTTTTGAAAGGATTTAGATTAGGTAAACGGATTGAGTTTCATCATAAATGAGATTAGCAAAACAAATTAACAATTTTTGAAGTTGATTGGTAGCTTGTCATTTTTTTGATGAGAAATTTAATTTAATTAATCAAAGAAATCTTTAAGGTGTCGTCTTCAATAATAATGGTTTCGTCTTTCTAAGTTGTGAAGTTGGCCTGGGTTCTCTTGATTGGACCTTCCTACATAGTCTTCCTTCAAGTGATGTATGAAGTTCATTTTGTAAAACATAAAGACTAGTACTTGAGTTTTTTATGGTTTGCTTGTTGAAATTGACAATTTAGGACATGTTTTTGTTCAATTCCTCCTACTTTTGTATGTTGTGGAACTCCAACTCTAATTTCTCCCAACTTTGGAAGGTGGTAGATAATTTTTCACTTCCTATCATATGCCTTCATCCACTTATGTTTTAAATTGTTTATTTCCCCAGTTGAACACCTTCATCTCCATCTTGTACATTCTTAGTCTTGAGTTTTAGAGTTCGACAAGGAACCATTTCATTACATTATTGTAAAAATTGAGGATTTCCTATAGTTTATCCACATGAGCTTTCAAATTTTTGTAGTTAGAATAATCCATTTCTTCCTAAATAGCAGGGTGACATGGGGGAGCCCTAGATTCTTTAACTATGGCCCCTTCTTCAGATGGGTTTTTAGGTTGGGGGGTAGGCTGATCCCTATTATCCTGTATCTTAGGTGCTTGGTCATAATGAACTTGGAAGGGGTGCTAGGGCTAGAAGGGGGGCTGGTAGAGGGGCCTTCCTCCAAAATAGCTTTTTCCTTATCAACTAGTATGGGTTTGTGGATAAGGGGCATGAGAGTAATGGAGGCTACATTAGAATACAACTTGGCAGGGGGCATATGTATTTCAACACAGGGTTATTGTTGAGTTCGTTTAGGACCACAACCTTGGGGTGCAAGAGGGAATGAGAATCCATGACACCACTCTTAGGAACAAGGGAAGATTTTGAGCCAACTTTTTTCTTCTCTTTGGACATAACCAAGGCAAGATTGATAATCTTGGGGATGAACGAAGGAGTGGGCATTTTTGCTTTCTCTCTCTCTCACACACACATGTAAAGTATATGAGGCCCTAGTGTAGGGGCAATTAGGAATTCCCCAAGCTCACATTTAAAATATAATCCTCTAAGGAACAAAAGAAAAAGAAGGGGAAATTCATTTTCTTGTTATGTCTTAGGTGGTTCAACATAGAAAAATGATATGAATAGATGCATTTGTACCTACCTTCAAGGGTAAAGTATCTCATAAGCACTTTAGCTACCTCCTACCACAACTTAGGTAAGTCCTCACATTTGAAGTCATTCTAAAATCTTGAGACCTTTTCTCCTCACTTGAGGAACACATCTATGTGTTGATGATATCAATTTTTGATATTATTCTAGAGATTCATCCCTTCCATGCCTAACCGCATTGCTAAAAAGATAAGTTCCTTTGTAACCTTGAAAGAGATACCACACACATACACAATCTTGTTCTTCCAAGAATTAGCAAATTTATGATAACATTGGGTCATATTCGCTAACAACTTCAAGGAATTGGGTTAGGTAACCATGCTTGAGGATATTTTGAACAATAGTATTGCTATGGACCTTTTAACAAGATGAAGGTTCTATCCTTAGCAAATCACCTCCCATGGCTTTTCTTTCTCCAATAGATCCACAAGTCTTGATAACCAATCTCAACCTTTTCCTAGAAGCTTGAAGAGTCAAATTAGTTGAATAGGAGGTTACATGTTTCCAATTCAACTTGTACATGACACGATTAGCATTATGCCTCTCCATTATGTAGCTTGTGCTGATATGATTGAGATGGAACTTTTTATTTAATCTCCTTGTGCTAAGACAAGCCAAAAATGAAAGTGGCAACATGAGACTATCTAAATTTGGTGGATTATTTATCAAGGTTTGTGTAAGACCCCTCCGTTTTGCTCTTTTGATCAAACAGTGTTCTGTTTGGTTAGGCCTTATTTTCTGTTAGTGCTTTGACCTTGGTACTTGGTATTTTATCCTGATGTTATTATTATGTCATGCTTTGGATTAACATAGTGGATAATTGAATTAATGATGTTTATGCTTTTGATCATATTAATGATGCTAGATTCGTTAGTTGGTAATATTGTATTGGTGAAGGGGACGGATTGCATCACTTGCTTGCGAGTGCCCTGCGATTCCTAGATTCCTCTTCACGGTGTGTATTTTATGCTGTTCATATTATATGTTGCTGTTTACTTGATTTTCAGGTTGACAGGTACAGGACATCGACTCCACCTGGTTTCACAGGTTTGAGCATGTCCAATGCCCAACGGTATTCAATTGGGAGATAGTAGCTAGGTTTTCTCGTGTCAAGTCATCACCCTACTCCTAGTATGTCATCAGGTGTTGTTAGGTTGTGTTGCTTTGATTATTATTCCCTCTCTTCGATTATTTAAAATTGCAAGTTAAAAGGTAATTAAATGACTTTATATATATATAGGTTGTTGATTAAATTAATCTAGTTTCAATGCAAAAAATGTTATTTTATTTATTGATTAATTTAATGTAATTAATAAAATAATTAAATCTTGGATTAGATTTATTTTATTAATTAATTAAATTAATTATGTTGAAATGAAGTTAATTATGCATTTTGGAAATTATAGATATTCTTGAATTGAAATTAAGTTGGAAAATTTGAAAAATGTTTAAATTTCATTTTTTTGAAAATTAGAAAATGCAAAATTGAAAAATTGGGATATTTTGAGATATTTTCAAAAGTTTGACTTTGGGGTTGAGGAGATATTTTTTCATTTTTGGCTATTATTGGGTTTTTTTTGGAAAAGTTAGAGAGGATGAAAAATTAGGAAAATGGGGAAAAGAAGAAGGATGAAGGTTTTGGTTGTGGTGTGGATTTTGGGTTGGAACTGTGAAGGGACTCTGCTGAATGATTGGAGGGACTAAAATCTCTGAAGGAATCCTTTGCACCGTTGACAACCTATTCAACTTGGTGGAATCAGGTTTTATTTTTCCATTAAATCATATTTAATTTGAAAATCTTTTCAGAATTTTAATTGTTGTTTGAAAAATACTCAAAAACTCTGTTTATGTTTGATCTTTCTCAAGAACAAAAAAAAAAGATATTGAGATTGAAAATGGTATTCCCAATTTGTTTTAAAAATAATGGTTTGAGAATATATATATATATATAAATTGTATATTTATGTCAATATTGGAGGTTTATTGTTAACATGGTGTTTAAAAAAAAGAAAAGAGAAGAAAAGAAAAGGACCCTGGTAAAATCGCGAATTTAATCCGCTGGGTTTTCTGGTTTTTCTTTTGTTAAAAACAAAAAAAATTTAAAAAAAAAAATCGTTGTTGTGGGGTTGCTGGGGGCTCAACCCACACCTGGCCCCCATGGGAGGTGCTGTGGGGAGCCACGCCTAGCGCGATCCCCAAACCCCTCCCCCATGCCGCCCTCTCCCATTGTGGCCGTGGCTAACGTAGCCGCCACCACTAGCAGTGGTCGGTTGTGCTTAGCACAGCTGCGCCACCACCAGCGGTGGTGGGCTGTGCTTAGCACAACATCACTGCCAGGAGGTGGTTGGTAAACTGCTGCCGCCGCCCACCTTAGCTCCACCCTCTGCAAACAAACGCCGGCCAGGGAATAATACGCGCGGCCATGGAAGAAAATGCGGCTGCTAGCCCTAATACGATCGCCTCATAATTCATGCGGCCGCCCCACCCAACAAGCATGCGGCTCGAGGTGTATGCGCCTCCATCAAATGCATAACTTGCCTTTTCAAAATTAAAATAAATAAATTTTTAATTTAATTAATATTTTATTATTATGTTATAATATTAAATTATTAATATATATATATGATTAAAATACATATATATTAATAATTAATATTGTATAATATATTATTAGAATATTAAAAATATTTCTATAGTTGAGGATTTATCTTTTTAAAGTTGTTTAAATGGAGGCATACTTTAAATTGTTTGAGAAATTTTAAATTATTGTAAAATGATTAAATTAATGGATTTATTTTGGAAATGATATAATTGAAAAGGGCAAGCGATGAATTTAAAATTAATGTGATTAATAGCAGGATGGATGCTTTTAAACGATCTCTATTGTAAAACAACGTATGTGGTTATATGATGAACTGGTTAATTTTCATTATTTAAATGCAAGTAGGAAATTAAATGATTAGGGTTAATGTCTCCCTTATTTGGAAAGACGTATTTTTAATTCAGTCTTATCGAGCAATAAATTACTGATTTTATTACGAGAAATGGATTTAGTGAATCCAAAATTAGTTTAATTCCTCGCAACTTGCCTTCGTGATTATTTCCTCTGAGTTTATGTTTTGGGAAATGGGTTAAGTGTTTTAAATCTATAAGTCTTCCAGAGGACCCTAGAGGTTGGGGGTTGTCGTCTTGTGATGTCGATTATTTGTTAATTCCCTTGGGTAGTGCATGGTGTATGGTCAGTGTTTACCTGGTTTCTACAAACGGGAATGTTTTGTACCTCTTGTGAAAGGAGTGGATTTTGTAATGTGCACCTCCTTGTCAAGAGTGGTTTTGTTATTATTGTTACCTCCAGTGTTTGGAGATGGGTTCATCTTATGTCGCCTCCTGAGAAAGGAGTGGACATGTTATCTTGTATGTTGCACTTTGTACCCTTGGTGTTTGGATGGTATGTGTGTTGTCAAGTAGAAGAGTGGCTTCCGTAGGGGCCAGAGCCCGAAAGAGGTATCTGGGATAACATTCATAAGTGGTTTAATCAAGTGATAACTAAAACAATATGTAGAAGCTTAGGACTAACTTCTCACTAATCAAGATATTAATGCCTCACTCATGGACCCATGTGCTTGGTTAGGCTTGGGATGGGTGGGAAGGCCTAGAATGGAAAGGTCATCTATCTTGTCTGTATGAAAGGTATTTGATTCTGCATGAGTGAGTATGGGGGCCGAGATTCGGTAAAGGTCACCAGGATAACCTTTTCTTGTGGGGGCCGGAGCGTAGGAAGAATCCCAGAGGATAACCCATGACGAGTTGTGTGATGACACTCTGTCTAGGACAACAGTTGGTTTTTGTTTATTGTGGGTATGGTTTCCTTAACATACCTGATGTGACCATAGTTGGTATTTGATTATTATGTGTATGGTTCTCTTAACATACTTGTTCTGCTTTATTTCTGGAAGCAATGTGACCATGTAGAGTTGTCCTTGTGTGTTACTCGTGATGCTCTTGAGTTTTACTTGTGTTGTATTTACGTGGTATCTGAGTTGTACTTGTGTGGTGCATGTGATTGGTTTTTTCAGTTTATGTTAGCCTGTTTCTAGAGGTAGATGGTCTTGGCTAGTATTACTGGTTACTATCTCCTAGCACGGGGGGTGGGCCTTTGGGTTCCACTTGGTTGGGTGGCGTGCACCTAAATCCGTTGGGCTTTCTTCATGTTCATGTGGACGAGACTTCCAGTTGGAGAGCTCGTTGGATTCAGTTTCAGTTCTTGCATTATTTCATTTCAGTTGGATCTTGTATTTTACCCCTCATCTGTTATCGAGGTGGAAAGATGTAATTTGTAATTATGTTTATTGGACTTGCCTCATTCGGGGAATGAGAGTTGTAATTGTAATATTTAATTATGGATAGATGGATTGGATAGTTATCTTTATGCTTGATGTAATTTATCTTGTATGGAATGTATGCGTACTTATTATTTTGAGTAGATAGATGTTAAGGTTTCATTTATGTTGTTTGTGGGTTGTTAAGTTTTCTTAGCCTCGTAACCTTAGGGGATGTTTGCATTGGGAAGCGAACTTGTATATTAATTATACTTTAAAAAAAAAAATTAGCTTGTTTAAGTAGTTGTTTGCAACATCCTCTAGGGTTGCATGGCGGGGCGTTATAGTTTGTTTGATATTAAGGGGCAAGGAACCCTCCACATACCAATACAAGAAATGTCCTATTGTGTTTCCCATGTTTTCTAAAAGATCAACATTCTTATTTCCTTCTCTACACACATGCAATATTTTAGTACTTTAGAATATTTTCATCAACTTCTTGACATCATCTATTGAGTTCTTATAGGACCAATGAGAGACAACCTTAGTGTTAATCATGTCAATTATGATTTTAGGGTACCCTTCCACAACAATATTGGTAATTCCTAGGTTCCTTGCTGAAGCAAGACCATGAGTAATTGTTGATTCTTTGAAATAGTTATTAGTTTGGACTCCTAATTTCATGACAAAGGAAGAAATACACTCATCCTTGTTGTTTCTTAGAACTCCACCCCACCCACCTACCCAAGATTAATTTTAGAGAAACCATTGAAGTTCAACTTAACCCAATCTAGATCGACAAGGACCAAACCATGTTTCTTCTATTCTGAATTTGGTGCTATCCGTATTGTCTAAAATTTATTTGATATTCCATATGTTTACAATTTCTTTCTCAATAGCATTAGGTGACTTTTTGAGTTTTTTGATCTTGTCTAAATCTATGTTCTCTTAGATATCAAGATAACTTTTTCCAAGAAAAACTTCCCAAGGTCTACTTTTATTATTGAAATATTGTTATTTCTCTCCTTACAGATCCCCTAGTAGATGCGGGGAAGAGCTTGCATCAATATTTCTCCAATAGTAGGGTGGCCAAAATGGGTAATCCAAGTAGTTTCCAACATCTTAATATCCTTTGGCTAGATCCATTGGGTTTCAAATATTTTCATAATATATTATTTTATGCTCCATGCATAGGGGCATTCAATTAGTAGGTGATTGATGAATTCATTAGCACACTCAAGCATAAAATGCAACTAGCAGCAAGAGAAAAACCTCTATTTTTCAGGTTATCCAATGCAATCATTTTTTCTTGATAGGTGACCCATCAAAAGAAATTGACCTTGGGGATCAGATTGTGGCTCCAAATTATTCTTCGATCAAAATTGGGCCTCAAATATTCATGAAGAGTATCAAAACCATATTTGAGTGAGAAATTACTTGTAGGGTCTATTGTCCACACAATTTCATGTTGTTTATGAAAAATATTGAATTTGTACAAGATGATTTTGGTGATTAGGTCCTATACATAAACTAGGTCTAGGATTTTTGGCTTATCAATGAAGATATTCCAAGAGTATCATGCATGTAGTTGTGATGTTAGTATTTAATATAAAATCCAAATATTTCAGTCACCTCATCTTTGATCCTAGCACATGGGAGAGAAGAATCAAGAGGCACCTAGTTAATCCAAAAACCCTCATGAAATTAGATGTTCTCTCTCGTTCACACTCTCCATTTTATTCCTTTTCGTAGTAGTTATTATATTTAATAAGGTTTTTCGAAATGGTTGGTCTAGTAAGGAGACTAGGTTGAGACATGAGAGATATGCCTTCTTGATTGCATTAGTATTTAGCCTACATAATTATAATCCACTCATTTTTAGAATTCATGAGTTTCTAACTAATTTTGAGTATTAGAGATTTTCTCACATCCATAATTTCTTGAAGCTCCAAACCCTTGAGATCCTTATGGATGTAAACTCTATCTCAAGCCACTATGAGAGCCATTTTTTATTTGTCATTGAAAATAGGAATATTCTCTAGATTTGTTCCACTTTTTAGACAAGAAGCAAGGGATTTTAAAGAAATTAAACATGTAATTTAGGATGCTTTGAAGGGAAGTTTTAATTAGTTGTATTTTACCAGCTTGACTCAATAGAAATTTTTTATAGGCTACTAGTTTCCTCTAGATGCTTTCAATTAAGTTGTTCAAAATGTTATTGTAAATTCTTACCAAAATTAGAGACATTCTCAAGTGGGTCGTTGGAAGTTGATTTATTTTGCAACCTAAAGTATTAACGATTTGAGTTTGAAGAGCCTAATTGGTATTGAAAAAAAAAACCTTATTTTTATGTAGGTTAATTTGTTATCCCAAAATAGTAGCATAATGTGAAATAATATTTTTTTAGCCTTTGGCTTTAACTATTGTGGTTGTCCCAATAAAGATGATGTCATCAAGAAATTGTAGATGGGAACTAGGATTTAGAGTTGAAGCTATTGAAAGAATGAAGAAGGAACCCTTTTAATGTGTTGTTATTGATGCCAACATTAACTGTTGACAATTTGTCTAATATGGTAAAAAAAATGAAGACATCTTAATCTGGAATTGCTCGTGTAATAAGATATGCTCATGAGGTTATAATATGCTATTCCTAGCTATTATGTGCTTTTATGTTCAAGGTTTTAATGGTTTTGGATAAACAGGTTGAAAGTTACAAGTGACAATTGTTTGACATATAGTTTTGGCTTTATACAATGTAAATGGGTGAGTGTAATTTGGTCCCCGCTCCTCCAATGATTAGAATCAAAATTTATAATTTTGGGAGATTGTTTACAGATGTCAGTACACTATACATTCTAGACGATGCATGATTATATGATTAGATGGATCGTTGATGTTAATTAGTTGGCTTATTTTGTGATTAGGTCTAGCTCTTGACTACCACAATGCTTGATATAAGTTGTGAAGATTAAGCATGTATTGCAGATGTTATTGAGATCTATTTTAGGTCCATGCCGACCTAGATTAAGTGTTGAAAATTTGATTTGAGCACAAATATGTCTTTGATTCAAGTATGGATCCGACAAGGCAATTTTGGTTTAATATAGGGTACATCTAATTAGAATGACCTAATTGATGTATGCAGGTGCAATTGGGTATATATGTGAGACATTTTTGATTTATAGGAGGACATGACATGACATGACATGATATGTGATATGATGCAAACATGAAAATTTGTATGTATGTGATATGAATGATAGAAAAATTGTTGTGAATGTTGAGCTATTGTTAATCAGAGCAGTATTTTATATTCAAAGCTTCAAGGGAACTAAATTCGACACAAGGAAGGTGCATTTTGTATCATTTCACATCTTGGCTGTGTAGCCATTTCTGTTTTATATCTATTTCTGGCTATGAGCCTTATTGGACAGTGTGTCCTCGTAGTGAGCCTTTGTAATATCATATAATCGGTTATAATATATTATGAGCTAATCCTCACTGTGGTTTTTCCATTTTTGGGTTTTCTACGTAAAAATCCCAATGTTCATGTGTCATTTGATCTTGTGGTTACTCCATGTTTTCATTCATTGTTGTAGTTATATTTGTATTGATAATTGGATGGTTTATGATTAATTGGTTTAATAGAATACTGATTAACCCCCCTCTCAGTATTTTGGGTGTTCAACAATTGGTATCAGAGCTTGATAGGGAAAAGTTTAGTGGTGAATCTTCACCAATTGGTGAATTCTAGAAATCAGCCAAGTCGAAATTAGTGAATTAATCGCACCCAATAGGGTGTCCAAATCGCTTGGATTTTACGAATTATCAGTCCAATGCATGTCCATTCGCCAATTTTTTTTTTTATGAGGCATATTTAAGAAACCAATTCACCATAACAAATTACGTGTTTCAAATGGACTGATTAATATTTTTGCCTGGAATCTCGGAAGCATGTAACAAAACACCTACATATTCACCAATACTTTTAAAACAACATTGTATCAGGACCCATTTCGCCAATTAAAATTTACAAATAGTTGCTTGTGAAGGCCCATTTCTCCAATTAAAATTTATAAATAGTTGCTTATGAGGACCTATTTTTCCAATAACATTAAAAAATAATTACATTTGAGGACACATTTCGCCTTGAAAATTACAACGCATCACTGTATAAGCACGTGAGATTCACCAATTTTTTAATATACCATTTAAAAATCCTGTGAAATTCGCCAAATATGGATTGATATAAATATAATTGAAACTGTCATTTATTCTTACACATTTTTTTCAGTTCTGAGGTTCTCGATTCGAAAGTCAGTGAAAGTCGAAAACATAGACTTAAAGGTGAGTGATCATTTCTTCATAGTGTTATTAGTTATAAGATTTATTTATCTCTTTTCCATTCTAACTTCAATCTTAAAGATGATATTGAGTAGGGAATGGGATCTATATTCTATATCCTTAAAAAATAAGATATTTTTTCCAGCTTTTATTCGAAGTGAGAGATCAATATGTCGTGCAACAAGTGTAAGACTCTTGAAAGTGGTGAAGGGACTGGGAGGCCATCAAAATGCCCAAAACGTAGAGGTACCATATAGTCTTACTTTGGAATTGGTAATGCTTCTGATCCATCAGATCAAGATGGAGCTACATCGTCAACTCTTCCACCAAATATTAATGAAGGCATTCACAATACCTCACCACCATCGGAAGGTCAAGGCGAGATTGTCATTGAGTTAAATTATATCAAACAAGGATAGAAATACCATAGAAGATGTTCCAAGGGATACCCTAGCTAGCCATAATGAGATAATTGAATTGGATCAAGATGATGTTCGTATCAAGAAAAGAAAAGGCAAATAAAAATGGGGTGCAAGTGGGAAATGAAAATGAATTTTCAATTTGGTTGGTTGTCAAAGTACCCATTCATTGTACCAGTGGGGAAAGAAAACGATGTTGAAAGTGCAACAAAATGCATGTGTATGATTTGTAGTTGGAAATGTAGAAGAGACAAGAAGTTGCAACTAAAGCTTGACACTATAGAAAACATATCGGTAAAGTTTATGAAAAAAAAGCATAGACGAAAAGGAATAGTCAGTCGTACAATGGATATCAAAGGAAGAATGTCTTCATGTTAAGTATGATACAAAATATGAAGAGCATAAGCAAAGAATGTCGAAGCTTGCTACATGTCAAGGTACACTTGAGGCTCAATTTGGAAAAGCAATGGAAGGAGAAAATTTGTCAAAAACTGTTCAAATGAGTGTTTGTTTTCATATTTTGTCCAGAGGGCATCCTATGATAGAATAACTAGAATATTCTAATTTATTATCTTTTTTGGGTGTTCCCCACTTTCCCTTCTCACATTGGTCAATAAACACTGGATGGGAATAGGCAAATTATCTTGTTGTAGTGGAAAAGGAAGATTTAAAGGAGAAAGTAAAAGAGTCAAACTTCATTGTGGTAGGCAATAATTCTTGGGTTTGTATACATTTGTATATTGTAGAACAACATGTTCGCCAAGCTCATCTTCTTCGTGTTCACACGATGAAGGAAAATTCAACATTGCAAAATCTATTTGAACTAGTCAAGAAATCTTTGAATGAAATTGGAGGTATGGATGAGTTGACAATTGCCAAACAGTTGGTGAGTGTAGGAGCTAATGGAGTTACAGTGGTGCAAGGTCAAAGGAGTGATGTTTGCACAAAGTTACAAACTACTTGTGCACCATACATGTTTAGCATTAACTGCATGGCACACATAATGAATTTAGCATTCAAAATTGTACGCAAGTTTCCTACAGTATCAAAAGTTGAAAATCTAGTCTGCGAGATCTACGCATACTTCTGTCGAAGTACTAAACGTTTCACAAAATTTCAAAATTTTGCCGAGGGAATAACACCAGGAAACAAGCTTCTCAAGGATGTCGATACCATATGGATCTCCCTGCATGGACCAATGCAACGAGTTCTTTCAGAATATCAATCCTTGATTGGAGTAATGTACGAGCATCACAACATAGTAGACAAAGCTCTTGACCTCTTACATGGGTTAAGCGATATAGAGACACTCTCAACTTTAGCTACTCTTCTCCCCATGCTAGATGCAATAAACAATATTGTGAAGAAAGCCCAAGACAGAACTATGTGTATTTATGAATATGCCAAACTATGTAAACATACATTCTTGGCCCTCGATCATCTATATCTAGATCTAACACAAGAAAGCCCAAATTATTTCATGTGGCAGAAAATTACTGATTTGAATAATTATTTACAGTTTAATACAAGCAGACACTTATGTATTTGTGTACGTGGATATGAGATACCAATGTACCATTGTAAGACAACCAGGCGCTCTAGTAGAGAAGTAGCTGTTAATGAGGATTTTAACGATATTGTTAAATCTGTTAGTGATAATTTGAAGGAAATTGCAAAATCTCTTTCCTAAGGGATTCATGAAAGATTTCCTCAACATGAAATACTTGAAGCCATGGGTATTGTGTATCCTCAATTCTGGATAAAGCGAGATAACCCAAAATATTTTCATGATAAAGTAAACATTTTGATCGAACAATTTTTGAAAAGTGTAACATACAATTAGCAGACAATAGAAGGAATTTTAAATGAAGCTAAGATTAGACAACAATGTAAGAATTTTTCAATAGCTATGAGGGACCATTATGATTCCATGGGCATGGAGAAGGCCTTTGAACCAAGATCAATAAGAAAGGTTTGGACAAACTTAGGTCAGAGTGAAGTATTACC
The DNA here is from genome assembly GCA_007115665.2 of Sequoiadendron giganteum. Classification (NCBI taxonomy): domain Eukaryota; kingdom Viridiplantae; phylum Streptophyta; class Pinopsida; order Cupressales; family Cupressaceae; genus Sequoiadendron; species Sequoiadendron giganteum. The sequence goes on from CM021105.1 coordinate 387,136,157, forward strand.
TGGTACGATATGAAAATATTTCAAACTTGCTGATTTATATCAAACAATGATATTGGGGTCAGTGGAGGATGAGATATTTTTTAGTTCATTGGTGTTTTTGAAATCAAATTTAAGAAACAAACTAGATAATAATCTGGAAAATTGCTTGAGGATGAAAGGAAGTGCGTATAATGTCAAAAAAATTCCTTTTGAAAGGGCACTCACAATCTGGAGGTCCACATGTGAAAGAAGAGGGACCGGGTTGTGAAACACTCCAATTCCAAAAATTGGTACTGGTGGCACTGGTAGTGGCAGTGGGACAAATGAAAATGACACAATGAATGTTGAATTTGAGATGCAGGCCGAATAAAATGAAGAGCAGACTCAGAATCAAGATGACTCTTTTACTTTATCTCAAGATGAATGCTAGTTTCAGAACCCTGACTCCATTTGGGAAATGGAAGTGAATTAGCAACTTTTAGGTATTTATACTGCACTCCATGAATCAGTTTCCATTGTTCCAAACTATAGTTGATGATATTTTATATTGTATTCCATTAAATTGTGAATCATTGCACTTCATGATATTTTATTTTATATTGCAGTTCATGAATCATATTCCAAACTATTGTTGAAGATATTTTATATTGTATTGAATTGATATGTGATTCTACATCATTTTTAAAGAACAACACTTATGACACTACTTATAAATTCCCATTTCATTTCCATTCACACAATCTTTGATAAATAGTTGAAAGGAATATTAATCCATTCCTTGAACAGAAGCTAACAACTCAACATCCACAACTTATAAATAACTGTCGATTATTTTGAGTTAGATGATAGTGAATACAATATTACAGAGCAAGATAGGTCGATATTATATTCAAAATTAAAGATATTATAGTGTCTTTTCCTTTTACCTACATTCTAATAATCTAATTCGAAGTTGACCGTGTTTTACCTGTTCCTGGTTTCTTAAGTCATATCTTATGCCTTTGTGTCTGTTTACTCACCGACACCTTGAGCCTAGTGTTCTTGGTTGCTATCCATAGAATCCTTATAAATCTTGCCTTGTCTTATGCGGGCCATAAAATCTTTAATTCTTGTTCTTTCCCTAAGTTTGGGTTTTAATATTTGCTCAATATCATTCATGTTATAAACCTAGGTAGGTGGCCCGTTTTAAGTCATGTAATAAGTGAGCGTACTTTTTAAAATCCTTTGTTATGCTTGGCAAGTCCCATTGATTGCTTTCTATTGGTTCCCCTCCATCCTGCATAATTAAATTAATGAAATTAAGGAGCCGACGGGATAGCAGGCAGGCAACACCTGGACATGCTTTTAGCGGGTCCTACCACTGCTTGAAGGCACCAATGACTAAAGGTGTTCAAATCAATGGTTAAGATTTTTTGACAGTTGGATCTAAGGATTTGATCCTACTCGTTCCTCTTGGTCTAGGTTTTGTCAGTCATCCAACATTACCATTGCTTTAATCTTCCTAAGTCAGGTGGAAATATTTCCTAAGTTAAGAATGAGTTAAGTCTTAAGTCATTAATCTCAAGGGTCTTTGTCCCGTTGACCTAGTATGTGCGGATTTTCCGATCATTAGATTAGAGGATTTGATCTTGGATGTTCCCCACTAGCCCCACAGAAATAAAATAATACTTTCTGAAATGCTATGGGGTTAGCGGGCTGAAGACACGTGTTCCGCTACAGGTGTCGGGCCTAGTCACCACTCACATACCCGATGTCTTAAGGTTTTAAATCGATGATCCACATGCAACATTGAGATTTAATCTCAACTATTTCCCACTCACCTTGCGAGAATAAAATAAGGTTTTATGAAAAGCAATGGGGTTAGCGGGCGAACGACACGTGGATTTATTCCACCACTTGGAAAATAAGGTGGAGCCCACAGAACGAATGAGTTAGTATTCCAACCAATTTTTTTTTATTGGACAAAGGATAGGTGAATGATGGCAATGGAAATTCAAACCTTGTAGACTTAATTTGAGTCATCCAAAGTGCCATCTCACAAGGAGATTGACTACTGATATTAAAAATCAAAGATGTGAACATGAGAGTTGTCTTGCTTCATGTCAGTGAGTATTAATGACAAAAAAGACATCTAGAGCTGTCCCATCTCAACCTAAATGCACATAAAATATTGGTTTTTCACATAATTGAAGATTGCAAATGAGTTTGAAGCATCTAGGAGATCAAGAAGAGCATTCCAAAGTTCAACACGATCAAAATTAGGGTTTCCTTCAAGCAAAAAAAGTCGTAAGTAAAAAGAATGCCATTCTCTGTGCTTTATCCAAACCATCTTGAATTAGGGTAAATATTCACTATGTCTTTCAGTTGAATTGGTCTACATGCTCTCTAGTTGCTTTATAGTGGTTTGAAATTGTGTATAAGTTGTGAATTTCTATCAAACCCATTGAAATTATACCTTCGAGTCATGACCTAGGTTTTGAATAGAAAGGCTTGGTTTTGAACCGCTTTGTGTCAAAACCCTAGATTATTCTAATCCCACCTTGTTACCAATGGTGCCCAAAGTACAAGTTCCCAGTTCTGAAACCGTGTCCAAGGCTATCTCCCAAACATTATTGATCAATTAAAACCCTCAACTAGCAAGAAGGCCAAGGGAGTAGACCTATTCTATGACCCTAGAATTAAAAATAGATTATTGGACAAGCAACATTTTATCAAGGATGTCGAGTTTCCCTACATTGGATGGTAATTGTTCAAAAATTGGTTTGGGAACAAAAATTGCGGAGTCCCTATTTGTAACACTTGGAGGTTGGATATGCGGAAGTTGGTCATCCCAAACGTATATATGGATGTAGACCTATTGAAAGACATAGCTGCAAGGTATGACCCTGTTTCTAGAGTGGTTAGCGCATATGATGGTGCTGAAATAGTTAAGATAACCAAGGAAGAGATTGCAGAAGTTTTCAAGTTGCATGAGTGGAGTCAGGACATGATCCCCATTGATCTTGATGTTTTCAAAAAAGAATATGAGAATACTAAGGTTCTGTTTAGGACAACAATTTTACCCATACACACTACAAGTACTAGGGTTGGGAAGTATAGAAAATAGATAAGGATTGGTAAAGCTGAAAAGGAACCCTTTCCCATGAAGTACTTTTCCAATTACTTCAAGAAGATAGTGTACTCCTTGTGCCAAATCATTGGTTATGATCCACCAACCACCATGCCAAGGGATTACATGTATATGGCAGCACATTTGCAACATGCAACTTACAATGTAGTTTATGACTATGCCACATACTTGGCAGAAAACATTCATCAAGGTTTAATTGCATTAAAGGCAGGGAAGAATTGGGTTAGATTCTGGTGGTATTCCCTTTTGATGCACATGTTTTTATACAAGGGAGAAAATAATTTTGGTGAAGATATTTCATTAAGGAAAGTAGAGTGTGATCTTGAATTGCCAGTCTAGTGTTGGACTCAAATTCTTGATAAAGATGATTTGAAATTTGACTGTGGTGTTCCACAATGTTTTTGCTTCAAAAATAAGGAGGTTCCTAATTCATGATCCACCAAGGATCCCCAAAGAGATACATGAATTTTTGAGGCCCTTGGAGAGGAGGCCTGATTTGAAGATAGATCATAATTGGGGGGACATCATTCCATACCCTAGCACAACCATTTTTAGGGTATATGGCACGAATGTGAATTCTTATGCATTTCCAAGAGATGTGCCATTGAGGATTGGATTCATTGAGATTGTGAGACAATTGGGAGGAGCACAAATGATGCATTTACTAGAGCAATTGAAGAAAGGCTTGTTCTTTCCTGAATGGACAATATTTGCAAATTTTGTAATGGTCAAGGGAGGATGGAAGGACTTGGGAAATATTCTTGCACCATAAAATTTCAAAATAATGCACCCAAGGAACCATGACCCCGAGGGCTTCATTGCTACCTTGAAGGCAAAGAATTGGAGTGGCTCCTTTGTTCACAATTGTTATTATCTTGAAGATGCAATTAGGAATATTATTGATTTTCAACTCCAAGATGAAATAAAGGCCATGTATCTTGCCTTCAACAAGATGGTGGAAAAGTTTCAAATATTAGATCCCACCTATGATCCTCTACCCAACATTAAGGGATAGTTAAATAGAGTCATGTATGTTCTTGAAAATTTTGAGAGCATAGTTGGTGTTTTGAGGGAAGAACACACAATCATAGACAAGGGGAAAGAAATGAAAGTAGAAGAAGAACCAAAAAGAAATGAGGAGGAAAGACCCTCCTACTAGCCACCCTATAAATTTAGAGTGTACTCTAGGAAGGAGGTAATAAAGAAGCAACAAACACTACCAACCCCTATTGCATCAGAGGGGTCAAGGGAAACTTCTCCCGTGAGGTCAGTGCCATCACCTCCTAGATAGGCTCCACCTATTGTAATTGATATTGATTCACCTCTGAGAGGTCCTTCTCCTTCAGAGCAGCCACCGGCTAAGAGGCAAAGGATTAAGGTGAGAGGGGTAGTTGATTACCCTGAAACAAATGAAGATGACATCTTGGTTACACCTAAAGAGATGCAACAAGGAATGCCTTCCCCCCCAAGGGAGGTTGCATCAAGCTCAGAAGAAAGTAACCTTAGACTGGGAAAGGTTGATATAAGTGGTTTGAACAATGTAGATGACTTGAGGCAGGAAGCCTGCAAGGCATTTATGGAAGATGACTCTTTTATTAAGACTAAAGAAATCAAAGATTTTGTGTGGAGAGCTAAGGCTCAAGAATATGCAAAGAATGTAGCAAAAGAGAGGAGCCTGCATCTAGAACTTCCTGAAGGGATTATTCAAGAAAATGTAAGGAAGGAAATGAGGAAATAATTCCAAGGTATCACAGCTGAAGAAGGTAGAGAACTTGTGTAGAAAAGTGGCATATTATTGCTGCCTGAATGGGGTATTGCTGATGTAGTTGTGCTGGATACAATAAGGAGGCATGAAAGGCCCTTGTTCCAAATAGAGGAAGAGAAAAAATTGGCGCTACAAGGGTCAAAATTTAGTGAGGAATGGGATGCCTTGGCCCTTTGGTCATTGTCTTTGGGTTCTAGGAAGCCAAGAGTTGCAAAACCAAATAGAGTGCTAGTGATGGGAATGCCTCTATCCCTACTAAAAATGTTATTTCTCATGGCATGGAAAATAACCTATTGGAAGGAGAAAGTGTGCCCTCTAATACAGTTGTTTCCCCCATTTTATAAGGGGAAGCAATAAGGGAAAAATTAATTTCAAAACACTTTTATGAAGGATTCATATAATAGGTTAATGTGGATTATACAATCATAATGAAGGAAGGGAAAAAAATTACCCCTTTAGAAAGAAGAAGAAATGTTAAGGGATCCCAACCCCTCTTCAAAAGAAGGAGATGGTAAATAATGTTGAGTCAAAAATAATGTTGGTTCCTTTGTGGCTTCACCTTCAACTCCATAGATTGGTAAAGGAAAATGAGCACAAAAAATCAAATAACACAAAAAATATAGAGAATATTGGAGTGGAATCTAAACTTGGAAAGAGAAATCTAAGGGAAAAAAGAATAAAAGATAAAACAAGAGAAGTAACTAATGAGAAATAAAAAACCATGGAGGTGTCATGCTTTAAAAAGGGAATTTTTGTTTTCTTCGAACATAAGAGGGCTTAACAAATCTCACAAGAAAAATATTCTAAATAATTATTTGAATGATCTCAAACAATAAATTCTACTTCTGCAAGGTATAATGACTTTGAAAGTTTTATCTTCTATAAAAAATGGTCATATGCAGAATTACATGTTGATGTGAAAGGAGACTCAAGGGGACTTATCACCCTATGGAATTCTTTAGTGATGGAAGGTACTTTAATTTCTAAGCAATTTTTTTAAGCATAAAATATTTGAAGGTATGTGGATATTGTCTAATGTATATGCCCCTAAAACTAGAAATTTTAGAAATAATTTATGGGAGGAATTAATCATATTAAAAAAATTACCAAAACCATAAATGAATGATAGTGGGAGATTTTAATTTCCCCCTCTATCTATTTTTTAAAAAGGGGTAATTCTAGGACTTTTTAGATAGTATGGCATACTTGGCTAACTTTCTCTTAGAATGAGGCTTGATCAACATTAAAATGGTTGGTCCTTCATTTACTTGGTTCAAAAAATATATTTTTTAGCTCAAGCTAGATAGAATTATAATCTCCTCCAAGTGGTCTATTTGGATAAATATAGACTTACAACTCTCTTAAGAATCAACTTAGGCATACCGCTCTATTGATGTCTTGGAATGTGAATGTTTGGAAAGGGAACCATCCTTTCAAATTTGAAATAATATGGACCCTCCACCTTGATTTTAAAAATCACATTAATTATTGGTGGAATCATGATGTGACAAAGAAAACTATGTTTAGTCTCATAAAAAAAACTTTAAAATGTCAAGAGGAACATAAAACTCTAGAATATAAACTCCTTTTGTAACATTTTTTAGTAAAAAATTCCCAAAAATTCTTTGTTTCAAGGAGTTTATTAAGGGAGATCAATAATAAATTTGGTCCTTATACCCAAGAAAATAGGGTTTAACACTATGAAGGATTTCATCCTATAATCCTATGTAACATAGTTTAAAAAATCCTATCTAAGTTGTTAGTTCTAAAAATCTAGTGATTCTTGGACAAAAGTATCCACACAAATAAAATTGGATTCATCCTAGGAAGATAAATCCTAGATGTTATTACCTCTATCCATGAAACATTTTATTCTATAGACAAGATTTAGAAGGAGAGTATGGCTCTAAAATTGGACATTTTCAAAGCTTATAACAAAATATCATCAATTTTTTTATTAAATTTTTTGCAAAACTTTAGATTTAATTGAAAAAATATTGAGCCTTTCAAAGAAAAATTTCATCACTCATATGTTCTCTATGATTATTAATGGCTCCCCTAATATACATTTCACCTATAAAGGAGGCCTTATACAAGGAGACCCTCTCTCTTTTTATCATTCTAGCATTAAGTTTTGGGACAAAATATTCTCCAAAATATTAGTAAAGGTAGTATAAAAGGTTTCAAATTAGCTTTTGTTGAACACCCAAAATACTGAGAGGGGTGAATCGGTATTCTATTAAACCAATTAATCATAAACCATCCAATTATCAATACAAATCTAATTGTAGCAATGAATGAAAACATGGAGTAATCATAAGATCAAATGACACATGAACACCAATATTTTTACGTGGAAAACTCAGAAAGGGAAAAACCATGGTGAGGATTAGCTCACAATATATTATAATTGGTCATAAGATATTACAAAGGATCATTGCTAGGACACACTATCCAATAAGGCTCACAACCAAAAATAGATATTAAACATAAATGGATACACAACCAAGATGTGAACTAATACAAAATGCACCTTCCTTGTGTTGAATTCAGTTCCCTTAAAGCTTTGAATACAAAATATTGCTCTGCTTTACAATCGCTCAACATTCACAACAATTCTGCTATCATTCAGAACACATACATACAAATTTGCATGTTCACATCATATCATATATCATGCTATGTCATGTCATATCATGTCATATCCTCCTATAACTCAAAAATGTCTCACATATATATCCAATTACATCTGCATACATCAATTAGGTCGGCCTAATTAGATGTAGCCTTATATTAAACCAAAATTGCCTTGTCGACTCCATACTTGAATCAAAAAAATATTCACGCTCAAATCAAACGTTCAACACTTAATCTAGGTCGACATGGACCTAAAATAGATCTCAATAACATCCACAATGCATGTTTAATCTTCACAACTTATATCAAGCATTAGGTCGGCTAGGAATTAGACGTAATCACAAAATAAGCCAACTACTCAACACCAATAATCCGTATGATCATATTATCACACATCATCTAGAATATATAGTGTACTAACATTTGCAAACAATCTCCCAAAACTGTAAAGTCTAATTCCAATCATTGGAGGAGCACAGAGCAAATTACACTTACCCATTTACATTGTATAAAGCCAAAAATTTATGTCGAAATACTATCACTTGTAACTTTCAATCTATTTATCCAAAATTGTTGAGACCTCGAAAATAGAAGCACATAATAGCCAAGAATAACATATTATAACTTAGATCTTATTACACGAGCAATTCTGGATCAAAATACCAGATTAAGATGTCTTCATTTTGTTTATCGGATTAGACAAATTGTCAATAGTTAATGTTGGCATCAATGACAACACATTAAAAGGGTTCCTTCTTCTTTCTTTCAAAAATCTACCCCTTTTTCATTGATGGAAACATGTGCCAAAAATGAATCTCCAAAACTCAAAACATACACCATCATCAACTGTCTTCAAAACTTCAAACTTGCATGATCTCCCCCTTACGCAACTTCTCAATTCTCATTTTTTTCAACTTCTCCAACACCAAAACTTCTACCCAATTCTTCTCCCCCTTTGACATCAAAGACAAAGGGTGTTCTGGTAACACACATATGAACTTTAAAATTGACGCATACGTACAGATGAATAACTGAAAACAACTAAAATAATGAAAGAATATACAAGTGAAGAATGTTCAATTGGAGGAGGATGCACCTTCCAACTCCTTAAGGATTGCTTGTCAGGCATATTTTTCTTCATTCCAAATATTTTTGGCTACAATAAGTGATTTACACATTGATTCTAGCCCTACAATGTTCTCCTATCCCTCTTCTAGAGTACTTGGATTCAGATTAATCTTTGTAAGCTTCTCTGCATCAGCAAGGGCACTAGATACCGGTATATTATTGGTCTTCACCAAGTCCCCAAGCCATCCAAATCTCCTTATTATGTCTTCTTTTTATCGTTGTAGAGTGAAAAACTTATTTTGTAGATTGAAAATGGCAATCCAAGACGTATAGTCTCTATCATGTGTGGGGTCATAAGCTTTGGAGGCATTAGTTATTTGTGGCTCAATAGAGTCTATTAAGTCCTTAATGCCTTGAGTGGCATCCGACCACCTCATGCAATACAAAATCAAGGTTTTAGCCTCATCTTCACATTCCTTCACATCCTTTAAGGAATTCTCCACTTTCTCATATGCAGATGCACATCTATCCTACAACTCAAGTAGCCTCTTCTCTACAAATCTCGACTCAACATCCTTTTTGGTCCACTCCTTCAGATCAGAGGCATGCTCCTTAAGAAAATCAACTAGAAACTTTAAATTTTTAATAGGAGGCAAATAATGATTAATTATGGCACCGAGAGTAGCATCTTGTAGAGACCTAATAGCATCATTAATCAGTTCTATCCCCTTTTGGTGTGTTTCTATAATTTCTTTTCTACTGGAGGCATGGAAGACGTCTTCGAGCTCCAACTCTTGAATTGGTAAGATCTTGTCCAGATCTATACTACCTTGGTACATCGGGAGATGTATCAATTGGGGAGGAATAGCCGGTTGAAACTTCATCTACTTTGTCAAAATACCCTTAAGATATTTACTGGAAGGTTCTTTGGATTACTTTGGTAGCTGCATGATCTTTTGAGACTCTTCTTCATTCTTTTCAACGTCGGTCTCTTCTTTATTCTCCTCTTTCTCCTCTTCCCCTTCTTTGTTGGAGGTATTTTCCTTTTGTTTATCTTTGTTTTCATCCTCCTCTTCCTTACCATATTTCTTCTTGTCATCTCTTTCTTTTCCTCCTTCTTTTTCATTTTCATCCTTATCTTGATTATTTTCATTTTCATTTCCTATATTTTAATTCTATTTTTCAGCACCATCATCAACATTCTTTTCTTTTTCATTTTCGTGTCCTTGTTCTACATTATTATTTTCATTATTAGCACTGGTGGTCTTGTTAGTATCTTTCGAAGGAATAGAGATCTTTGGGGAAGCATCTGTATCATCAACCAGTGGTGGCAAGGACACCACATTCTCTGAATCATCAACAATATGCACATTTATTTTTCCCAAAACTGGTAAACCTATATCCAAAGGAATATTTTCCTCTACATCAATGACCTTTTCATTATCATGCTCCTTTTCTTGAGTGGTTCTAGATGATGAAGCAACAATCATCCCAAATTTCTTTGCTATATCTCTAACAGTGTTTACTGTATCCTATTTCAGTTTATTTGCCCGATCCTTTTCTCTATCCATAAGTATGGTGACTCTTTGTTTCACTTTGAATTATTTAGTGTACAATTCAATCAGTGTAGCCTTTTCATTCTCAGATAGAGAGGATCCAATTTCCTCTAAAGCATTAGATTTCATCTTGTCATCAACTTCAACTGCTTCATGCCTTCTTTCCACCAAGGCCTCCCACACAACACTAGGAACCTTCTTCCTAATGTTATTCATAGTTGAGTCTAAAATTATAATGTACTATATGATGGCTTCAATTATTGTTTTCTTATATTCTTCATCCACTTCATCATATAATTGTGTAGTTCCTTCTAACAGATCATCATGCTCTAACATATTACTGACCAAAACATCTAATTTTATTGGAGTACGAGCTCTTATCAGATGATTTTTTGTCTTCTTTTTCTTTTTAGGCTTTGAAGAGCCTTCCTCTAATTTCTTCTCCTGCTTCTTCTCAAGCTTCTTATGGATATGTACAATGAAATCCTCCTTTTCCAATTATATCTCCTCTTCTTTGTAAGTGTGCACAATGTCAACCTTCATCTTCTTTGTTCTAGTGCTCACCTCTTGTGAGGCACCTTCATCACTTGTGGTGGCAGTACTTCTCCTTTTTTTTGTAAGTTGTTCTTCATGCTCAAGTCCAGGCTCAATTTCCTCTTCCATAATAGTACTCATATTCCTTTCCCTAAATGATTTTATCTTTTTCCTTCTTCCAGAGGTAGCAGGGGCTACTTCCGAAGGTAGTAGGGGTTGCTACCAGAGGTACATTATTTCTTTTGCTCATTCTTGTGCTTTTTTAGGAGGGTGTAGAAACTTCTTCAACTACTGGAGCACTTGGATCCACCTTCTTTCCTTTTGCAACAACTATGTCATAGGGCTTAGGCAATGCAGAGGAAGGGGTGGAATATGTTCTTTTTGATCTCTTGGTTTGGAGGACTCACCAGCTACTTTGTCTTGTCTTTCTACAAAAAATTCCTTAATCTTTGTACTTCTTCTTAAAGTCCATGTTTCACAAAGTATTCATTTACTTTCTTTGTTACTCTTTTCTTCCTTGCAGGTGCTAATAGTTCCTCATGAACTTCTTATGATTTTTCATCATATGTTCCATGTATTGGAAGAGAGGAGTCCTTAGGACTCTTTATCAACAAATAAACATATCCCTCAACATATTTCTCAGTAACTTCATATCCGAGAGACTCAATCCATACTGTCCTAGTTTCAACAACCTCTATTATGCATTCATCAGTAGAAACAAGAAAAGTGATATCCTTAGCATACTTCTCCACTAGATTCTGGGGAATCCTTTCTCTATAATGCATATTCTTTTGAAACACTATGAAAAATGTAGTCAATGCATCATCTTGAGCCTTTTAGTCACCTATGTTGTGCATACAATCAAAAATTTGATGTCCCTCCAGTCTGCTTCTATACCATACAATGTCTTTTCTACTGAGTAGCTCTCTCAAAAAGTAAAATAACAAACACATAACTAGGGTTATAAATTTGAATGAATACTTCTTCTCTCTAGTTTTCTTTAGGATTTCTAGAAGTTGCTGCTAAAGCAACTCACATAGATCATAGTCTTCCCCATTCACAATCATATCATGAGTAACATAAATAGCAGTTGTAAAAACTGAATTATCCCTACTTGTAAAGTAAATTTTGTGACCTATCATAATTGAGACATATTTTACAATAGGGTTCCTGATAGGTTTTGTTGTCAAATCTCTCTTATCAAAGGTAGCACTAGTTAACTCCATAACCACATCGTTCTTCACAAATTTCAAAACTGGTATAGGTCCGGTATCACACAACCTAGTCACAACCTTAATCAACTCTTTAGAAATCAATTTGGGCATGTTGGTCCACATAAATTTTTCATGTGTTCTACTCAATGCTTGCCTCACATACTTAGCATCCATATTATTGCTATAGTTAGGGAACCAATTCCAAATATCAAGCTTCTTTCGCACTAGGTTAATGTACTCAGGTTTTATCAAGAAATCATCTCTAGTCAGCTCATTTGACCATATATCTTTAATCTTCTAGTGATTATATTCATCCAAATTGTCATGTATGTAAGCCTTAGTTACCTCTATGGGTAAAATCCTATGAGGAATCTTTGAAAAAGCATTGTTGAGGTCGTTATCAAAGAATTTCCATGAATACCTTTTAAATTTTGGTCTAGGTCTCTAAATGATGTTGATGATAGTTAGTGTAGCCATTATAAATTTAATTCAAAATCAAATGCTTATGAAATCACTTCTATTTCAAAGAAAAAATATCCGTAAATACCTTTTATGTGTACAATGGGATCTAGGGTTTACACCAAATTGCTTTGAATCTCCTTCAATACTCTTTCAATTTGCTTTGGTTTCTTCAAATGTACAAAAGTGATTAAAATCATCTTAGAAACTCACTTTATGTCTTTTGGATTTTCCCTAATTTCACATTAATTGATTCAATTTCCAAAAAGTTGGTAAACACTTCACTGATACACTATAAGCCCTAAAATGCTCTGCATTTCATCAGATTTGCATATTTTTTGTTGGTTTCTTTTCCAAAAGCTTAAGCATGTCATTTTACATCATATATCTTTGTTTCACTCCCTGACACCTCATATTTCTAGGGGGTTGTTTGATTTTATTGCTATTGCTCCCCCTAAGCCCATGCCTAGGTTTAATTTCCAAGAGAATTATCTACACTAGAGGGAGGTACAAATACATTTGATTCATCTTTGTTCTTAGGTTCCTCTTTATTTCTCCAAATATTCTCCATTTCCTTCTTTACTTTAGTAGGATCAATTTTCTTCATAGGTTCATTCCTCTTTCCCAAATTAGTCTTCCTTCCATTCTTACTTCTGTAAAATCTTGAAATGTGTCTAGGTTTGTTGTAACTATAGCATAAAACATTTTTCTGACTAAACTAGCATCTATTCAATCTTGATCTGCACTGGTTAGCTTTATGTCCAAAAATATTGCATGTATAATAGTAACCATTGAAATATTGAACCATTTTACCAACATTATATCTATTCATCATCTGACTTCTACACTTAATAGCTCTATGTCCAAATTTATTGCATGCAAAATATTGTCCAGAGAAGGATCCAACATATTGATTAATTATACTTCTACATTATATCGTCTTATATCCAAATTTATTGAATGAAAAGAAAATACTATTAAAATATGAGTACCTTTGAGAATTTGGTTGTTTGATAAGGGGTCTTCCAGCATTGCTTCTTTGATTTATGAATTGCTTGTCATTGAATTGAGTCTTGTTTTGATTTTTAGCCTTGTTAGGGGTCTGATTTTCCTTTGAGATTTCTCCTTCATGAAGTACCAAACAACCTTTATATTTATATGGTCTTTGTCCAACAATTAGTTCATCAAGCATTGTAGTACTTGTTTTGAACTTGTCCTCATGAGCTCTTGCTTTTTCCAGATCAAATTTCAGAGTTACTACTTCTTGTTCAAGTCTTGTGCATTCATCAGTCTTTCTTTGTACCACTGTATTCAGGAAATCCTCAATTATTTTGTTTCTTCCACTTGCACTTTCAATCCATTGATGTATTCATTTTCTTTCTTCAATTGTTAATTGACTTGTCTATGTCTCTCTCTAAATTTCTTGATTTTTTCTCTCAACTTTTTGATACATTGATTTTCTTCCTCTAGGTTTTCCTTTAGACTTTTGTTTTCACCTTCAACTCTGTCAAGATCTTCAAGAGTAGCTTTACGTTCATCTTCTATGTATTCAATTGTAGAAATTTCTTTCAGAGGAGTAGGACACCTTTTATTAGCCATGTGTTCAATCTCCAAGATCTTCCTCAAGCTATTAGGCTTCTCAGAAGGAACCAAGCTCTAGGGATAACTTTAAGAAATCTTGTATATTTTCGGATAAAAATATTAATTTTATTGGCGATTTTTTTCGTTTTTTGAAAAACAAAATCCCAATTAGTGAATCTTTTCTAATCGCTAGAAGTTTGTGGAAAATCCTGGTGAATTGCAAATTTTTTTAAACCAATAAAATATTTTCATCGGTGATTAAAACCTTTTTTCAAACCAATAAACTATTTCCATTGGCGTATTAAACCTATTTTCAAAACAAAAAAACAAAATTTGTTGGCGATTAAAACTTTTTTCAAACCAAAAAAATATTTTCATTGGTGAATTAAACCTATTATCAAATGAATAAGAAAAAATATTGGAAAATTAAACATAATCTCAAAATAATAAAAAAAATTAGTGGCAAAATAAACATATATGCCAATAAAAGATCATTGCATGGCTGGTGAAAATATCAAATGCTACAATTACATATTGTTCTATTTTGGGACAAATTTTCTGCACATTCAAATTCTTTCATAAAGTGTCCAAAATGGGGACAAGTGTCAACATATTTATTATGTCTGAAGCCAGATTTTAGCACAAATTAATAAAACCTAGGAGCATTCGATGAATTTTTAATGGATGGCTATAATTGCATTCCAGAAGTAAATCTCCGAAGCATTATACTTGTGAATTGAAACCTTTGGAATAACACTAGAACCGTTAGATGTAGAAACGTGGCGAGATCAGAACCCACCATTCCTTACCTTCATATCGCTCATCGCAGTAATTGAAATAAACAATTAAACTTTTCTACGATGACTCTATATAAAGGAGTGATACAAGAACTTAAGTGGCAGAAATATGCACATGCATAAAGTTTGTTTTAAAAGAGGGACCACCTAGGAATAATGTAAGAATAGGGATTATAAGCTTAAGAAATTTTTACGCAAAGGATGTAAAGGCAAAACAAGGCCGAATTATCAACCTTATAAAATAAATGAATCCCCAGACCAAAGTAATGAATGAAATATGTGTGAAGGATATGCCATATGTTTGTAGCCAAATGTCAATGCAAATCAATATAACCATGATCATTCGATGAATTTTTGATGGATGGTTGTAGTTGCATTCCGAAAGGAAATGTCTGAAGCTCTAGTCTTTTGAATTCAAACCTCCGGAATAACACTGGAACCGTTATATTTCCAAAAATCAATGGTTGACATTTTAATATTTTTTAAATGATGTCATTATCTTCATTCTGACTTCTATATATACTTCACCAACTTGATGTTTTTCATGTCATTTATAATATCTTTGGCTTTGATTTCTTTCTTCTCTATTCTAAATTTAACACAATGACCAAATGGCCAAGGCATCCCATTCCTCACTAAATGCCGACCCTTGTAGTACCAATTTTGGTGCAAGAGCACCTACACCTTGTGAAGTCTAAGTTGATAGCTAGGTGTGTCTTGTGTTCATTTATGCTTAATAAGGTCTGAAGGACCAGTCATAATGTAATTTGAAAAGGTTTTGAATCATTTAGTTGAATTTGTCAGTTTGATTCATAATGCAAAAGCCATGTGAAATCATGAGTTTTAAGGGATATGGGGAGTAGGGTCTTATTCCATGTTAAATAAGGTCTCAATGAGCATTTTAAATGTATTGGAGGGCTTAATAGGTCAGTTAGGTGGTATTTGCAAAATCAAGTTGATCAAGTTGTAATGGGGTAGTGATTAAGAGCAAAATTGGCAAAAATTGTCATCTTAGACTCTAACAAAAGGTGGTTATGGTAGTTGGTCGGTTCAAGGGGTGGTTTGGATGTTATTACATGATATATTGTTGTAAGATCTCGAATTGAGGCTGTTGGAGAAGTTTGGAATGAGTTTCTAATAAGAAGTTTGCTGTTTTTTTGTGTTTTCCATTAAGAAATTGCTGATCCTGTGCATTGTACGACCTGTACGTATTGTTTTACACTACAAGCCTATTATGGTTGGATAGATAATTGAATAAAATTTCTTTTGGCGTTGGAATGGTGTGATTTCATTAAAAATTGAGTGAGATATCCTTGTTTTACTGCCGGGTGGTCTCAAATCCCATGTTTTTCCTATTTTTCTGAACTTTGCAAGCATTGTACGGATCTGTACCACCACCATATGATCTGAGACTTATATCATCTTGTAGGGGAATGAAATAGATTTCATATGAATCCAATTAGAGGTTCTAATATTGAGTTTTGAGAGAGATCTCTTCATTTTTCTGGGACTGCCTGTTTCTAACTAATTTGAGGGTTTGATTGGTGTAAAAAAATGATGTTCTAGTCATTCCACTTGCTTTCCAGCCCTGTAACTCAGTGGAATGACTTGTTTCATGGTATTTTAGATGTACCAACGGTTTGGGAGGAAGAAAATACAATTTGTATGGTTTTAGGGTGATGCCCTAGGGTGTTTTCATGAGTTTTCCATGTGAAATTGAGGAACTAAGGTAAGGTTTTGGAAAAATATGAATGGAACTGTATATATGATAGTGTTTTGAGTTTGTGCAGGTCATTTTATGAAGGTCTGAGGTAGTGGAATGTTAAGATAAATCTTGGAACCCCTATTTTCATTAAACCCTCCTCAAATTGGCTTAAAATGAGGTTTTTGTGGTTTGGCAAGTTGGAGTAAGTTTCCCTTGAGAAAAATTGTGTTTTTGGGAGTTTGAATATGTGTTCATTGCTTCACCAATAATTCCATGGGGCTGTTGAATTTTTGAAAGGTAGTTTCTTTGTAAATCAGTCCTAATTAGCCTATTTAGGACAGCGGTGAAGGCTTTGTTTGAGGCACATGTTCCAAAACAACATCTGAAGATTTTGACACAGGTTATGTAACTCCTTAATGGGTATCTAAATCACTAATCTATTGGTAAGGTCATTTGGAAGGTTTGAGAGTTAAGTCCCAAAAACAGGGTCTGCTGTCCTACAAGCTTGCCTAGGTGACATAGAGGGAAAGAGCCAATATTGAGTTAATAACTTGAAAGGTGAGTTGGAATCATTTTGTGTTGTTCAAATAAGAGGTTTGGAATCCCTCCTCTGCATCAAATTTGGCCTCTTCTTCTATTTGGAACAAGGGCCTTTCATGCCTCCTTATTGTATCTAGCACAACTGCATCAACAATATTCCATTCAGGCAAAAATAATATACCACTTTTTTGCACAAGTGCTCTGCCTTCTTTATCTGTGATACCTTGGAATTCTTTCCTCATCAAATTCCTTACATTTGCTTGAATAATCCCCTTAGGAAGTTCTAGATGCAGGCTCCTCTCTTTTTCCACATTCTCTGCATATTCTTGAGCCTTAGCTCTCCACACAAAATCTTTTAACGCTTTAGTCTCAATAAAAGAGTCATCTTCCATAAATTCCTTGCAGGCTTCTTGCCTCAAGTCATCTGTATTGTTCAAATCACTTATATCAGGCTTTCCCAGTCTAAGGCTTATTTTTTATGAGCTTGATGCAACCTCCCTTGGGGGAGAAGGCATTCCTTGTTGCATCTCTTCAGGTGTAACCAAGATGTCATCTTCATTTGTTTCAGGGTAATCAACTACCCCTCTCACCTTAATCCTTTTCCTCTTGGCTGGTGGCTGCTCTAATGGAGAAGGACCTCTCAAAGGTGAATCGATATCAATTACAGTAGGTGGAACTTTTCTAGGAGGTGATGGGACTGACTTCACAGGAGAAGTTTCCCTTGACCCCTCTGATGCAGTAAGGGTTGGTAGTATTTGGTGCTTCTTTATTACCTCCTTCCTGGAGTACACTCTAACTTTCTGGGGTGGCTGGTAGGAGGGTCTTTCCTCATCTTTTCTTGTTGGTTTTTCTTCTACTTCCTTTTCTTTCCCTTTGTCTGTGATTGTGTGTACTTCCCTGAAAACCAACTATGCTCTCAAAATTGTCAAGAACATACATGAATTTGTTTAACTCTCCCTTAATGTTGGGAAGAGGATCATAGTTGGGATCTAGTCTTTGAACCTTTTCCACCATCTTGTTGAAGGAAAGATACATGACCTTTCTTTCATCTTGGAGTTGAAAATCAAATATATTCCTGATTACTTTGCCAGGATAATAAAAGTTGTGAGCAAAGGAGCCACTCCTATTCTTTTCCTTCAAGGCAACAATGAAGCCCTCAGTGTCATGATTCCTTGGGCGCACTGTTTTCAAATTGTATTGTGCAAGAATCTCTCCCAAGTCCTTCCATCCTCCCTTGACCATTACAAAATCTGCAAATACTATCCACTCAGGGAAGAATGAGCCTTTCTTCAGTTGCTTTGGTAAATGTACCATTTGTGCTCCTCCCAATTATCTCATAATCTCAATGAATCCAATCCTCAATGGCACATCTCTTGGAAATGCATAAGTATTCAAATTTATGTTGTACACCATGAAAATGGTTGTGTTGGGGTATGGAATGATGCCCCCCCAATTATGAGCTATCTTGAAATCAGGCCTCCTCTCTAAGGGCTTCAAAAATTCATGTATCTCTTTGGGGATCCTTGGTGGATCATGAATCAGGAACCTCCTTAGTTTTGAAGCAAAAACATTGTGGAACACCACATAGTCAAATTTCAAATCATCTTTATCAAGAATTTGACTCCAACTTTGGACTAGCAATTCAAGATCACCCTCTACTTTCCTTAATGTCGTATCTTCACTAAAATGATTTTCTCCCTTGTATAAAAACATGTGCATCAAAAGGGAATACCACCAAAATCTGACTGAATTCTTCCCAGCCTTTAATGCAAGCAAAACTTGATGAATTTTTTTTGCTAAGTATGTGGCATAGTCATAAACTACATTGTAAGCTACATGTTGCAAATGTGCTGCCATATACATGTAATCCCTTGGAATGGTGTTTGGTTGATCATAACCAATGATTTGGCACAAGGAGTACACTGTCTTCTTGAAGTAATTGGAAAAGTACTTCATGGGAAAGGGTTGCTTTTCCTCTTTACCAATCCTTATATATTTTCTAGACTTCCCAACCTTAGTACTTGCAGTGTGTATGGGTAACATTGTTGTCTTGAACAAAACCTTAGCATTCTCATATTATTTTATGAAAATGTCAAGATCAATGGGGATCATGTCCTGACTCCACTCATGCAACTTGAATTTTTTTGCAATCTCTTCCTTGGTTATCTTAACCATTTCAGCACCATCATATGCCCTAACCACTCTAGAATCAAGGTCATACCTTGCAGCCATGTCTTTCAATAGGTCTACATCCATGTATATGTTTGGGATGACCAACATCCCCATATCTAACCTCTAGGTGTTACAAATAGGGACCCCACAATTTTTGTTCCCAAACTAGTTTTTGAAGAATTTCCATCCAGTGTAGGGCAACTCGACATCCTTGATAAAATGTTGCTTGTCCAGTAATCCATCTATAATTCTAGGGTCATAGAATAGGGCTACTCCCTCGACCTTCTTGCTAGTTGAGGGTTTTAATTGATCAATAATGTCTTGGGAGATAGGCCTGTACACTGTTTCAAAATCGAGAACTTGTACTTTGGGTGGCATTGGTAACATGGTGGGTTTAGACTAATCTAGGGTTTCGACATAGAGAGGTTCAAAACCTAGCTTTTCTATTCAAAACCTAGCTTTTCTATTCAAAACCTAGGTCACGACTCGAAGGTACAATTTTAGTGGGTTTGATAGAAATTCACAACTTATATGCAATTTCAAACCACTATAAAGCAGCTAGAGAGCACACAAACCAATTCAATTAAAAGACATATTGAATATTTACCCTAATTCAAGATAGTTTGGATAAAGCGCAAAGAATGGCATTTTTTTACTTACAATTTTTTTGCTTGAAGGAAACCCTAATTTTGACTACATTGAACTTTGGAATGCTCTTCTCGATCTCCTGGATGCTTCAAACGCATTTGCAATCTTCAATTATGAAAAAAACCAATCTTTTATGTGTATTTAGGTTGAGATTGGGCAGCTCTAGATGTCTTTTCTGCCATTAATACTCACTCGCGTGAAGCAGAATGTCTCTCATGTCCACATCTTTGATTTTGAATATCAACCATCAATCTCCTTGTGAGATGGCACTTTGGATGACTCAAATTGAGTCAACAAGGTTTGAATTTCCATCACCATCGTTCACCTATCCTTCGACTAATAAAATTCTGCCAACTAGAATGCCGACTTATTCGATCTATGGGCTCCACCTTCTTTTGCAAGCGGGGGAAGAAATCACATATCGTTTTCTCGCTAACCCCACTACTTTTCATAAAACATTATTTTATTCTCATGAGGTGAGCGGGGAACAACTTAAATTAATTCTCAACGTTGGATGTGGATTGTTGATTTAAAACCTTAAGACGCCGAGTATGTGAGTGGATACCGGGCCCCACACTTGCAATGAAACATGTGTCTTTAGCTCGCTGACCCCGCAACATTTCAAAAAGTATTATTTTATTCCCACGAGGCTGGCAGGGAATGACCAAGATCGAATCTTTTGATCTAACGGTCGACAAATCTACACATGCATAAAAGTTGGTTTTAAAGAAGGGGACCCACCTAGATCAAGGAGACAAAGACCCTTGAGATTAATGACTTAAGACTTAAGTCATTCTTAACTTAAAAAATATTTTTGCCCGACTTAGGAAGATTAAAGCAATGGTAATGTTGGATGACCGACAAACCTAGACCAAGGGGAACAACTAGGATGAAATCCTTAGATCCAACCGTCGACAAATATTAACCATTGATTTGAACACCTTTAGTCATTGGTGCCTTCGAGCAGTGGTAGGACCCTCCAAAAGGGTGTCCAGGTGTCGCCTGCTTGCTATCACACCAATTCCTTAATTTGATTAATTTAATCCCGCAGGATGGAGGGGAACCAATATAAAGTAGTCAATGGGACCCACCAAGCATAACGAAGGATTTTAATAAGCATGTGCACTTATTACATGACTTAAAATGAGCCACCTATCTAGGTTTATAACATGAATGATATTGAGAGAATATTAAAACCCAAACTTAGGGAAAGAACAAGAATTAAAGAATGTATGACCCACATAAGACAAGGCAAGATTTATAAGGATTCTATGGGTAGCAATCGGGAACACTAGGCTCAAGGGGCTAGTGAGTAAACATACAAAAAGGCATAAGATATGACTTAAGAGACCAGGAACAGGTAAAACCCAATCAAATTCAAATTAGATTATTAGAATGTAGGTAAACAGAAAAGATACTATAATATCTTTAATTTTGAATATAATATCGACCTATCTTGCTCTGCAGTATTATATTCACTATCATTTGACTCAAAATAATCAACAGTTATTTATAAGTTATGGATGTTAAACTGTTAGCTTTTGTTCAAGGAATGGATTAATATTCCTTTTAGTTATTTATCAAATATTGTGTGAATGGCAATGTAATAGGAATTTATAAGTAGTGAGATAAGTGTTGTTCTTTAAAAATGATGCATAATCACATATCAAATTCAATACCGTGGAATAAAATATAAAATATAAAATATCACAATTTTATGGAATACAATATAAAGTATCATCAACTACAGTTTGGAATATGATTCATGAAGTGCAATATAAAATAAAATATCATGAAGTGCAATGATTCACAAGTTCATGGTATACAATATAAAATATCATCAACTACAGTTTGGAACAATGGAAACTGATTCATGAAGTGTTGTATAAATACCTAAAAGCTGCTAATTCACTTCCATTTCCCAAATGGAGTCAGGGTCCTAAAACTGACGTTCATCTTGAGATAAAGTAAAAGAGTCATCTCTATTCTGAGTCTGCTCTTCATTTTCTTTAGCCCGCGTCTCAAATTCAACGTTCATTGTGTCACTGTCATTTGTCCCACTGCAACTACTAGTGCCACCAGTAGCAACATTTGGAATTGGAGCGTTGCACAACACGGTCCCTCTTCTTTCACATGTGGACCTCGAGATTGTGAGTGCCCTTTCAAAAGGAATTTTTTTGACATTATACATAGTTCCTTTCATCCTGCAACAATTTTCCAAATTCTTGTCTAGTTTGTTTCTTAACTTTGATTTAAAAAATTCCAATGAACTGAAAACTCTCCCATCCTCCACTGACCCCAATATCATTGTTTGACATAAATCAACAAGTTTATTTTGATATCGTACCACACAATATTTCACTCTGACCTAATTTTGTCCAAACCTTTGTTATTGATCTTGGTTCAAAGGCCTTCTCCATGCCCATGGAATCATACTGGTCCCTCATAGCTATTGAAAAAATATTAATTGTTGTCTAGGCTTATCTTCATTTAAAATTCCTTCTTTTATCTACTCATTGTATGTTACACTTTTCAAAATTGTTCGATCAAGATTTTTACTTTATCATTAAAATATTTTGGGTTATCTCAGTTTACCCAAAATTGAGGATACACAATACCCATGGCTTCAAGTATTTTATGTCAAGGGAATCTTTCACGAATCTTTGAGGAAAGAGATTTTGCAATTTCCTTCAAATTATCACTAATGGATTTAAAAAGACCGTTAAAATATTCCTCGTTAACAACTACTTCTTTGCTAGAGCACCTGGCTGCCTTACAATGGTACATTGGTATCTCATATCCACGTACATAGATACATAAGTTCCTACTTGCATTAAACTATAAATAATTATGAGGATTATTCAAATTAGTAATTTTTTTCCACATGAAATAATTTGGGATTTCTTTTGTTAGATCTAGATATAGATGATCAAGGGCCAAGCATGTATGTTTACGTAGTTTGGCATATTCATAAATATACATAGCTCTATCTTGGGCTTTCTTCACAAGATTTTTCATTACATCTAGCATGGGGAGAAGACTAGCTAAAGTCAAGATGTCTCTATATCGCTTAACCTATGTAAGAGGTCAGGAGCTTTGTCTATTGTGCTGCGATTCTCGTACATTACTCCAATCAAGGATTGATATTTTGAAAGAAATTGTTGCATTGGTCCATGTAGGGAGATCCATCTGGTGTTGACATCCTTGAGAATCTTGTTTCTTGGTGTTATTTCCTCAATAAAATTTTGAAATTCTATGAAACGTTTGGGACTTCGGAAAAAGTATGCGTATATCTCATGAACTAGATTTTCAACTTTTGATACTGTAGGAAACTTGCTTACAATTTTGAATGCTAAATTCATTATGTGGTCCATGCAGTTAATTCCAAGCATGTATGGTGCACAAGTAGTTTGTAACTTTGTGCAAACACCACTCCTTTGACCTTGCATCACTACAACTCCATCAACTCCTACACACACCAACATTTTGGCAATTGTCAACTCATCCATACTTGCAATTTAATCAAAAATTTCTGGACTAGTTCAAACAGATTTTACGATGTTGAATTATCCTTCATTTTATGAACACATAGAAGATGAGCTTGGAAACTATGTTGTTCTATAGTATACAAATGCATATAGACCTAAGAAGTATTGTCTATTGTAGTAACTTCATCTAAATATAATGCAATGAAGTTTGACTCTTTTACTTTCTCCTCTAAATCTTCTTTTCCACTATAGCAAGACAATTTTCCCATTCCCATCTAGCGTTTATTGACCAATGTGAGAAGGGAAAGTAAGGAACACCCAAAAAAGATAATAAATTAGAATATTTTGGGTAGAATGTCATAGGACACACTCTGGAAAAAATATGAAAAACAACACTCATCTGAACAATTTTTGATAGATTTGCTCCTTCCATTGCTTTTCCAAATTGAGCCTCAAGTGTACCTTGACATGTAGCAAGCTTCAAAATTCTTTTATTATTCTCTTCATATTCTGCATCATACTTAACATGAATACATTTTTCCTTTGATTTCCATCGTACGACTGATTGTTCCTTTCCTTCTATGATTTGTTTTTCATAAACTTTACTGATATGATTTTTTATAGTGTCAAGCTTTAGCTACAACTTCTTGTCTCTTCTACATTTCCAAATACAAATCATACACATGCATTATGTTTCACTTTCAACATCATTTTCTTTCCCTGCTGGTACAATGAATGGGTACTTTGACAATGAACCAAGTTTAAAATTCCTTGTCATTTCCCACTCGCGCCCCATTTTTGATGTGCCTTTTCTTTTCCTGCTACCAACATAATCTTGATCCAAGTCAATTATCTCATTCTGGCTAACCAGGGTATCCCTTGGAACATCTTCTGTGGTATTGCCATCCTCATTTGATACATTTAACTCAATGAAAATCTCACCTTGACCTTTTGGTGGTGGTGAGGTATTGTGAATGTCTTCTTTAATAATATTTGGTGGAAGAGTTGATGATGTAGCTCCTCGTTGATATGATGGATCAGAAGCATTGCCAATTCCAAAGTAAGACTGTATGGTACCTCTACATTTTGGGCATTTTGATGGCCTCCCAGTCCCTTCACCACCCCGAGGAGTCTTACCCTTGCTGCTCGACATATTGATCTCTCATTTTGAATAAAAGCTAGAAAAAAATGTTTTCTTGTTTAAGAATGATAGATAATATAGATCCCATTCACTACTCAACACCATCTTTAAGATTGAAGCAAGAATGGAAAAGAGATAAAGAAATCTTATAACTAATAAATTATCAAGAAATGATCACTCACCTTTAAGTCTACATTTTTGGATTTTATTGTTTTCCAAATTGAGAACCTCAGAACTGAACAAAATGTGTAAGAATAAATGATAGTTTTGATTGTATTTATATCAATCCATATTTGGCGAATTCTGTGAGATTTTTAAATGGTATATTAAAAACTCGGTGAATCCCACGTGCTTATACAATGATACATTATAATTTTCAATGTGAAATGTTTCCTCAAATGTAATTATTTTTTAATGTTATTAGTGAAATAGGTCCTCATAAGCAACTATTTATAAATTTTAATTCACGAAATGGGTCTTCACAAGAAACTATTTGTAAATTTTAATTGGTGAAATGGGTCCTGATACAATGTTGTTTTAATAGTATTGGAAAATATGTAGGTATTTTATTACATGCTTCTGAGGTTCTAGGCGAAAATATTAATTGGTCCATTTGAAATGCATAGTTTTTTATGGTGAATTTGTTGCTCAAATATGCCTCATAAGAAATAATTTTGTTGAATGGACATGCATTCGACCGATAATTTGTAAAATCCGAGCAATTTGGACACCCTATTGGGTGCGATTAATTTTCCAATTTTGACTTGGCTGATTTCTAGAACTCGCCAATTGGAAAAGACTCGCCACTAAAGTTTTCCCTAGTAATGCTCCAAGCCACACGCCTAGGACATTAGTTTATTGAACATTTTTTTGAAATGACAACAACTAAGATGTGACAACAACATATCACACTTTTACAACAATGTGCACACAAGTTTCATGTAAACACAATGACATAAGGACACTAACCACACAAACAATCTCACCATTTTATAAGAAAGTTTGTACTAGTGGAAGACTTACCAATTGTAGGATGAAGCCACTACAATGAACCTATGAGAGGGGAAAACAACACCCAAATGAAAATTTGGTACTAACCCATGATCACATTCTCTCACAACCCAACACAAGCATAGGATGAGGGAACCATCAAACTAAAATCCACATCAATACAATCTTAAAAAATTGAACAAACACCATAGTAACCCATACAAATGACGAATTTATTAGGACCTAAAACCCCTTGACTAGATGAATCAATTATTAGTTTCTAGAACAAGGAGTAGGACTAGGGTAACCACCACCTTCAATCCACTCAACACACCACTTAAACAACATCTAAACACAAGGGAAAACCTTCCCAAGAGGTTACCTTATTGAGATGTACAAGCCCTCCACCAACTAGAATGAGAAAACCTAGCCTTAGTTTTGGTTCCCAAGACAAGCACAACCTTCAATAACTACAATGAATGAGACATAACAAAAAAAAGGCTAAAAAGTAATGAAAATGATGAGGAAATTGAAAAGGTCCTAGACATCCAATCCTACCGCACTTTAGCCCACAAAGGAGATAACTCCCAAGGGCTAGGGAGAAGACAAGAGGCTCCAACATGAGAAAAATGACATAAGGGTGAAGGGGAAAGGTGACCTATGCCTCCCATGCACCCAATACCACACAGGAAAGACCGAAATGGCCCCCTCAATGAGGCGGGTCCTCACACGCTAAAAGAACACATAAAGCACAAGAGATTCAATTAAAAATTGCAAGTTTTCTAAACTTATGATTCATTTTAAAGAATAAATTAAAGTGTTCTCTATCTTCATTTTAACAAACATATAAGGAATTTAAGAGAATACAAGATAACAAGTGTGTTCAAATCTAACACTGAATTATATAAAACCATCCTTAGAAATGATACCACTTATGTGGTTGGTTTACAATTAATCCACTTATGAGGTTCCATTAACATCTTACAATTGAGAAGAGTACTTAAATGTCCTTCAAATTTAATTTTTACAAAATATTATAATAATGAAAATGAATTAAAGTATTTTCGAACTTGCTCATGATTCTTGATGGTGTAGTCATAGATGGAGGGTCCAGAAAGGGTTGTCCAACCATGTAAACTTGAGTTCAACACAACAAAAATAACAAATGAAATGCTCAACAAATATAGATTATTATTGATTCAACAACTTGAAGTCTTACATGCATCAAATGCCTCATATGCGAAATAACTAGGGCTCACAAGTCTGCCATAAGGGAATTATAGATATTACAATTAGCACAAGGCCTTATTACACTCCATAGCCCAAAAAGCTAGATTTAATTACAAACTAGTACTAATGATCTACTTTATTAACTACTAAATTACCTTCCAAATGATTAAAAATGATCTTAAATATGAATCTTTATCCGTAATTATGATTCGTGTCAAACTCAATGGTTTACAAACCCCAATGTATGATCAAGCATGTAGGTCGGCTTTAAAACATGAGAAGATTATCTATCGTGAGATGAAATGTACTACGAGGGTCCAAGAAAGTTCCCCTTGGACCAAAAATCCATGTATGATGTTCTATTAAGCTATGCATGCTGTGAAATAGGTCCACACAATAAGTCTGGACCTGGTCGGCCCTAAATGCTCTACTGGAGAATCAAAAGTGAAATTATGAGAGAAATAACCTTCTACAAAGAAATACAAATCTCCTAAAATCGGGATATGTTGTAGATGACATCATGTAGATGCTATATCCTACTCCACAAGCTAAGAAATGATACAACAGTAAAATACAGAAGAAACTATTGAGACAAATATAGAATAAAATGCAAGAAATATTTTTGGTTGATACAAGATTGCTTTACAACCAAGGATGCTCCTGCATCTGACACTCGAGGTTGGAAGAAAAGTGAGTCCCTCACTTTCTAGGGGCTAGAGGAAAACTAAAGCGGTCCACCTCAGCTTGATAAATCTATGATGAATCCTCCACTAGTCTGCCTTTCCACTTTACTAGATACTCCTTGTATTGCTTGTTCCTAGTGCTCCTCCCACTTATGATATCCAAGATATGCTCAATCTGCTCTGGTGGTTGATGTGGTAACTATTCCTCCAATCCAACTTCTTTGCTACTACCACTCGGTTGTCCTTCATGAAACCCATAAATGTTTGCAACAATGAAAATCAATGAAATACAAAGTTCCTTTGGTATCTCCACTTCATATGCATTTCTTGAACCAAACTTCATGAGAATCTTACATGGTCCAATCTTTCTCATCTTTAGCTTATTGTATGTTCCTACGGGAAATCTTTCTTTTTTGATATATACCATAACTTCATCACCAAAAAAAAAATTCCTTATGTCTTATTTTCTCATCTTCCTTCTCCTTGTACTTACTGTTCATGTCCTCCATGTGCTTCTAGACTTGACTATGCAATGTTTCCATAAATCTTAAAAATTCTTCTACTTCTGCACTCCTCTTATCTTCCATACTGATGTCTCTGAGCTCCACAACTCCTCTAGGATGTATACCTGTTACAATCTTAAATGGTGTCTTCCTTGTACTTCAATTCACTAAATTATTGTATGCAAACTCTGCTTATGGTAGAACTAAATCCTAATTTACTATCTTATCTCCAACCAAACATCTTAATAAGTTACCCAAACTCCTATTTACTACCTTTTTTTGACCATCTATTTGTGGGTGATATGCTGAAATAAACTTCAGGTCTGTCTTCATCTTCTTCCATAATATCCTCCAAAAGTATCCAATAAAATCTCTGTCCCTATGTGAAACTATACTCTTTGGTAGTCCATGCAATCTCACAATCTCCTTGAAAAATAAGTCAACAACATGCACAACATCATTAGTCTTCTTACAAGGAATGAAATGTGTCATCTTATAAAATTTGTTCACTACTACCATTATAAAATCATATCCTCCACATTCTTAGTAATCCCAATATGAAATCCATGATTATATCTTCTTAAGGTCTCTCCCTTATTGTCAAAGGTTTAAACAATCTAGTATTTTGACTGCTCCCTTTTTCTATTTGACAAATTTTACAACTTTGAACATACTTCTTGATATCCTTATATATCTGTGGCCAAAAATAGTGTTCACTCACCAAAGCTACTATCTTATCTACTTGAAAATGTCTTTCTAGTCCTACAATATGCTTCTCCTTAATCAAATTATCCCTCATTGAACTCCTTGGAATTTATAACTAATTTCCTTTGAACATAATATTTTACTGAATGAAATAATCCAACCACTAGCTCCTATCTATCACAATAGGTTCCTTACATGCAAGAAAATCATCGAAAAAATTTGGATAATCTTCATACATATGTTTCAGTTCCTTAAAACCCAACAACACTTCTATCCTCATCATTGTCAAAAAATTCCTTCTTTTTCTCAATGCATCTACAACTTTATTTGACTTACCACTCCTATGCTTCAACATAAACATATAAATTTGCAAGAACTCAACCCATCTCATCTGTCTCTGGTTCAACTTACCCTGACTATTCAAATACTACAAGGCTTGATGATCAGTGTACAACATAAATTCCTTAGGCAAGAAATAATGTCCACTTATTCAAGGCTTGAATTATGGCATAAAATTCTTGATCATAAAATAAATATCTCCTTCTAGCATCATTCAACTTGTCATTGAAATAAGCTATGGGTCTTCCTTCTTGACTTAACACTTCTCCTATTGTGTTTCCACTGGCATCACACTCAACTTGAAATACTTTATCAAAATCAGGTAATGCTAACACTGGTTGCTCTGTCACGTTTTGCTTCATCATTTTAAAATTTCTTTGTGCTCTGAATGTCCACTTAAAATATTTGTTGTCTCCTCTCATTATTTTTGTCATGGGCGTGCAAATGCTACTAAAGCTCCTTATAAATTTTTGGTAGAAAATTTCCAATCCATGGAATGTTCTTACCTCCCCAAATTTTATTGGTGTAAGCCACTCAATAATTTCCTTAACCTTCTTAGGGTCCATCTTCAATCCTTCAACAAAAATAACAAAACACAAGTATACCAACTCTGTCTCCATAAAGCTACACTTCTTGATGTTTATCAACTTCTCCTCTCTCAACCTCTACAATACTTTTATGATGTGCCACAAATTTTCTTCAGTCTTACTAAAAATAAGAATATCATCCAAATAGAAAATAACAAACTTACCCAAGAATTTCTTTTTTACTTCATTCATCAACCTCATGAAAGTGATAGGTGCATTGGTCAATCCAAAAGGAATCATTAACCCCTCATACAACCCTTCATTAGTCTTAAATGCAGTCTTCCATTCCTCTCCTTTTCTAATTCTCATATGATGATATCCATTCTTTTGGTCAATCTTTGTGACATACTTTTCTCCACTCAAATAGTCCATAATGTCGTCCACTATTGGCAGTGGGAATCCATATTTGACAGTGATCCTATTGATTTCTCTTGATTCTGTACACATTCTCCAATCTCCATCTTTCTTTGGTGCCAATACAATAGGTGCCTAAAAAATAGGAAAATGGAAAGGGGGAATGGATGATGAGTTCACCCCAAAGACCTATTTCCCTAATTTCATTCAAAATGTATGTTATAAAATGTAAATGAAGAACAATAAAAAAATTTGATAGAAACAACAACCAAAAGGCAGATCTGGAAAGGGGGAAAGGATGTGTACCTTTCACCAAAAGTTACCTTTTGAAGCTCACTAAGGACTCATTCACCCTATGGAAAATGGGTCCTAGCTAGGGTTTATGAAAAATGCTTTCTAGGTTCTCTTATGCTCAATCCACACTCCCAAATTCTAGGTGCTCACTATCAGACAACAAAAAATAAAATCTGTAGAGGAGTTTCCATGATTTGACAAATTTTCTTGCAACTTTGACAAATTTGTAACTTTCTTCAATTTTTCTCTTCAAATGATCTTCAACCTAAAATCTGCAATCACACATCAAAGAGAGAAAAATGTTGTTTTGTTAGGGAATGAGGGTTTTCCCTGGTCAAACCCCATTTTGGTAATTAAACCTTTAAATGAAATAAAAAAGCATGAAGGGATGATGAATGAACAACAATATGTAACAACTCACCAAACCTTATTTGAAACCTTCGAATGCAAATCTGCAAACTAGCATGAAGTGGCCCCAATGGATGTGGATCTTGATCATGAACTTGTCTTTAAACAATTCTTTTGAACACTTGAATAGATCTTGAACTCTACATCACCATATTAGCTCAAACAACATGCATGGTTCAATAAATATTTGACATGACAATGGAATCTTGATTGCTGTGATAATCTTCAATAAATCTACCCTTGAATGCCTTGAAAATTATCTTAAATTCTCATATAATGCTCTCTTGAAAGTGCTCTTAAGATAACTTGAATTTGATAGGTGAAACTAAGTGAAATAACCTTGTATTTATACATATCATAACATTAATTCCTGAAACTCAGATATCACAAGCCGACATCTAAATTGTAGATTTGAAATCATTAAAATACCACCAAAAAAATATTTTAAAGGGGGGTCTTAGGTCTAAGTGAGGACCCATTCGCCATAGGGTGAATGGGTCCTAGGTCACTTACCTAGGACACACATTTTTCAGTGTTAAACATTATGTTAAATTAGGGTCATAGGTCTAAGTGAGGACCCATTCGCCCTATGGAAAATGGGTCCTAGGTCACTTACCTAGGACACACATCTTCCAAAGTTAAGTGTTGTATAATGGAGTTTATGAATGTCGGCTTTTATCCCTTAAAAATTGCATTTAATTAGGCTTGGATTTGAATTAAAGGGGCCAATTAAGGAAATTTAACCTCAATTAATTAATAAAGCCCTAGATTAGTGTGAAAGTATAAAGGTACATCTTACAACACCAAAAATAAGGCACAATTAAGTCCATTTTATTTAAAAGGGCCTTGAACTCAATGTGAATATGAAAAACATATTACAACACTAAATCAAGGCATCATTAAGCTCATTTATTATTAATTATTTCCAAATTAAGTGTGAAAAAGGGATACTTTTTCCTACACTATTGTACCACACATGGGCTTAAGCTTTCTTTGATCAATCCTTTATTCAACAACTCTTATATTTGTCGGTTTAGCTCCATATTCTCTATAGGTGTCACCCTATGTGCTACTTTGTTAGGAAAACTTTCTCCTAGTATTAGATCTATATGATGGTTGATGCTAAAGATTGATGGTAATCTATTTGGTACATTCTTTGATATGATATATTCATACTCTATCAACAGTTTTCCCACTTCTTCATTCTTTGTGATAGAATTCTCTATCTTTGGACTACTATACTTCTTTGGAATCAATGAAAACACATATTCTCATGTATCAATCCTTCCATAAACTTCCTTCCATCCACCAAACATAGTCTGGTAGTGCCACATATCTCCTTTTTGTCCTCTTCCTCCAAATGTATCAATTTAATTCTCTTGCCATTTGAAGTCATAGTATAGGTATTCTTTCCTCCATCATGGATTTATTTCCTATCATATTTCCACGGTCTTCCTAACAATAAATGACATGCATCCATAGGCATAATATCACACAACATTTCATCCTGATATGATCCTATATGAAATTTCACCAAACATTGTTCATTTACCAATATCTTATGTTCATCCTGAATCCATGCTATCTTATAGGGCTTTGGATGTTTCAATCTCTTAAAATTCAACTTGGTTACCATCTCTTCTGAAACTAAATTATTTGTACTACCACTATCAATGATAAATTTACATACCTTCCCTCCAAATTTACATCTTGTTCTGAATAAATTCTTCCTTTGCGGTGGTTTGACGTTAGTCACTTCTTCATGCATCAAATATCTCCTCATTAATAATGACTCGCCTTTCTTTGATTTCCCAACTAAATTAGGGGATCCAACAGGTTCTTCATCCACATAAGTTGTTCTTTCAGTATTCGTAGTTCTCTTACTAGTACTTCCTTGAAGACATTCAAATGCTCTATTTCCTTCACCTCCACACTTGAAATGGGTTCCTCTAAATGGTTTCTTCTTAGATCTTCCTTCATCCCTCCTATATCCATCATTGTGGTAGGAATTATGACTTCCTCTATCATTATGGTAGAAATTTATGTCCTCTTTTCCTCTGCGGTATGAATTGTTGTCTTTTTCTTCATTGCAATAGGGTTTTCCATCCTTATTTTTCTCTGCATAAGGTCTTCTTTCTCCAGATTGTGATCTTCTTCTCTGCAATCTTCCTCTTGCACTTATCTATCTTTGTTCAATCTTCTTGTTCAACTTTTCCTCTACGTTTAACACAAATTTATATGCTTCTTCAACTGATTTCATCTTTACTAGGCTCAATTATTCTTGGATGTTTGTTCTGAGTCCATTGATGTACCGCACAACCTTCTCTTTGATTGCTTCACTATTTCCAACTATAATAATCATCATGTATAATTATTCATTATACTCCTTCACAAATCTCTACTTTTTCCTTAGGTTCTATAATCTTTTCAGCAATTCAAGCTCATAATCAACAGGTATAAATTGATTCTTCAACTTTGTCACCGTCCTATCTATTTTGTGATTTTCTCTTTTCCTCTTCTATTTATATCCAGTTGAACTTCTTTCCACTAGATAGCATCATGTCCTTTCAACTTAGTTTTTGTAAATCTTACTCTTTTTGGATCTTCAATTTCCTCATATTCAAAGTATTCTTCCATATCATTGATCCAATCTATCAATTCCTCTAGGTGTAAATTTCTCGCATAATTTTAAATTTCAATTCTAGGTCTCTTACCAATCTGAGATATAGATTTCAACATCTTTACTTGATCTTATTCTTCTTCTTCTTCTTCTTCTAGGTTTTCTTAATTTTGATTCACAACATGCTCCAACTGATCATCACTTTCATATTCATGTCCAGGGTTTAGACATCTCCTTCTATCTTCTTCTACAACATCTAATTGGACTCTCATTGCTCTCATCATTTCTAACATTTTATCCATTCTTCCAATGACATTCGCCATAGGAATCGCTCTCCTTGGTAAAATATCTCTCCTTGGATCTAGTGCAACTATCTTAATTTGGTGATCTAGCTACAAGGGTTTCAACTACCTCACAGTCGATGATCAATTGAAAGTACATGTAGTATGCTTCAGGTCGACAATTTTTTCACCACAAGGAATTCCTTCTCAAGTCTCACAAACTCGCTTTGATACCATTTGGTGCAATCACAGATGGAGGGTCTAGAAAGGATTGTTCAACCATGCAGCCTTGAGTTCAACACAATGAAAAATAACACAAGAAATGCTCAACAAACATAGATTACCATTGATTCAACAACTTGAAGTCTTACATGCATCATATAATTCATATGCGGAATAACTAGGTCTCACAGGCCTACCACAAGGGCATTACAAATATTACAATTGGCACAAGGCCTTAGTACACTCCACAACCTAGAAGGATGGATTGAATTGTGAACTACTAATGATCTACTTGATTAGCTACTAAAATTCCTTCCAAATGATTACAAATGATCTTAAATATGAATCTCTAGCCCCAATTATGATCCACATTGGCCTCAAGGGTTTGAAAACCCCAATGTATGATCAAGCATGTAGGTCGGCTTTAAAACATGAGAAGATAATCCATCATGAGATGAAACATATTGCGAATCTCCAAGAAAGTTCCCTTGGACCCAAAAGACAGGTATGATGTTCTATTAAGCTCCATACTCTCTAGAATAGGTTTGCACAACAAATCTAGACCAGGTCTGCCCTAAATGGTCTGCCAAAGAATTGACAGTGAACTTTTGAGAGCAATAACCTTCTGCAAATGAATGCAAATCTCCTAAAATTTGGATATATTGTAGATGACCTTGTGTAGATGCTATATCCTACTCCACGAGCTGAGAAATGATACAGTGGTAAAATGTGTAAGAAACTACTGAGATAACTATAGACTAGAATGTAAGAAATGTTTTTGGTTGATATAGGATTGCTTTACAACCAGGGATGCTCCTGTATCACTAGAGCTCTTCCCAAGATCCTTAAATCCCCAATGATGGTTCTATGCCACTCAACCACATGGTACCATTCTAGGTCCATTCTCATTGTGCTAGGATATAGTCAAATGAGCCACAAGGACACTCACATAAAACACATGGGAGAGGGTTTACACATACACTATATACAAAGCATACACATAGCATTCTATCTAAGTATATTAAATCAACCTAGAGCCAAATTTGTAGCCACCATAAGTCTTCAACCTTAGGAGGAAGACATAGATAAAGAAATAGATAAGGTGAAAGTAGCTTTGTGGAGACTTGAGGTTGTTTGAATTCATCAATCTCAACCTCCCATTTCATCCAATGATTATATATATTAAAATTTAGACCTCTCTTGGGAAAAATATAAGATGAAAACCATGCCACACTAAATTTATGATTAGATTCCTCAAATTAATGGGCTTAATGCTTCAATAGATATTTTGATCACATTCAATATATTTTTGGACCTCATGGAGTAGTGTGATTCTTTGATTAGGTATTTTGTGATATCTTTGTGTAGTAAATCTAGGAAGTGGCTAATTATTTTTCTTGATCACCATTTCTCTACTTGGGATGAACTTGTCTTTGTTTTTGATTAATAATATTCATGTGCTAATGACCTTGAATCTCTTATTCAAGAATTTATTAATATTCACAAGGAATATGATGATTCTATCTTCCAGTTTCATGATAGATTCATGAAGGTATGAAATATATTCAAAAATAGGAAAAAAATAATGAATCAATGTTTTTATTTCTATATGGTTTAGCTTTGGGTCCTACATTATCTATTAGTTTTCAAGAATTAAGGTCAAAAAGTTTCAAAGAAGCTTATTATCCTTATAAAATATTCAAAATATGTATAAATATTTACTGATTAGGAAATCCTTAGTAAATCCTACAAATATTATAGAGCCTACATATATGAGTGTTCAAC
This sequence comes from Sequoiadendron giganteum, assembly GCA_007115665.2. Classification (NCBI taxonomy): domain Eukaryota; kingdom Viridiplantae; phylum Streptophyta; class Pinopsida; order Cupressales; family Cupressaceae; genus Sequoiadendron; species Sequoiadendron giganteum. The sequence goes on from CM021105.1 coordinate 387,171,572, forward strand.
CTAATAGTTTCATTTTATATACTTCTCACATTGAAAATTAAATAGTAAAATGAAAAATTTTCTCTCCTTAACATGAAGAATGTTATATATCAAATGGTGACAATCAAGTGGCTTGTAGTGATCAAATGATTCAAGGAAAATATTGTTTATGTACATAAAAAGAGAAAATATGAAGAACTTCATGATTAAGGAACTAGAGTAGAGAATCAACTTGAAGATATAATTTATGATAATCAAAATGAGAGATTATTTTAAGGAGGTTGAAATATTTGTTCCTGCATAATTTTATGAATCTAGCAATGAAAAGGAAAATCAATGCACAAGTGTTCAAAAAAATCTCCCTTGAAATGAATTTCATTTGGCATGGTGATAAATCTAGTAATGAAAAGGAAAACGAGTATGGAATTTTTCAGAACAATGATTTATGTATTATGGGTGCATTATATGGTAAAAATGATCTATGCATGTAGCTATTCAAATTTTAGCACCCAAGCATGATTTCATGTATAATGCTCTTCTTGGTTTCAATGAACTTTATTATATTGATGATAGTACTACCTCGACTATATAATTCTACTCAAATGGGAATGAAATGAATTGTTCCCTTGCTCGAAGTGATGAAGTTGATAAAACTAATATTCATAATGCATGAAAGGACTACGACATCATGGATGACCTTAAAGATTTTTAAATGAAGGAAATTATTGAGGGATGTGATTCTCCTAAGGTACTTCAAGATGGTTTACAACTCTGTGATCTTATCTTTGTAAGTGAGCATGTTGACAATAGCTCAACTATGGGTATTTTCGTTCATATGGATATGTAGCTAGGAACTAATAATATGGACAATATACATGATTCATATAAAGGAGATGCAAAATATATCCACATTCATATGCTTAAGAATAGAGTGAATACATACATGAAGAGATGTGTAATAGAATGAATGATTTTTAGTGCCAACTAAATAAAATGTTAATATGATGTAGTTTAAGGTGATTTAATGGAGGAATAAAATAAATATATTGATAATAATATAACTAATTCAAGTTTTCAAAATGATAATTATGCCAAATAGATCAATGTGAGTTCTCAATTCATGGTATTGTGCATATAGGAGAACTCATGCAATCATCATAATAGCACAAGCCATCAAGTGAAGATAAAATAGCCCATAAAAATGTAATGATAATGTAGGTCCAAAGTGTACATCACCTAAGGAATGGGAAAGTACTTTTACTAAGTAATATCAATGCAAGTAGATCATATGGGAATTCCATAGATAGTAATACGAGGAAAAAATGATAGAGAATAATACGAGGAGTAGAAATGCCACAAAATTAATAGAGAGATAATATTTTAGTTCATCAATGGAGGGTAAAAAGGAAAGAAGTGTTAGAATCTCATGATCATGAAGTTACAAAAGGATAAGGCATAATATATTCAACTCTAGACACTAGAATTGAAATGTGTAGGAAATGAGAAGAAGGAATAACCAATAATTCCTTCTTGTATTCAAGAAACACCTTACACTCTTGGTGAAAATTAATTTAGCTTCCCTAGTGATTAAATGGACCTATCATGTGAAAAAAGATGCCTACAAATTGAAGAGGACAATTACAACATCATAAATGAGATACCATCCATTGATCCAACTCTAGAATTTATCTTAAGAGATCATTATTAAGAAGATACCATTATTATTTTCCTCCTTTTTCTTTCTCTTTTTGAAGATGCGAATGAATAACTAATCACTTGGAGCAAGGAACTAGATAATGCTTATGTGTAAATCAAGAAATCTCTTCAAGATGCACTATCCTTGGTATGTTTAGAGTATTCTAAACCTTTCCATATTTTATCCTCTCCCACATCCTATAATACTATTGTGACTACACTTGAAAACAATAAGGATGGGAATGAATAACTTGTTGCATTGAAAAATTAGTATTCATATAATGATAAGTGAAGGTTTGCACCATTGAATGGAAAGATGGAATTTATGGATAATATGGGTATAGTATTATATGGAAATAAGATTAATGGAAAAATTCTCAATTATGAATCCATCCATTGTCACCTCAAATATGATTTAGAGTGTATATATTTATTTTTCTTTGATAGTATGAACTATACCCATAAAAAGAATGATGGTCAACAAGTTAAACCAAGGCTATAGTCCTTGAGGTATGTTGTAGTGCATACTAGTTTATTATAGAAATATCTTATGTGTTGTGGCTCAAATACTTAGAATGCAAAATATTATGACTTGTAACATGACAATATGTAGTTTCTAAAAATAAATGATTGTTCATTCTACCTCAAGAGTTTCACTTGGTGTCTTAAGAAGCTACTAGTTTATGAAATACTGGATTGGCTTCTATGTAATGGTTTTTTCCTATACATTTTTTTATGTTGTGTTGTTTTTGTGTCATGTATTTATGTAATCATAATCTTTGTTGAGCACAATGAAGAGTGGTTATCTTGGTCATTTTTTAAATTTTTCCTTGTGTTTGAGTTGTATTCCAAAAATATTCAGATTCTCATTGTACTTGCAAGAGACACATGTCTCCAACTAGAGCCAATATCAACACCTAATTTGAATACATAATTTTTCTTGAGTCTTACTCCTTTGTACATTTATGACCTAGTTCACCCACCATAGATATTCAATCTAAGAAATCTTCAATTTGTTCCCCTTTGTTAAATTTACCTAAGTATTGTTCTCTTTCATCTCCCATATTCCCCTCATATGTTGGAAAGTGTAAAAGTCCAAAAAATTCTAAGTTTGGGATGTCTCTAGTATTTTCTTAAGTGTGTAAAAGTTTTTAGAGTTTAAAGTTTTCTCTCATTGGATAGGACAACTGAGAGGGGGGGGGGGGGTGAATTAGTTGTCACATATTATAACCTTCAATTCCATTACCGAAACTAATACATAAATTGCTTAATGATTAAACATAAAATGCCAATGCAGAAACTCAAATCCAATGCACAAACACAATAACACCAGATTTATGTGGAAAACCCAATGAGAGAAAAACACAATGAGGATTAACTCACACTATAGAGAATATCAAAATCGATTAGAAGAAGGCTCATTGCTTGAGATAAGGCTCACTGCTTGAGATAAGGATCACTAACTGAGATAAGGCTCACTTCCTACAATAAGGACTCACTATCCAACAGGGCTACATCCTGGAGGGCTCACTGCCACAGAGATACAAAAGATGGCTAACTACCAGAATACAAGAGTTAAGGCTTACAAACAAAAGTGTGAATTGATAGATTACACCTTACTTGTGTAGAGTTCAGTTTCAGATGAAGCTCAGAATAAAAAGTACCGCATTTCAGTAACCATTCAATAATTTTCTTATGATCATACACTTTATTGGCTTCGCTTGTTTCACTTACTTTGTTTTGTTATACTCTCTTTTTCTCTTTCTTACTATCACACTCCTTTTTTGTCTCTATATCTATCTCTCTTTTCTTTTTGGAGAGTCTCTATGTTTTTCTTCTTTTCTTTCTAGAGAGTCTCATATATATATATGTATGCATATCTTGTTTTTCAATTAGGTCATCCAAAATCATCCACAAGACATAATTAGTCCACATAAAATATTGCACACGTTGAGTCAGCCAAGATCTTTGAATATCCAAATCATAGCTTGTCTTCATGGTAGAGACCGAACTTAAAAACCAACACACCAGACCACCTATAACAATCATATTTGATAGGAAATAACTTCTGATAAAGAACTCATACATTTATTACTATGTTGACATCAATGAAAAACTATTGACATTAATGACAACCATTTGATGTATGCTTCAACTTCCAACAATCTCCCCCTTTGTCATTGATGGCAACACAAGATGTGAAAAGCCAACAACAACAACCTTCATAATTATTTTGATGAGATGAAATGATTTTTTATTATTTTTCGCATGCTTCCTCTCCCCCTTTGACATCAATGAACAAAAAGATCTATCTCCCCCTTCAATTTTTTTTTTTACAAAAATAGTCTTCAAAAAGGATATAAAAAATGGTTCTTTACCTCAATCCTTCTCCCTTAAAATATATCCTTGTATTTTTATTTAAGTTTTGGAAGACATGTCTTCCAAGAAACCACTGCCAACCTCTTGTTTAAAAAAATACTATTTTTCTTTGCTATTGAATCAATTGTTTCTAGAAGAGTATCCAAAATAACAATATTTTGTGCACTATTCTCAACTTCCACTAGGAGATCGAAAAGTTGTTCCAATCTCATCTCAATTATTTTTTTAACTTTCCAAAATTTCTTCACAATACCATCCCTTTGTACCATAAAGAATCCAAGTTCAAATTGTAAGGAACCGATCCTTTTCTTTTACGCTCAATCCTTTTCACTAAGGACATATGTTTTTCAAATAGAATTTAGTTCAAGCTCAATAGCATCGATTTTTGATCCATAGTTTCCAATAGCAGTAGGCCACTAGAGACAATACCTATACACACTATTTACACTCTTGATGTAGGTATTCAATTTATTTATGCTCTCAGTCAATTTCTTCTGTGCATTTCAACATCTTTCTTCCATGCCTAATTGAATTTCTTCTTTTTATGTTGTTTCACTAGGTGACTATGCCATTAGTCTTTCTTCAATCTACTCAATTAATACTTCCAGTAAAGCACTTGTCACATCACTTAGGTCAATATCATTATGAATTATGTAAGTAGCCAGGGCATCTATAATCTCATCCTATTCATATGATGGTTGTAACAACCATTCATCTCCAATCTTCTTCAGTCCACCAGACTGCTTAAGAATCTTCAACACCTTTGCCTTAGTAAAGTCTTCTTCATCATTAGTTGATGCCAAATCAATTGCTTCTATAATATTTTATTCCTTTTCCTCTGACCTTAGCTTCTTTATTTTGGGAGGAGAACTTGAGATAATTCTTCTTGCTTTCCTCTTTCCGGAGGAGGATCCTGTTTCAGACATCCCAATTAGACTAGAAAGCATGCTAGAACTCCATACATTTTTTTTTTTCAAATTATTCTTTACAAACCTTTTCTTTTTCTACTAGACATTTTAGATATTGGTAGACCTGCTTCCCAATTGGTATAACTGACTTCCACAAAACACTCTCTTTCAATGGAAACAATTTCAAAAAATATATCATCAAACATATAACCAGTGATCCAAAATGAAAAGGATAATTATCATTCTTTGTCATAGTTATATTCTCCATTAATTGATTCCTTAGTAACTCACACAAATCAAAATCATCTTCTTCTCAACCATTTTATGCGCAACATAAACAACAATTTCCGAAGTAGAGCCTTCTCTATTTCTAAAATAAATCTTATATGAAATGCCATATGTCACATACATTATCACAGGGTCTATTATAGTATGAGTTAGAAGTTCCCTTTGATCTCCTATTACCCTAGTTAGGGGTTCAACCTCCTTGTTCTTTATTGACTTCTTGATTGGAATTGGTCCATTATTGCATAATCATGTTATTGCTGCAATTGCTTCCTTTGTGATTTCATAGGGTTTGTCGAAGATCATCTGATCACCTTGAATTCTGATTAAGATAAACCGAACAATGTCCACATTCAAAAATTATGGAAATTTGCTCCAAATGTCTAAACCCTTGTGCCCTAAATTCTTGATCATTTGCATTTGCTCAATTGAAAGCGAAGTCTCAAAATTTTGAATCTTTTCATGATTAAATTCATCAATCTGTAACTTACTCAATTTTAATTATTTAACTTGTCCCTTTTAGGGTTTTATCATAAAAGATAATTTATTGTTTGTGACATCATCATCTATACTTCAGTCTGTCAGTACCTTCTTCTGCCAAAGATGCTAGATCAATTTTGAATTTATTTGTTTTTAAGATTTTAAATTGACAACTATCTTTGAGAAACACTATGACCCAAGAGGGGCTCCAAAAATTTCTTGATTTTCATCTTTTCTATCGAAATTTTCTTCAACGCCTTCAAAATAGAGATTCTCATCACATGTCCACGTGTCTTTGCATGACACCTCATATATTAGAGGATTTCTAGATTTTTCTGTGAATGCTCCCCTTGTAACCTGTTGATGGTGTTTTTATGCACTTCTCAACACAGGTAATGCGTAGGTGCATCACCTCTCTTGAAAGACAATCTTCCACAATCAGATTGCAGAACACTATCCCAAGGTCTCTAGGATGTTAGGTCATGACGGAGCTTGGAACATATTAGTTGTTTGATGTGATTTTGCTGGAATCACAAGGCGGTCTTACATGGCTTGAAGCTAGGAGAATTGGGTCAATGAATGGAGTTCTTTGAATCTGGAATTACTCCGCTTCGCTGTAGGTTCGGATAGTAGTCTGGGACTCCATTGTTTCGTCAAATTTGGCTTTACAATGTGCAACAAACCTTAACACAAATTGTTTCTAAAAAAAAGGAAAAAGGGGCGAGGAAGAAGGATGGTTCCTGGATCATCGGCTATCCAGGATGCGGAACACGAGGTAACTGCGGCACCAGATTCAACAAGGGTGTCTGATGCTGCAAGGCCTGTGTGAGTCCCTAAATCTGTGCTAGATGTGCGATTTGCCCGAGAGAAGCAAGCGGACCAGATATGTTCTGTCCCAAATCCGTGCTAGTGATGATGGCTTCAACATATGCATCGACCAACCTAGCTAGTGGTGGTCTCATTCTTTTCACTAGGGTTGAAGTGAGGTTGTCCAAAGCTACATAGTAAACGGGCAGGACAACAACATCGTTGAAAACGTACGGGGCCTGCTGCCGAGTGTACGCTCTGTGGAAGCGATCATTGAAGGAACTGATTGGTTCATTGATTTCCATTTGCACCGACATGAAGTGTTGATACGAATTTGTGGGGCTGACCGGGGTCTTGAACTTTTGCAAAAATGCATTCTTCAATAGATCCCACGTGTTGATAGTTCCGACTGGAAAATTGATGTACCAGTAGAATGCCTCTTCCCCTAAGGAATAGGGAAAGAGCCTACAAGCCACATCTTCGTATATGATCTGTAGGGTCTTCAAGGAAATCTTGAAAATCTTGACATATTCTTCAGCTATCCTTTGTGAATCCCGGGAGTTGAACTTCGTGCAGAAATTCTTAGGGTTCTTTGGCATATCATGGTAGAGGTTAAAGGCGAGAGGAGATGGGTTATTTCTCAGCCACACCATTGGGAAAGTTGGTGGAGGTGGCTGTGCCAGATTGATCTGTAACTATGAAGGAACGACATCAACTGACGGGGCAGTAGTAGGGCTGGTGACCGTGTTTGGCTGAATGGCATTGTTCAACCCAAATGGAGAGGTAACCTGGGATGCTGTGTGGATTGGATGAGTGGAAGGTGGTGCTGCCGACGAAGATGAAGGAAACAGAGGCGAAAGAGTAGTGAGCTGCTCTACAGGATCGGTGATGGATGGTTCCCCACTTTTAGCTCTTTGAGCTTAAACAGGGGGTTCTAACTCCTGAAACTCTCCCTTGTTTGGTGTAGACCTCAAAACTCGGTGGAATCTCTCAAGGGAGATGACCCAATTCGATCCAGCTTTACCCTATGGCCCTCCTTCTAGCACCAGTTCTATTGATGGTGTTTTTATGCACTTCTCAACACAGGTAATGCATAGGTGCATCACCTCTCTTGAAAGACAATCTTCCACAATCAGATTGTAGAACACTATCCCAAGGTGTCTCAGATGTCAGGTCATGACGGAGCTTGGAACATATCAATTGTTTGATGTGATTTTTTTGGAATCACAAGGTGGTCTTACGTGGCTTGAAGCTACAAGAATTGGGTCAATGAATGGAGTTCTTCGAATCAGGAATTACTGCGCTTCGCTGTAGGTTTGGACAACAGTTTGGGACTCCATTCTTTTGTCAGATTTGGCTTTACAATGTGCAATAAACCTTAACACAAATTATTTCTAAAAAAAAGGAAAAAGGGGTGAGGAAGAAGGATGGTTCCTGGACTTGCAACTACTAATGAAAAGTGATCATGGAGGTTCCTGCTATGGACAGTTTCCTTAAATAGAATTTCACTTAATCTGAATTCTCACAATGTCATGAATTCTATGCTATCTTCTAGGGACTGCAGATATTCATCATTCATTCGCCATATAATGTGAACAAAGACAAGGTTTAATGAGCATCTATGAAATTATAGTCTAGGCTAGCTTTGCACAGTCATTTACTAGTAGCAAATGACCAAAAGTATGGACAAGGAAAGCAGAAACACAACATGAACCTCACTACTTGCTGCCCCAGCAGCAACAGTTGCATCCTCAACAATCCTAGGTGCCCGCGTACCTTCAATCAGCAGAATTCCCACCTGCTCACCAAAATCAATTGGTGGCACAACCCGTGTTCCTTCAAAATGACGCACCGCCACTGAACAATGCTGAAAAGGATAGAATCGACGAGCTCACAGAAATGATCAAGAAGATGTCAACTGAAATGACACACCTGAGGAATCAGAATAACCAATTGCAGGCGTCGCAAAAGAGTATCCAGGCCAACCTTAATAGGGAAAGCAGAGATCAACGAGAAAGTTGAGACAATTGTGATGCCAACACGTCATCGGGGGAGAACTATGACATAAATCAAAATTTAGGCCAGAACTTTGATAGAAGGCCCTTCCAAAGGAAAAATCAGATGTGGAATACGTGCCCCAAGAATGGTGGCATTCCCATGCCTCTCGACCAGCCCAATAACAACAACAATGAAAACCCCACAAGCGGAGTGTACTTGGTAGAGGCTGCGTTGTCTGGTTGGTGTTGTATTCAAAAAATGAGCTGCCATTCCAAACGAGATTGTCTGGAATTCCAAACTGCCACCGAGATTTTCCAAGTAGAAGTTCAGAATGTAGTCGACAATTTGGGATATAGGGACATTGTCCCATCTGATCTGTATGATTCTTCGGTGCTGGTGCTAAACTGGGCTCCTTTCCCAAGGGCGGAATGTAACTCACCTGAACTAGAGAATGCTAGTTTGAACAACAACGATAAGGCGGAAGAGGTAAGTTCTGAAACCCCTTTAGCTCAGCTTTTTGATTTAGTAGATAATGGTCCTAAGGATGACGAAGAAGAGCCTAGGGAGGATGAAGTCCAAATGTTTCACCAATGGACCACCCCTTACAACCTGAGAAATAGACAAGCTGGTGGTCATGTTGGAGGTCCTTTTATGACATCCACTCCGTTGAATAATTTCAGCACCCCTCCCGATCCGAATGCAAGTAATAACTTGAGTTTTCCCCACACCCCCATGTGGTACCTCAACAGAAATAAACAGCAAGGTGACAACCAAAGCCAAGTCACCACCTCCTCCCAAAATGGCTCTCGCGATCAAGAAATCGAGCAGATGGGGGAGTATATTGCTGAAGAGTTTAAAAAGGTAAAGTTGAGCGTGTCGACATTTGAACTTCTGAAGGTGCCTGTTGTCAGGAATGCCTTTTTCAGGATGATAAATGGGATTCCACCACAAGGGTCAGTTCATGAAGCTCTGGTAAAGAAGGTTTCTTTTAGTGATCAGCTAAATGAACTGGTTGTCAAGCAGATTTTTAACAATAAGGCTGACCCACTAGCACGTCAGCAGATAAAAAAACAACCCGATGGGGCCACTACTCAGATGCAAACCCAAAGTAAGGGTAGTGAGAAAGATAAGGTCCAAGTCGCTCAGGTGGACGTTACCGGAGGGCTATTTCAAGGGAAATTCAAAACTCCTCCCTTTCTGACCACCATTCGCGTGTTTGGGAAGAATCTCCACAATTGCTTGCTTGATTCAGGAGCCTCAACCAACGTTATGCCCCTGAGCATATGCAAAGCACTTGGAATCATGCCCACTCCTTCCCAGCGGAAAGTAACACAACTTGAAAAAACCGAAATTAGCATAGTGGGGGAAATTAATAGAATACCCATGCAAGTAGCTGCCGACCCTCGGATCCAACAAACTATTGACATACAGGTGGCTGATATCCTTGATACCTATGGTATAATCCTAGGAAGGGATTTCATGAGGGCATTGAACGGATATGCCACAACTGATTACTCACACATGTGGCTGCCATGGAAAGGAATGTCGAATCAGATCAAGATCGATCGGGAGCCACGAATGAGGTTTATGATCATTGATTATAACAACATGAATGAGGTATTGTATGCCGAAACGGGTTTGGGGAACTATTCGCCAGGGTCATATCGGAATAAGCAGGAATACCCTGAAGATGAAGGAACAAGCGAGGTCTTCCTCATACTATGCAGCCCACCTGCTAATTTGACCAATATTTCCTAGAGCGCTGAGGTGCTCATCGAGTCTGATGATGAGGAACTAGGAGAGAATGACACTCGGGGACTACTTGGTGGTTTCTAGGACTTCATGGAAAAATGCATCAAAGACCAGATCAGCTTGGGAACTCGAATGAACTTCCAGGAGCTCTTGCTCCCTGACTAGTGTTGTGTACACAATGCTGCTCACTCAAAATTCAACTGTTGCCTATGTCAAGCAGCAATCGAACACGTTAGGAAACAGGCCACTCTGATGGAGAAAATAGAATTTGCATCATCCGAACAAACACATTCCATCCCTATATCTCCTAAGGCAGTCCCTAAAATGAAAGCTCCATCGACAACGAGAGTCAAAGCTACTAGTGCTACGTCCAGGGACTCTCCTGGCTTTTGGACATTGCGCTTTGACGGATCTAAATCCACGCACGGAGTTGGGGCAGGTTTCGAATTGATCAGTCCCAAAGGTAAGTCATACTTTGCTGCTCATCGGCTGCAATTTTATTGTAATAACAACGTAGCAGAGTACGAAGCCTTGGTCTTGGGCCTCTTAATGGCATTAAGGAAGGATGTCAAAATGCTCCAAGTGTATGGAGATTCGGAGTTGGTTGTAAAATAGGTCAGGAAGTTGTATTCTTGTTATGATCGAAGACTCACTAACTATCGACACCATGTATGGGATTTGTTGGAAGGGATAGATGCATTCAACATTCAGTTTATTCCATGCGCTCGGAATCATACCGCGAATGCCCTGGCATAGGCAACAAGTACTTTGTAGCCATTATCCCTCTTAGGCCTTAGAAGATTCATGGTAGAACTCACCTTCGTCCCATCAGTCCCGGATAATGTGGCTAATTTCCAGGTGTTCAACGATGATAAACATATTCTGGACTTCATCACCAGTTCGAATGTGTTTGCTATGCAGATAATCGACGAGGTCGAACCCCAAGAGGGGGACTTGGATATAGAAGGGATTATCAACCTAAAGGCCAACACCATCCCCAGGGGAATGGTTCAATTGGAGCGAATCTTTGACTTTGATTAGATCAGAGACCAAGAGTAATAAGCTAAAAGGGATACCATTAGCGGCCAATGCGACACTCACAATCTAGGTACGTCTGGAAGTGCCAAGAATGTGTTCATAGGTAAAGTATGCACCCATGAAGAAAGAAAGGGGATTATTGAAGCTTTGCGAAAGTATCATGACATCATCGCCTGGAGCTATGACAATCTCAAGACATATGACATGTCGATCATCACACACACCATCCCTCTTAGGCCAGATGTGAAGCCGTTCCGACAGCGGTAGTGCCCTGTCAACGCTTTATTAGAACCAATAATATATAAGGAAGTACAAAAGTTGTTGTCATCCAAGATCATCTTTTTGGTTAGACACTCCACTTGGGTAGCAAATCTGGTTCCTGTTAGAAAGAAAAAAAGAGAAATGAAATTGTGCGTGGATTTTCGCAACCTGAATCAAGCATCAGAGAAGGACAACTATCCTGTACCCTCATTGGACGAGGTGTTACAAGTGGTAAATGGCTCCTAGATGATGTCCTTCATGGATGGATATTCGAGATATAACTAGGTCATGGTGTAGTACGAAGATCGACATAAGACAGTATTCACCATTAAGTGGGGAACCTTTGCATATAGGAGAATTCCATTCAGGCTAATCAACGCTGGCGCCACTTTCCAGCGCACCATGGATATTGCATTCAAGGATATAATAGGAAAATGCATAATCATCTACATGGATGATTTAACGGTATTTTCTAAACAACGGGGTAATCACGTCATTGACTTATGCAAAGTCTTTGAAAGGTGCCACGCATTCGGGGTTTCCCTTAACCCGAAGAAGTGTATCTTTGGGGTCAGTGAGGGTAAGCTCCTGGGGCATGTCTTGTCAGAACAGGGAATCTCTATTGACCCCAAATGTATCCAATCCATCATGAAAATCCAGTTGCCAAGCAACAAGACGGAATTAAAATATTTTTTTGTGAAAGATTAACTTTATTCGCAAGTATATTATAGGCTTTGCAGAAATAGTTAAACCACTCAATTCCATGCTAAAACAGGACGCTAAGGTCGAGTGGACTCTCGAAGCAAAGTAGGATTTTGAGGAGATCAAGAAAGCAATCGTTGATGCCCCTGTGCTGGTCAACCCCAATTACCTAAAGCCATTCTACATATACTCTTTTGCTTCAGAGCATTCCTGTGCCAACATTCTGACACAAAAGGATGACGAGGGGAGCGAGCATCTAATCTCCTTCATGAGCGCCCCCTTGAAGGATGCCGAACTACGCTATTATAACGTTGAAAAACAAGCCTATGCCCTTGTTAAGGGAGTCAAAAAGTTCAGGCATTATATCTTACGCAACAAGGTGTTTGCTATAGTTCCCGATCCCGCAGTGAAGACCTTACTTATGCAAAACGAGTTAGGGGAATGAAGGGAAAAATGGATCGCGTTGCTACAGGAGTATGACATGGAGATCCAGTCGATGAAGTTGGTAAGAGGACAGACACTCAACCGAATAATGGGAGAGGTAGTTATTGATGCTGGACCTGAACTCATGGTATATCAGTACCAACTGGAGGATGTTTCGCTAGGGGAGTGGTACGACGACATAGTCTACTACCTACTGAATCATAAATGTTCATCTCATCTGCAGGGAGTCCAAAGGTGAGCCCTTAGGCTGAAAAGCAATAGCTACATATTGCAAGGTGCCATATTATATAAGAAGAATTATGAAGTTATCTATTTGAGATGCCTGGGTAAGGAGGAAGTTGATCGCGTTCTTAAGGAATTCCACGACAAGTTCGGGACCAGCCCTGGCTCGAGCCTATCAACTGCACACCAGATATTGAGAGCTCGGTATTATTGGCCCACCATTTTCAAGGATGCCCACGGTCACGTTCGTACCTGCCATGTGTGCCAGACTACTATCGCCAAAGAGAAGAATGCTACTGTCCCATTGCAACTTGTTCTGGACGTAAGACCTTTCATGCAATGGGGTCTCGAATTCATTGGTTCGGTAAGCCCTCCATCATCTGCGAGACACAGGTACATTCTAATCGCTTATGATTACTGCACTAGATGGACAAAAGCAATAACTTGTAGGCAATGCATAATTGAGGTCGTGACCAATTTCTTGGAAAGTTTTATTTTAAATCATTTTGGTTGCTCATATGCTCTAGTGTGCGACAACGGCCCTGCGTTTGCTTCATTGAAATTCACAAGTTGGGTCTTTGATTATGGCATCGCCTTCAAATTCTCCTCCAACTATTACCCTCAAGGCAATGGCCTTGCTGAATCCACCAACAAGAACTTGATCACGGTGATCAAGAAGCTGCTAGATAGGAATCCCAAGGATTGGCATACCCAACTCCGTTTCGCCCTATGGGTAGATCGCACCCATCACAAGACTGCCCTTGGGGATTCCCCATACCATCTAGTCTATGGCTTAGAGCCCATCTTTCCCATACATTTGAAAATCCCAGCCCTCCAGTTTGTTAATGACTTTTATGGAGGAGATCGTAGAGAAGCTCACCTCGTCGAGCTATTGCACCTTGAAGAAGTACGAGACCGTGTAATAGAAAATTTTGCCAAACATTAGGGCGTAGTCAAAAGATGGTTTGATCGCCGAGCCAAAGTTAAGGCCTTTCGTATTTCTAATCTAGTCCTCTACTGGGACAAGGCCCATGAAAAGAAAGGGGGACACAACAAATTTGGCAAGCTTTGGCTTCGCCCCTTTCAGATTGCTGAAATCCTTGGAGATAATGCGTTCCACCTAAAGACTCTCACTGGTGAAGACATTCCGTTGCTTGTCAATGGGCATCACCTTAAGCATTACTTCCAGGCTTGAGCTCTTTTGGGAGCTATCTGTGTAATTACCTGTATATAGGTTAGAATAGGTTTCCCGCTTTGCCTCTCGGTTTTGCTCACTTTCCCGATTTTTTGTTTTGTCTCGATTTTGGAAGGGCCTCCCTGTTCTACTGTGGTGGCCGTGCTTGGCTCGACAGATGGTTTTCCCCACTACCCACTCTTGTGTTGTTCTTTAGATAAGCCTTCATTCCCTGTTGCTAACCTCTAAAAGCTCTTAAGCGTCGATTTTCAAATTTTGAACTCTGAACTAACCTAGGATGGCTATTTGATTGAATTCCCTACTTTTGTCGTGGAACACATAAAACGCATTTTAATATTTCCAAAGAATGGTATGGTCACTCCTGGGAGGAGGGGATAGGTGAAAAATCTAAAGTCTGCTTCAGTGACCACTGCGATTCTCAAGCCCATTGTGAGTTTCATTGCTTACGTGGTTGAACAAAAGAAAAGAGAAAGTGCTAAAAGGAAATATCAAACGAAATAATAAATAAAGTGAAAATAACAACCGTATGGGTGTGCGAATATCTCTATCGGGGATATGGATGCCTGACTGGTAGTGGAGCTATGTTCGTGAGATCGTAGCGACAACTCCATCGGGGCTATGGATGCCTGACTGACAGCGAAGCAATGTCCAAGTTACTTTTGGGGTTAGATGAACTACGTAGGTTATCTCCCCCGATCAATGGTTACTTGTGCTCTCTCTAAGGAAAGGAAATGAACTCACCATGCACACACCTCCATGATGATATTGCAGTTTGATTCAATCCTGCCTTCCTTAAACTATTCTTAGTCTAGCTTTGAAAGTCAGCTTTGGTCTATGAAACTAGAGATCATGGGTTCAGAATGAATATTTATCTCTAGAACGTGGAGAGCGTTCTCCTAGCAGAGTCACCATTTGTTATGCCTGTTGCACACATGCCCCGTTCAGAACAGGGACCCTCTCTTCCCTCTTTTGATTGTCGGCCCCCTTTTTGCTTCACCTCATTTTGCGTGCCTAATTTTGTGCCCTAATTGGTCAACTCACCCTTCAAAGTCACCTATTGGGTTTGAACGAACTTGACCCCCTCAAAAAATGCCAAGTCAAAAGTCAATTTGGGTTTCCCTTGTCAGAATGCCCTTTCTGACGTCCGCGACCCCTCCCGGATCCAGACCCTTGGGTTTCCTGCTCTGGATTTCCGTTGCAGGTTTGCTGTTGCTGGCGTCCAACACCCGATGTCTTTCCGAGACCTGGACCCCGGATCCCAGATTTCCCTTTCTGGAAATCTGCTTGCGCTTTGCCGTTTCTCACGGCTGTGGCCAGACGTCTTCCCGGCCGCCAGACTCCGGTCCTCCTACTGCCGTCTATGAATTTGAACCCACCAACTTACCTGTCACCATACGAGGGCATTAAATGCTGTGTTAATGGAAAATTGGGCTATAAATTCAGATTTTCTAGCTATCATTTTCACTCAACCAATTGAAGTTATAGGAATTTGGAGAGCTTTGAGGCATTCGACGTTTTCGGCCCCAAAATCCGAGCTGTTTTCTCGACATCCTCCGCGCCGTCAACAACAATTGTCTTCGGGATCTTGAGGTATGCTCGCCACCTGTACACCTTGTCCTCTATTTCATGAAATTCCTAGCCTTAAGCAATGTAAAATGCAAAACAAGGATGAAATATAGTAGGAAAATGCCCTCCCCTAAAAACCCATAATTTAAAAAGTAAAAAATTGATCGTTCGAAGCCTCAAAATTCAAACCGGAGTTGGACTACCCTATCGCTGTTCTTCTGAATAGGCGAACGCCTTCTTCGGGCCCAGACTTGTTTGCGACTGTTGAATGCAAAATCAAACTTTAAGAGCTAACAACGACTAAGCTAGCCCCGGGTCCCGGCCTCCGGACTTCCCTTCGCAGGTTTCCATTATGGCCCCGCCGTTTCAAATGGCTTTCCTCGAGTGTCTTTCCGACCCTCAGACCCCGGGTGTAGAAAGTCTGTCCAACTTTGTAAGGAAGAAACCAACGTCTGAAATCAACCCGGGCCCTGGTATCCAGAAATTTATCTTCGAGATTCTGTTTTGACTTCGTCATTGTAAACGACAATGGCTCGACATCTTCCCGACTCCCGGGCCTCGGTTATGCACTCTCCATTTCAAAATTTTCCAGAATCATCTAGCACCCTGAGGACCTTCGGACCCCGACCTTTGGAATTCCTCCCTCGGGTTTCCATGTCACTTTCGCCATTTTGAACGACTGTCCGCGGATGTCTTTCCGACTCTTAGACCGCGGTCCGCTTTTGGCCAAGCATGAAATCCAAGGAGAAAACCAAGATCCAAAATCACTCCGGACCCCGACCTATGGAATTCCGTTCCTGAAATTCCGTGTCACTTTCACCATTTCACACAGCCATTCTGGGATGTCTTTCCAAGTCCTAGACCTCGATCCCCGTGTCGCCTTGTCAGAAGTTCAAACAACAAAAAACAAATCGTCCAAGGTGTGTCCAGACCCCAAACCTGGGATTTCCGCATCCATTTTGTAGTTTCCAACGCCTGACCCATAATGACTTCCCGACGACGGCATTCTAATATCCAGATTCTGTTGTCTGGAATTCTGTGCCCTCTGCGTCGTTTCCAATGACATTCTCATAGCTAATGCTCGAACTCCCAAATGAAGGATCAAATGACCTCCAAATCAAAAATGGATTTCAACCCACTTGCTAAAATTAGGTCTTCCTTCACACCAACCCTCATTTGAGAAAATCCAACACTGAGAAATGCCTCTGGGAGTTCCATGCCTAATTTGCCCTTCCAACGATATTCTGCTAAGGGAATTTCGGCCCTAGGAACCTGGATCGCCTGCCTTGCTCTCTAATAATGTTTTATCCAATGATATGTGACTATTGAGTATGAGTAATGATTGTTGAGCTAACTTTGATGTGCAGGAACTCATCCGGGACCGTTTTATCATGTTTAAAGTTACTAATTCATGTCTTTTGTGCAGGATTTATGGAATTCGACATAGAAACTTCCGGTGCTTCCAAGGGAAAGGGGAAGGGAATCGTGAAGACACCTCGAGGCAAGGAGGATAAACATTAGATGAAGTTCCAATTCCAAGGGGTACCATTGCAATCAGGGATCACCACTCTTTGGAGGGACATTACAGATACAAACATCGGGTCGGTGGACATTGATGAGTTTACTCAGTGGGTCAGAGTGGACCCAAAGATAGGGAATGCAAAATTAATCAGAAGCAGTGGACTCGCTAAGGCTGCAGGCTTCCTGCCAGCATTGGTGGCCCCTGAATTGGTATTGGCATGTCGGGAGGCATATCAGGCTGAAACTAGAACCATAATCGATAGGGACACAAACATTCTCGCAGAAATGTCCCCTCCTGGGATAGCTACAACCTTCCACATCCCCACCTTTGAGACCATGGAAACACCAACCATAGAGGAGTGCAAGGAGTTATGGGAGCAAGATCTGATAGGATGCAAAAAACTGATCAATCAATACTGGTTGAAAGATAAGCGAGCCAATGCTGGCAAGGTCCCGTAGGAGCTCTTTCATAGTGATTTCTTCGAGGATTACCACAACCTCGTGACCTTGTTGAGGAGAGTAATGGGTCTTCCTGCTGCGGCTTTCTTCCAGGAATGAATGTTCTACTTTATAGAGCAGATCTTCCGTGGCAACGTTGCCTTTGATTGGGGAGAAATAATTAGCAATTGCTTCCACGAGCAATTTATCAATGTAAAGAAGACATCACAATTCTATATGACATCCTACCTGGTATACTCACTTGCTAATCGACGACATTACCATGGATTGAACATGATACCCAATGCAGCACTGGGAAGGGAGCTTAAGCCCTATGACCGATACCCCCAACTACAATACCAGAACGTTAAGAAGGACTACTGCAGGGTTAACGATGCCTTTGTCGCCTACATCATCTGACTGCTTGGAGGGGATTTTCATAAAAGAGTATCCCACAGTGCTAGGGCTCTCCTCAAGCATTATGCCTTTTTGTACATACAGTTCCCTAAGTTTACTTACATGCGCACTCAAGGATTCACGGAGAGGCCGAACAAGCTGCCCTGATACCCCAAATGAAAAGATCTTACTATTGGAGCTGACCGACAGTTGCGACATATTCATAATATCCTGAGCGATAAGCACTTGATGGGGACACCTTATCCTATTGGCCTTGGTCAAGGAATGTACAAGATCCACACATCCCAATGTGTAGGTTATTCAGAGAAGGAGTTGGCTGAATACCACTTGAAGCAATACACAGCTCGACTGAGAATGGACCCTTACGGTCATATCAGAAAGGCACTAAGACGTGAATATGCCCACCTCCACAATATCGAGGATTTCTGGGCCAACTGCAAGGATGATCTTGAGGTGCGGGTGTGGCACTACATGCACATGACTGCCATGTACATGCGAAGGATAAATCTGTGACCGGTTCCCAATCAACTTGAGGAGGATGAGGACGTAGTGATAGACCCAGGATATGATGTCGTCGCCAATCTACTGCTGCCTGCAATTGATTGGGATGAGCAAGAACTTGATGACATCGACGTGCTCACTAGAACAGCTGAAATACGAACATAGGCATGGATCGACCAATAGGTGGCCCGATTAAAATAGCAGGGAGTCACCTTAACATTTAAGGGACTCAAGAGTGAGCCTGGTGGCTCCGGTGGTGGTGTGCTCGCCGTAACAACTGGGGAAACCTCCAAATCCCCACCATCTGTCAGAACCAAGAAGAGAAAAGAGGCCAGCGAGCAGTTGCCCAAACCAAAGGTTTATGGCCGCAAGGCATCGAAGGGCGAGCCTTCCCAAAAGAAAAGGAAAGCGACCAGAGTCGTCAAGATGCCAGCCATAGCTGAAAATCTGCCCCTCGAGAGTCGAGAAGAAGAGATTGAATCGTCGGGGTCCTCGTCTACTACGATTATTGCCGTTGCTGCTGCTGCCCCCGTCTCACATGCTTCGCTTGCCATTTCCACTTCCTCCCCGCCTGCGGTGGACGTCTCTGTTCACCTTGCTTCCACCTCTCCAATCATGCAAATCATTCCCGTGGATTCTTCCTCTACCACGACCTCACCAATTTCCTCTTCCTCTATGTCTCCTTCCCTTCCCTCTATTTTTGCTGCTACAATGCCTACCCTCAACCTCCCAAAGTCTTTTGTAAAATACATGCAAAATGTCTCGTCTGACCTTTCGGGGATGCTCACTAATCCTATAGTGCAAGCTGCAATAGCTCAGGCTATGGCTCATGCTCCAGCTCTCCCTCCACCTTCTGAACCACCAAGGATAGAGGCAAAAATGCAAATATCTGATGAACTTGAGCGACAACAGCTAGAGGCTGCAACGAGGCCGGAGGATGAGGAATTTGAGTACCACGAACACCCTCTGTTCTAACGTAGGGAGATTGATGAGGTAGCCTATGAGTCCTCCAGTGAGAGCAATGAGGAGTTGGATGTTGAACTGATAAGAGAAACAAATGATCCTGAACTCAATGAGGAGTGGAGCAAGCAACTCAAAGAGATTGAAGATAAGGAGGCCGAGGATCGGCTTGCGCGTGAAGAGGAAACTGCTGCCCTAGAGACTGAAGGAAACAAATCTCCAACTGAGGGGCATGGTCAGACCCTAGAGCATGATGAGGAGGAATCCCTCCATGAAGCTGAGCACAAAGGGAAGCCCGAGGAACATGAACAGGGCCAAGATGAAGAGGAAAGGGATACTGATAGGAAAGATCCCTCTGGCGAGCAGCTACACACTGGGTCTCCCCCTAAGTATATATCACTTGAGTAGGACTCCGATGAGGAGAAGGGAGATACAAAAGCTGAGAAGAAGGCTCTTGTTTTCCAAGCCATTGAACTTGAGAATGAGGACATCAGGGATCAAAGTGAACCACCTAGGGAAGAGCCTCAAATGCTCGACTGGATGGAAAAATAGTTAAAACAAAAGACTCCCACCTTGAAGGATCCTAAGGCAAGGCTGGGAGCCATTTTGGCTAGAGCCCAAGTAAGCACCAGGAAAGAGAAGAAACCAAAGATCAAATCAAAGGTAACTATGGATGCGTCGGGATCTAGGGCAGTACAAATAGCGACGCCAATGGTTGGAGAGCAGGGGATGACTTATAATGTCTCCACCATTGACTTGGGAGTGGCCACGAGGGAGAAAAAGGTTGATCACCTCCAGGATTCTGTCGCTACGGTGGTGCACCTCATTCAGCAGGATAAGGTCTCCAAGGAAGAAACTCGTCAGCAATTTCCAAGAATGGAGTTACCATATTTTGTGATCTGACATCATGGAGTTGGATAAGTTTCAACCCCTGATCTTGAGCTTCATGGAGTATGCTGCGTTGAAGAAGCGTGAAGGCAACCCAGTCATCGATGAAGAATTCCTTAAAGAATAGCTACAGCAGAGGGCAAACAACTACAAGACGAAATTGGTACAGTGTTGTCACTAGATGACGAAATAGGGAAAAGGATAAGAAAAGTCTTATAAATGAAATGTATTTGGGAGTAGGTGAAACCCTAGTGTAAAGTGAATCTTGGCCACTCATTTTTCTTTTTGAAAACTATAAACAGGGCTCTCATCCTCTCATTTTAAGAGAGTTGAGTTGTTGTAAAAGAATACTGCAGAAATTATAATAAAAAATACAGTCGTTTTCTGGTGTATTTTTGGGTTTCTCCACATGTTTCATGATTCTTCTCCCTCTAGTTAAAACTTTGCTTCAAATTACTTTGCTGCTCTAGTTTCCTTAGTTAGCTGTAGTGGATTTACTATGTTGTCTTTGGTTTTAAAGATTCATGTTGTGTGTATGCTTTCCTTGTCCATACTTTTGGTCATTTGCTGTTGGTAAATGACTGTGCAAAGCTAGCTTGGACTATAATTTCATAGCTGCTCATTAAAACTTGTCTTTGTTCACATTATATGGCGAATGAATGATGAATATCTGCAGTCCCTAGAAGATAGCATAGAATTCATGACATTGTGAGAATTCAGATTAAGTGAAATTTTGTTTAAGGAAACTATCCACAGCAGGAACCTCCATGATCATTGTTCATCGATAGTTGCAGGTCCAGGAACCATCCTTCTTCCTCACCCCTTTTTACTTTTTTTTAGAAACAATTTGTGTTAAGGTTCGTTGCACATTGTAAAGCCAAATCTAATGAAACAATGGGGTCCCAGACTGCTGTCCGAACCTACAGTGAAGCGCAATAATTCCAGATTCGAAGAACTCCATTCATTGACCCAATTCTCCTAGCTTCAATCCACGTAAGACCACCTTGTGATTCCAGCAAAATCACATCAAACAATTGATATGTTCCAAGCTCCATCATGACTTGACATTTGAGAGACCTTGGGATAGTGTTCTATAATCTGATTGTGAAAGATTGTCTTTCAAGAGAGGTGATGCACCTATGCATTACTTGTGTTGAGAAGTGCATAAAAACACCATCAACATAACCATTATTGTGTTTAGTCTTTAGATGAGGTATCTACACCAAATGTAGATATAGGGCCATTTGATTCATCCTTGTTCTTAGGTTCTTCCTTCTTTGTCCATTTTTTTTCCATTTCTCTCCTTAGTTCTTCTCGATCTACCTTGTTCATAGGCTTGTTCTTTTTTTATGGATTCAATTTCTTCCCAACTTTGTTTCTGCAAAATTTTGAGATATGCCCTAATTTGTTGCAAGTGTAGCACATAACATATCCAAGATCAAAATATATATTTTTCCTTTATCTTGTACTGATTAGCCTTGTGTCCAAAGATATTCTATATGTAACAATAACCTTGAAAAGATTGAATTCTTCTATTTGTATCAAATCTGTTTATCATCATATGCTTTCTACATACAATAGCTCTATGTTCAAACTTATTACAACTATAACATCTTCTATTAAGGAATCCAACATTCTAAATCATTCTATTCTCTTTCATCCTATTTGTGCATTTGGTTGCCTTATGCCCAACTTTATTGCATGAGAAACAAAAGCCATTAAAGGATGGGTACCTTTGAGAATTAGGTTGTTGGATGGGTATTCTTTCGGTATCGATCCTTCGATTCTTGCCTTGATAAGTACTACCTTGAAATTTCCTTTGATTGTCCACTTTGTTCAAAACTGAATTAGTCTTTGAATTTTGTCCTTCAAGTCCTAAACTACCTTTTTCCTTTGTAGGTTTCTGAGATGAAATCAATTTATCAAGAATTGAGGAGATTTTCTTGAACCTTTCTTCACGAGCTTTTTCTTTTTCCAAATCAACTTTAATGGTTACTACTTCTTGTTCAAGCTTATCACATTTTTCTGTGTTTTGATTGATAATTTCTTTTAGACATCCTTCCTCTGTCTTGCTTTGTTCAATTTCCAATTTCAGATTCTCTTCCACTCTTTTGCTTTCTTCAAGTTTCATCCTTAGATTTTCAACATTTTCCTTTGCTTCCTTCAGTTCCTGGTAAATTTCTTTATGTTTCAACTTGAACTTCTGGATCTGATTTCTTAGTTTCTGAATGCATTCCCCTGCTTTCTTAACATTTTTTCTCAGATCTTAATTTTTAGACTCTAAAGTCTATGTTCTTAATTCTTCATCTAAGTTAGATCCCTTCATCATTTAGTTCAACCTACCAAGATCTCCTTCAAGCTATTAAACTTATTCCAAAGGATTGAGCTCTGATACCAATTGTTAGATAGGACAACTGAGAGGGGGGTTGAATCAGTTGTCATAGATTATAACCTTCAATTAAATTACCAGAAATAATACATAAAATTCTTAATGATTAAACATCAAATGCCAATGTAGAAACTCAAATCAAATGCAAAAAAACAATAACACCAAATTTACATGGAAAACCAAATGAGGGAAAAACCATGGTGAGTATTAACTCACACTATAGAGAATATCAAAACCGATTACAAGAAGGCTCATTGCCTGTTATAAGGATCACTACCTGAGATAAGGCTCAGTGTCTGAGATAAGGGTCACTTCCTACAATAAGAACTCACTGTCCAACAGGGCTACAACCCAGAGGGCTCACTTCCACAGAGATACAAAAGATGGACAACTTCCAGAATACAAGAGTTAAGGCCAACAACCAAAAGTGTGAACTGATAGATTACACCTTACTTGTGTAGAGTTTAGTTTCAGATGAAGCTCAAAATAACAAGTACTACATTTCAGTAACCGCTCAATAATTCTGTTCTAATCATACACTTTATTATCTTCACTTATTTCACTTACTTTGTTCTGTTATACTCTTTCTCTTTCTTACTATCACACTCCTTTTTTGTCTCTATATCCGTCTCTCTTTTTTTTTTCGTAGAGTCTCTATGTTTTTCTTCTTTTCTTTTCGGAGAATCTCATACATATATCTTTTTTTTCAATTAGGTCGACCAAAAGCATCCATAAGACATAATTAGTCCACATAAAATATTACACATGCTAATTCAGCCAAGATCTTCAAATATCCAAATCATAGCTTGTCTTCATGGTAGAGACTAGACCTAAAAACCAACACACCAAACCACCTATAATGGTCATCTTCGATAGGAAATAAATCCTGTAAACAACTCATACATTTAGTACTATTTTGACATCAATGACAACCTATTTACATTAATGGCAACCATTTGATGCATGCTTCAACTTCCAACAATCTCCCCTTTTTCATTGATGGCAAAACAAGATGTGAAAAGACAACAACAACAACCTTTATAATTCTTTTGATGAGATGAGATGATTTTTCATCTTTTTCACATGCTTCCTCTTGCCCTTTGACATCAATGATCAGAAAGATCTATCTCCCCCTTCAATTTTTTATAACAAAATCAGTCTTCAAAAATGATATAAAAAATGGTTCTTTACCTCAATCCTTCTCCCTTAAAATATATCCTTGTATTTTTCTTTCAGTTCTGGAAGACATGTCTTCTAGGAAACCACTACCAACCTGATGTTTAAGAAAATGTTGTTGTTCTTTACTATTGAATCAATTGTTTCTAGAAGAGTATCTAAAATACCATTATTTTGTGCACTATTCTTAGCTTCCACCAGGAGATTGAAAATTTGTTCCAATCTCAGCTCAATTATATCTTTAACTTTCCAAAAGGTCTTCACAATACCATTCCTTTGTACCATAACAACTCCAAGTTCATATTGTAAGGAACATATGCTTTTCTTTTGTGCTCCATCCTTGTCATTAAGGATATCATATATTTTTCCAATAGAATTCAATTCAAGCTCAATAGCATCAATTTTTTCTCTGTAGTTTCCAATAGCAGTAGGCCACCAAAGACAATACCTATACACACTGTTTACACTCTTGATTTAGGTTTTCAATTCATTTATGCTCTAAGTCAATTTCTTCTATGCATTTTGACATCTTTCTTCCATGCCTAATTGAATTTCATCTTTTTATGTTATTTTTGTTGGGAATAGGATGCCATTTAATTGCATTCTAAACATATTTCATGTATCTCCTAAGTCCTTGGAATGTGTTGCACAACACTAAGATTAGGAAGAGATTAATTTGGAATGAAATAAACATTTAATTTGATATTTGTAGTTATTCCTAAATAATAGGAGCATGTGTGGATGCCTTGGGAGAGCTCCTACAAAATAGGAGCACATGGGTGCCCACATGGAAGGTGGGATCCACCATGGTTCAGTTAACTAGTTGGTGAATTGAGTACACTTCAGAAATGCATCTCAAGTTCCTACAAAATAGGGATTTTGATTTATGCATGTTGAGTACCTATAAAATAGGGATTGATGTTTCAGTTTAGTTTAGTTATGTTTCAATTATCTTCAGTTGCATGTTAGTTAATCTTAGTTGACTTGAGTTGCATGGAAAAATAATAGGTTGATACATTCAGTTAACAAATGGAGGATTATGCATGCATATTGTTTTGCATGAATCAATGACATATATGTTTCAGTTAACAAAGATAAACTTGGGCCCACCTTGGGCACCCAAGTTGGCATCTTTGAGTTACAACAATTGCATGGATAAGATACTTTTGATAACTATGAGGTTAACACTTCAGTGTTGGGCACCAATTTTGAGGGAGACTCTTGTTTGACTTTGTCATGCATGTTTGAACTCAACTTGGCAACCCTAGGCATGGATTTTCTCAAGAGGCTTTGTGATATTATATATGTTAACTCTTATGAGTTTATAAGCAAGAATATTGTCTATTATTGCAACAATTGTATGAGAGAGTTTTGTGAGAAAATATTGCAGGTTGTGAAGAAGATTTGTTGAAGAACAAAGGAAGCATATCAAGGAGAATTGAATTAGTGTTATTGTAATATTAATCAAAGGTTAAATAATACAAGCAAGACCAATTCTGGTGGAGTTTTTTACTGAAAGGGTTTCTCCACGTACATGTTGTGTCCTTTCTATTTTGTCTTATATTTCTTCTATCAATCTTCTCTCTAATTTCTACAAAATTAAAATTGATCTAATTCAAGATTAATCATACACAAGAGATTGTGACAAAGAATACTAAAACTGAATCTACAGTTACATAGGATTTACAAATTTTAAGCTACATTTTTAGTATAGTTTTACCTTCATTTCAACATTTGGTATCAAAGCTAATGGTTGGGTAGAGTTTGGGACGCATTTCTCTTAAAAGTTTGAAGGATTTTTGGTTGTAGTGGGAGCTTTTAATATTGTTTCAATTGTTGATTTGTAAAAGTAGTGTTGTTACAATGAGTTTTAATTCTTGTTTAGATATTGAAAGATTCAATGGATCTAATTATGAGATGTGGAAACTAAAAATGGAGGATCTCCTTGAAGAGAGAGATCAATGGTTAGCTGTTGGTAATGAGACAAATTCACCTACAACGATGTCAGATGAGGATTGGACTAAGCTTGATAAGAAGGAAAGAGGGACCATACGATTATGTCTTGCTGATGATGTTCTCTTGAATGTTTCAAATGAAACTACCACATATAAGTTGTGGAAGAGAATAGGTGATATCTATCAAACCAAAAGTCTTAGTAATAATTTGTATCTGAAAAGACAATTGTATTCTTTAAAGATGAAAGATGGTGATTTTGTTGCACATCATTTGAATGCTTTTAATTTGATTATGAGTCAATTACCATGTGTAGATGTAAAGCTAGAAGATGAAGATAAATGCATTTTGTTACTTTTTTCTTTACTAGAATCTTGGGAAAATCTAATTGTTGCTATCAGTGGTAGTGGTGCAGATCCTTAAGATGGATGATATAATTCCTACTCTCCTATTAGAGGAGATGAGGAGGAAGTCTAAAATGGAAAACCAAGATTCCTTGTTTGTAAAAGGTAGGCCTAAGAAAAAGGAACCTAAGGGAGACAAGGAAGGAAAGGGTAAGTCCAAAGGACGGTCTAAAACCCTTGGTAAGAGTAAGGTAAAGTGTTGGAACTATGGGAAAATAGAACATGTGAAGAAGGATTGTAAGAACAAGAAAGAGAGTTTCCATTCTTCTACAGAGGAATCCTCAAATGATAGTAATGATGCATTGGTTATTTTAGATAATATTGTTTGTGATAACTCTTTGCTTGATGTTTCATAGTGATCTTCATGGAGAGGATGGTAGTCACAATGCCATGTGTGACTCGGTACCATGGTTCAGTGGGAATCGTTGGCAGTGACGTGGATGCATCATTGGTAAGGTTATCTTCAAGTGATATGGAGATATATTTTCTTAGTTTAGAGTGGTTGCTATTATGTCATGGTTTACTCTTGATACGAGTTTAGAGCTTGGCATGGTACATGTTCTCTTCAGACTAGGATATTTATGTATGTTATGATGCATGTGATATCCTTGGAGGAGATGGTTTGATCATGTTGTCATTTTTATGTTCCTGATTCATGATTGGAGCTTTGAAATTGATCATAGTAGTTCTCTTTGTATTAGGTACATTAATCATTTGCTTGATTACTTCATGATAGTGCTATGTTGCATTTGGAGTTTGGCATGGATTGGTTGGTTACAGGTCCTCATGGATACTTGGAGAAATAGGCGAGGCTTGAGTTCTCTTATGGTAAGATATATACGTTGGAATGGTTACTTGTAAGAAAAGATTTTTCAATAGTAAAGACCAAGAAGCCTACACCTTGGTTGGACGTGAGTTCAACACACTCAATGGTTTCACATGCCTCCAAAGAAGCAATTTGGTTACAGAGACTTGGGAAATGTATTGGTTTTAATTTCAAGAAAATTAAACTTGAATGCGATAGTTAGAGTGCTATTTATTTATCCAAAAATCCTATGTATCATGCTCGTACTAAGCATGTTGATGTTCAGCATCACTTTGTGCAAGAAATGGTTGAAAGTGGGAAGGTATTAATTGAGAAATTTGACACTTTAATTAATGTTGCAGATTATCTTACGAAACCAGTTCCTACAAATAAGTTCTCTTGGTTTTGAGTATTAATCATTTGCTTGGAGATTCAGGATTATGTAGGTTGCATTTGAAGTTGGCATGTATTGATTAGTTGGTACAAGAAGGCCATTGGTCTTGAGTCTTGTACTTTATTTATAATAATGATTCCATGTTTAAAATAATTGCAATGTATAGTGTCAAGTGGGAGAATGTTGGTAATAGGATTCCATTTAATTGCATTCTAAACATATTTAATGTATCTCTTAAGTCCTTGGAATGTGTTACACAACATTAAGATTAGGAAGAGATTAATTTGGAATGAAATAAACATTTAATTTGGCATTTTTAGTTATTCCTAAATAATAGGAGCATGTGGGGATGCCTTGGGAGAGATCCTACAAAATAGGAGCACATGGGCACCCACATGGGAGGTGGGATCCACCTTGGTTCAGTTAACTGGTTGGTGAATTGAGCACACTTCATAAATGCATCTCAGGTTCCTAAAAAATAGGGATTTTGATTTATGCATGTTGAGTACCTATAAAACAGGGATTGATGTTTTAGTTCAATTCAGTTCAGTTCAGTTTTAGTTATCTTTAGTTGCATGTTAGTTAATCTCAATTGAATTGAGTTGCATGGATAGATAACAGGTTGATACATTTAGTTAATAGATGGAGGATCATGCATGAATCAGTGAAAAATATGTTTCATTTAACAAAGATTAACTTGGGCCCACCTAGGGCGCCCAAGTTGGAATATTTGAGTTACAACTATTGCATGGATAAGATATTTTTGACAACTACGAGGTTAGCACTTTAGTGTTGGGCACCAACTTTGAGGGAGAATCTTGTTTGCCTTTTTCATGCATGTTTGAACTCAACTTGGCAACCCTAGGCATGGATTTTCTCAAGAGGCTTTGTGATATTATATGTGTTAACTCTTATGAGTTTGTAAGCAAGAATATTATCTATTATTACAACAATTGTATGAGAGAGTTTTTTGAGAAAATATTGCAGGTTGTGAAGAAGATTTGTTGAAGAACAAAGGAAGCATATCAAGGAGAATTGAATTAGTGTTATTGTAATCTTAATCAAAGGTTAAATAATACAAGCAAGACCAATTTTGGTGGAGTTTTTTCCCGAAAGGGTTTCTCCATGTACATGCTATGTCCTTTCTATTATGTCTTATATTTATTCTATCAATCTTCTGTCTACTTTCTACAACATTAAAATTGATCTAATTCAAGATTAATCACACACAAGAGATTGTGACAAAGAATACTAAAATTGAATCTATAGTTACACAAGATTTACAAATTTTAAGCTATAGTTTTACTATTGTTTTACCTTCATTTTCAACAGTTTCACTAGGTGACTGTGCCATTAGTATTTCTTCAATATGCTCAATCAATACTTTCGGTAAATCACTTGTCACATCACTTAGGTCAATATCATTATGAATTATGTAAGTAGCTAGGGCATTTGTAATCTCATCCTATTCATATGATGGTCGTAACAACCATTCATCTCCAATCTTCTTCAATCCACCAGATTGCTCAAGAATCTTCAAAATGTTTTCCTAAGTAAAGTATTCTTCATCATAAGTTGATGCCAAATCAATTGCTTATGTAATCTTTCTTATTTTTCTTCTTCCTTTTCCTTTGACCTTAGATTCTTTATTTCTAGAGGAGAACTTGAGATAATTGTTCTTGCTTCCCTCTTTTCGGAGGAGGATTCTACTTCAGACATCCCAATCAGACTGGAAATCATGCTAGAATTCCATACATTTTTTTTTCAAAGTATTCTTCAAAAGCCTTTTCTTTTTCTACTAGACATTCCAGATATCAGTAGACCTACTTCCCAATTGGTATAACTAACTTCCACACAAAATTCTCTTTCAATGGTAACGATTTCAAAAAATATATCATCAAACATATAACTAGAGATCCAAAACGAAGAGGATAATTGTCATTCTTTGTCATAGTTATATTCTCCATTAATTGATTCCTCAGTAACTCACACAAATCAAAATCCTCTTTCTTCTCAACTATTTGATGCACAACATAAATGACAATCGCCGAAGTAGAGCCTTCTCTATTTCTAAAATAAATCTTATATGAAATACCATATGCCACATACCTTATCACGGGGTCGATTATAATATGAATTAGAAGTTCCCTTTGATCTCCTGTTATCCTAGTTGGGGCTTAGACCTCCTTGTTCTTTACTGGCTTCTTGACTAGAATGAGTCCATTATTGCATAATCCTAAATTATTTCTGCAATTGCTTCCTTCGTGATCTCATAGGGTTTGTCGAAGATCATCTGATCACCTTGAATTTTGATTAAGATAAATCGAATAATGTCCACATTCAAAAATTATGGAAATTCGCTTTAAATTTCTAAATCCTTGTGCCCTAAATTCTTGATCGTTTACATTTTCTCAACTAAAAGAGAAGTATCAAAATTTTGAATCTTTTCATGGTTAAATTCATCAATCTGTAACTTACTCAATTTTCCTTATTTAACTTGTCGCTTTTAGGGTTTCATCATAAAAGATAATTTATTTCTTGTGACATCATCATATGTACTTCAGTCTGTCAGAACCTTCTTTTGCCAAAGCTACTAGATCAATTTTTCATTTATTTCTTTTTCAACTTTTAAATTGACAACTATCTTTGAGAAACACTGTGACCTAAGAGGGGCTCCACAAATTTCTTGATTTGTATCTTTTCTTTTGGATTTTTCTACAATGCCTTCAAAATAGAGATTCTCCTCACATGTCCATGTGTCTTTGCATGACACCTCATATATCAGGGGTTTTCTAGGTTTTTTTGTGAATGCTCCCCTTGAAACCATTACTGGGTTTAGTCCTTAGAAGAGGCATCTGCACAAGATGTAGATACATGGCCATTTGATTCATCCATGTTCTCAAGTTCTTCCTTCTTTCTCTGATTTTTTTTCATTTCTCTCCTTACTTCTTCTGGATTTACCTTGTTCATAGGCTTGTTCTTTTGTTCTGGATTTAGTTTCTTCCCAAATTTGTTTTTGCAGAATTTTGAGATATGTCCTGATTTGTTGCAAGTGTAGGAGATAACATATCCAATATCAAAATATATATTTTCCTTTATCTTGCACTGATTAGCCTTGTTTCGAAAGATATTGCATATGTAACAATAGCCTTGAAAAGATTGAATTCTTCTATTTGTATCAAATCTGTTTATCATCATATGGTTTCTACATACAGTAGCTCTATGTCCAAACTTGTTGCAACTATAACATCTTCTAGTAAGGAGTTCAACATTTTGACTCATTCTATTCTTTTTCATCCCACTTCTACATTCAGTTGCCTTATGTCCAATTGTATTGCATGAGAAACAAAAGCCATTAAAAGATGGGTACCTTTGAGCATTAGGTTGTCGAATGGGTATTCTTTCGGTATTGATCCTTCGATTCTTGCCTTGATAAGTACTACCTTGAGATTTCCTTTGATTTTCCACTTTGTTCAAAATTGGATTGGTCTTTGAATTTTGTCCTTCTTCAAGTTCTAAACCACCTTTGTCCTTTGCAAGTTTTTGAGATGAAATCAATTTATCAAGCATTGAGGAGCTTGTCTTGAACCTTTCTTCACGAGCTTTCACTTTTTCCAAATTAGCTTTAAGGGTTACTACTTCTTGTTAAATCTTATTGCATTTTTCTTTCTTTTGATTGATAATTTCTTTTAGACATCCTTTCTCTGTCTTGCTTTGTTCAATTTCCAATTTCAGATTCTCTTCCACTCTTTTGCTTTCTTCAAGTTTCATCCTTAGATTTTCAACAGTCTCCTTTGCTTCCTTCAATTCCTAGTAAACTTCTTTATGTTTCAACTTGAACTTTGAAATATGATTTCTTAGTTTCTGAATGCATTCCCTTGCTTGCTTAACATTTTCTTTCAAATCTTCATTTCTAGACTCTAAAGTCTTTGTTCTTAATTCTTCATCTAAGTCAGATCCCTTCATCATTTAGTTCAACCTACGAAGATCTCCTTCAAGCTGTTAAACTTATTCGAAAGGACCGAGTGTTGATACCAATTGTTGGATAAGACAATTAAGAGGGGGGGGGGGGTGAATTAGTTGTCACAAATTATAACCTTCAATTCAATTACTGAAACTAATAAATAAAATGCTTAATGATTAAACATCAAATTCCAATGCAAAAACTCAAATCCAATGCACAAACACAATAACACCAGATTTACGTGGAAAACCAAATGAGGGAAAAACCACAATGTGGATTAACTCATACTATAGAGAATATCAAAACCTATTACAAGAAGGCTCACTGCTTGAGATAAGGATCACTACCTGAGATAAGGATCACTGCCTGAGATAAGGCTCACTGTTTGAGATAAGGCTCACTACCTACAATAAGGACTCATTATCCAATAGGGCTACAACTCGGAGGGCTCACTACCACAGAGATACAAAAGAAGGCTAATTTCTAAAATACAAGAGTTAAGGCTTACAGCCAAAAGTGTGAATTGATAGATTACACCTTACTTGTGTAGAGTTTAGTTCTAGATGAAGCTCAGAATAACAAGTACTGCATTTCAGTAACCGCTCAATAATTCTATTATTATCATACACTTTATTATCTTCACCCGTTTTGCTTAATTTGTTTTTCTATACTCTCTCTTTCTCTTTCTTACTATCACACTCCTTTTTTGTCTCTATATCCGTCTCTCTTTTCTTTTCAAAGAGTCTCTATGTTTTTCTTCTTTTCGTTTTGGAGAGTCTCATATATATATGTATGTATATCTTGTTTTTTCAGTTAGGTTAGCCAAAAGCATCCATAAGACATAATTAGTCCACATAAATTATTGCACACGTTGAGTCATCCAAGATCTTCAAATATATGAATCATAGCTTGTCTTCATGGTAGAGACCAGACCTAAAAACCAACACACCAGACCACCTATAACGGTCATCTTCGATAGGAAATAGCTTTTGGTAAACAACTTATACATTCAGTACCGTGTTTACATAAATGACAACCTATTGAAATTAATGACAACTATTTGTTGTACACTTCAACTTCCAACATCTCTTCCTGACATACCTCTCCTATAAAACTTACCTTTACCCCTTCTTCTAATCAAGAATTAAAATTTTTCCTTTTGGTCCTACCTTTCCTTTAACCCCTACTTTTCCTTTCTCTTTGTAAAAGTTGTAGACTTTACATTACTAACTTTCCTTTCTTAGAACCCATTTTTTTTTTCTTTTCACTAAGTTACTATTCAAAGTTAGATGATCACACATGTTATTATTCACATCATGTGCTTCATGAGGTATAAAATCTCCCAAATCCCTAAATCCTAAATATATTTCCTTATACACCATTCAAATCTAAACTTGTGGAGTTTCTATTCCCACCATCCTTCTTGGTAGATATTATGAGTCACACCTCATCCATTTAATTGTTTTATCTTTCAAAATTATCATTTTGACCATCCCTTTACTTACATACTTATGGCATGAGTTAAGGGGTATCCCCAACTCCCAAACCCTAACACCTTGCTTTGCATCATTTTTTAGATTCATGGTTTAGACTTATCCTTAATTTCATACTTTGAGCTAAGATATAAGACATATCCTTGATCCTTGAATCCTTGAAATATTTCCTTATACATTATTTTAGAGTCAGAGATGTAGAGGTACCCTTATTTTCCTACCTTTTGCATGAAGAATGAAGTATCGTCGATCCTTTCTCCCTGACATCCTACCTTAAAAAAAATGATCAGAGGATCATTTGTCCTTTTAAAGGTTGTGTTGGAAATTTACTCAATTCTCTAACTCCTTAATTGGTCAAGAATACCATGTTTTGGGTTCACAAATTCTTCTAACCTTTGTAATTTCTAATATTTTCCTTTATAATGAAGGTGATTTAAGAGTTTTTATTAAGTTACAATGTTCCCTAACTCTTTGAAACATAATAAGGTTTAAGAGTTAGCCAAATTATTAACATGTGAAAATTAAAGGTTATCTCTTCTAACCTTTGAAATATTGGTAGGGTTAAAATAATGGGATGCTAGAGGTTTTGAGAATCTTTCAACCCTTGAAATACAAGAAAATTCTTAGGAGACAATTACATGAAGCTAAATGTGAGAGGTTCATGAGGTACCTAAACCTTTGAAGTATCAATGAGGTGGAATAAAGTAAAGTGATATAGGCTAGAAAATCTCTTGAACATCCAAAAATTCAATAAAATTTTATTAGAACCTTCAAACTGTAAAAAAAATTCTAGATGACTATCAAAATTTTGCTAGCTTCCAAAACCATAAAGGAAATAGAAAAGTACATATGTTGATGAATGTTGCATGTCACCTAGAGATTATACAAGATTTTATGGTTGAGAGATGGTATATCCTTTCTCACATACACATGCACTAGGTCAAATTTTGAATGATGCATTTATCCTATAGATGTAACATAGATTAGAGTGGTGTGATCTTCCTCTTTCTTAGCTTGCAGTACAATGGAACTCTCACATTGTGATGTCTCCATCTCGAAAAGGGAAATAGAAAGGATCTAGATCAAGGTAATTAATAGAAGAAAGGTTTTTCATGAATTCTTACCATTCCTATTTTTCCATGTTAATATCATGATGTTTGGGTCATTTTTACTCCTAAAGGATCTGTTAATGAAGGAAAAATGGTAAATCCTTTTCACCAGTAGATGTGAAAATAAAATGTTGTTTCCACCTTCTATGAAAGTTTTCTACGTAATTTTATTTAGTTTTAATTCATTTTTTAAAAGGAAACTACCTCTATTCCTACCCTATAACCATTACAAAATGAGAGCTCAAATATACCACAGGAATATGTCATTTGTATTTATAAATCATTGGTCCAAGTGGTACTAAGTGTTTGCATCTACTTCCATCCTCTTATAGCTTCCTCTATATCTACAAATTTGATGGGACTTCGTAAGGGTTGGTCTCTATTAATGCTCTTAGGGAATATCTTAAGTGTTAAGATAATTTGGGTCATGCTATAGGGTTGCATTTTATCTACTATCTAATTAATGTAGAAAAGCCTTATTTGTCTCAATTTTTTTGTGATGAATTTGAAATTATTTTTAGTAAATCAATATAAGAGATTACTTTTGTTTTCATTTTACATTATATCTCCACTTTTAGTTGAATGCTTAAAGGGAATGAACTAATTCCTAGGTTCAAATTTGTTGTTCTTTATATTAGGTCTTAGTTAGTTTACATTCAAGAAGTGTAGTAAATTATTGTACTCGTGCACTTATATACCAAGGTAGAAACTCTTTTAGGATTAATGTTTGGGGAATTTAATTTTTTGTGGATTAATAAGAATGGGAGGGAAATTGATTGTGGGTCTAAACTCTATTAGGCAAGACCTAATACATTAGGCTCAATTGAATATAATGATTTACTTTTCTATTGTGGTTGTTTGTCTAGATCTACATTTATTGCTACAAGAATATGCCCTATTCTGGTAGTTGAAGTTGGTCTTGCATACCTTTAAAATGAATAGTTATATTTATTGTATGGATAAATTATTTGTAAT
This sequence comes from Sequoiadendron giganteum, assembly GCA_007115665.2. Taxonomy (NCBI): domain Eukaryota; kingdom Viridiplantae; phylum Streptophyta; class Pinopsida; order Cupressales; family Cupressaceae; genus Sequoiadendron; species Sequoiadendron giganteum. The sequence continues at coordinate 387,206,670 of CM021105.1, forward strand.
TTAATTTACTTCCATTATGCATAATCTATTGTTATGAAACTTTGTAAAATCCTTTGTGAGCGTGTAGCTAATGAAAACCATTAGAGGATTTATATATAATAGATTTTTCTAGGATAATGATATTGTAAGTGACCATAAGTGAGTGTATATTTAGTGACTATTAACTATTTTTCCATATTGTGATGAATCATACAATCCAATTATCATAAATAGAGGTCAATGCCTTGTAGGTGCAAGATACATACATAAATAAGTATTGTCATAGTCAATTCAAAGGTTTCATCTATTTCAATGTAGTTGCATAAAATGCCTTAATAGTTTCAAAATATAGGTCTTTTCATATGATGTTTTCTACACTTAAAAAAAAATAGTAGCTATAAAAATAAATCACTATAAAATTAGAAGCATGTTCTAGAAACAATATAAAATTGCATAGGATTAAAAAATATTTTTATTGTTGATGATAAATAAAGATAATTTTCACTACACCATTGTGAAAAATATAAATAATATTGCTTGTCATGATGGAAAAGAAGAGTCACACACATATATATCAGAAAAGAGGTGTAAACATGCTAATAAAATATCACAAAGAACAACAACCACAAAGATACATATATCAGAATAATCAGCCCCACTAACTTTAATATCTACTCTTTATCCTTATGAATAAGAATATTTAAAAGAATATATACACATATAATCTAACATTGTTAAGGTTATACATTTTAATTTAGATGAAATTGAAGAAATAAATAAAATCTACAATTAAATAAACTATTAATAAACCAAGAAAGAGGGCACGATAATTAGATAATTGCACATAGACATCTATCAATATTGTATTAGTAATTCTTGAGATACATGAGCTTATCATAGACAATAATGATCTATAATCTATATAATCAACATCCTTAGTGTGGTAAGCATGTGATATATTTATTACTATTGTTAAAAACAAAAAGGTAGCCAAAACCAAATGAGGCATTAAATGAAGATAAAAGCCAATAATATACACATATGGTATGTGTCTATGATATGCACCTAGAGATTAAAGTTCACATGATGAACCTATAAGGTCATGACTCCAAAAGAAATCAAAATAATCTCTAATAATAATCAGAAAATAGAACCAAAGCTCAAAGACCAAGCTCAAAAAGTAATAGATTAAGGGGTAGGTCCCACGAGGAACACCAACATATAAATGTTAAAATCTAAAGCAATACAAGAAACCATAAATAATACTAATTTGAACCTACTCCAAATCAAAAGAAAAACCTTAGATTAAGAAATAAAAGAGACAAATGATTATCTTCACTTATCAAGAAAAGATCTTTTTTGAGTGGCCTTTCTCATATGATGGATTATGGTTTCTCCAAATTTATACAAGAGTTCTATAGTATTCACAACATCTTGATCTTAATTGATGGTCTTAGATGAAGAATAAATAATGGATTTATATATTTTTGGATGAAAGAATTAGTATTTGAGATCTCTTGATTAGATTTGAGAATTTAAGTTTGCATTCACTTTTGATTTATATTATGTTTTAATGTGTAGTAAAAATTTAAGGAGTTAACGATTTGTATGAATGATGAGTGGACATGATTGATTTTTTTCAATAAATTAATTATGAAGTGATGAAAAGGGTGAGGAAAATTATTTGTTTATTTATTTAAAATTAAATATGTATGTATGGACTTAATTAATTAATTTATAATGATTAATTAGTTCATAAGGTGATGCTAGTGGGATTAAATGAGATGAATTAACTAATATGGTGCAATTAATTAAATTATATGGTAATGTTTGAGTGAGTTAGCTATGATGAATTAATGTGTAAAATTGATGATAGGATTAGAATTACATAATTAGGGCATCTAAATTTGTTATATGTGATTTTTTGTTAGAATATTACTAGAATTTATAAATGAGCGGTATTATTGTGATAAATTTCCTTGCATGATTAATATGCAACTATTTTGTACTATGGTTAATGTAGGAAATTGTCCATACTTAATTATATTTGGTATTAAATTTTGTTTATGATTTTGGTACTAGTACTATAGTTTTCGGTTCATAGATAAATATTGATACTCCTTAATATTCTTCTATGTTTTTTAAAAAGAATATTTTACTCATTTGTTATTGTTTAGCCTATAGGAAAATGCTTGTCCCTTTTAATACAATAGGTTAACAACTAGAATCCTTAGCAATAACTACATAAGTAAAATTAGGCTAAATGAGCTAGTCTACCACATATACAATAGTGGTCTTACTCAAAATATAATATACATATGAATTATCTAGCTCAAATCCACAAGTTACTCTCTCTATGGTTTAGTTGATGGAGAAGGTACGTAGACCCAAAATAAAGGAATCTATTTCATCCCCAAACATTAATTTGGTAATGCAATACTCAAATTGATAATCCAAAAGTGTGAATTACAAATAATTCTAATTTTTATCTTTTAAGTTTGTTTCACCTTTCTTTCATATTTGGTACATAAAAATTAACCAAGATGATCTAATTTCTCAACACAAACTCATAACATCAATAACACCCCTAAAAATCATACTAAAACAACCAAGACTTTATGACGCACTACGACACATCAATACAAGCACCCAAAATTAATGTAGACACAAAGAACATAATACAAAACATGACAATGAAACATATATAATACAATACCACATTACAACATTACCAAATATGTCCAACCACATGAAGATACATCTCCTAACCATGTGGTGCACCTATATATTTATTATCTCACATAAAAAGAAGATAAACTATACTAGCCACTGGGCGCACTACCTCAACAAGTATAATATAATGCATATTATAGATCCAATCCATAAGAATTCATAATAGAGGATATCCTTTCTCTAGTTTCTGGAAATGTGGAATAATTCATATAAAATATATGGATATTTTTCTAACAAGAGAAAAAAAGCTTATGTAGGGGAGAGGATCCAGTACTTGAGCATGTTTCAATAGCTAGCTGGATAGTATTTGTTTATATAATGTCCAATATTTTTATCAATAGTGAACCAATAGTTGTGGCTTTAAAGTTGTTAGTGTTGATGATGACTACCCATAATTAAACAAAATGTATTCCTTTGATCTAAAAAGCAACTAATCATGTGATGTCACATCAACGCTCAATAAAACATGTTGTGAATGCACAAATATTGGTCTCACTTTTTTTGGGCCTTTTTGGACACCTTGACAAAAAGCATGCTAATGTGGAATTATATTTGATGATGTGGCCCTGAAACCTTAGTTATAAGCAGGGGACTTGCCAAATAAGTTGTAAAAAATTGAGAGTGATTTGAAATTTTCATGTAGGATAATTAGAAGCGTGAAGTTAGGGTGCTCAACTACTGGACCCTCTCCCCTAGTGTGGTGTATATAATAAGAGAAAGCTCAAATTCTTAAGATAACCTATCTTGAGGGGATAATTACCTCCTAGCTAGTGAACATTAAGTAGTGAAGATAATATCAAGATGAATCCATCAATGACAAGGATATCCAAATTCTCCTACTTCTAAACTAATCTTGATAACCACTCCAGCATAAAGCCAAACAATCTACAACTATTACCTAACAACAATGGCAGATACAGGAAGATGGATCAAACAATGTGAACGCGACAGGAACAATCTTAATTCCCACATCATTTGCAGAGATAAGCATCAAAGCTACAGAGTGTTAATGGTAAGAAATAGAGTCTCATTACTATCTGGCTGCAAGCAGTGATTCCCAACATGCAAACAGAGGGCTACGTATGGATAGCACACCAAAATGCTAAGGATAACGGTTGTTCAAGGATCAGTTTAATCCCCTCTTGATACCCACTCTATCGAACAATATAACTAAACTTCTAATTAAAGCGACAAGAAACCAGGCTTATAAGCATTAGCGAAATGGAAAATAGAGCTATCGAAGCAAAGCTTACAAATAGGAGCGAGATTGAACAAAGTTTATAGCAGATATTCCTGAGCGAATTACACAACCAGTCAGATTTAATCCAAGACAACAAAACCTCCACACATTCCTTATTAGTATAGTTGAATGCTAACGGCTCAAGCACCATCGATTGGGGACTCAATCAAAATGTTTTAAAAGCAATAGAGAACTAAACACAAAACAATCGATTCTCAAGGAATCGGTTCACTATCTGCTAATTTTGAATACACCCAAACCAAAATCGATCTCTTCCCAAAAAAATCTGTCGCTTCTCTCCTCTTTGGCAGAAAATTCCCAATTCTAAAAACCTGGTAAGTGGTTTGATAGACACACCGATAACAAGAATTTCCAAAACTGAATGTAACCACCTGTAGCAGCTCGAAAAAACTCCCCTCCAAGAGTGGCGATTGATCTGCTCTATTTTTTGTAACTTTCTTTCATTTTCATTTTGCAACGATTAGGAGAGAATCCATATTTTGCCACCTATCCAGGATTATTCTAAGAAAACAAAAACTTAAGCCAAAACATAAATTAAAATGTTCCAAAACAAAAATGGGTGAAGCCAAGTGCGAAAAAGTGATGTCCCTGCATCAGGCTCCCCGGGGAGTTGCATAGCTCACAAAGGGAGTTGGGTAGTAGGACTACCCTTTCAAGCTCCATGTACTTGTAGCATACTCCTTATGCTGTTCTTCAGTAACCTGTTCCCCCACTTCTTCCTTTTCTTCTAGCATATGGCTGGAATAATTACTCCATTACATCGTGAGATGAAAGTTGTGGCTATATTGTCATTTCGAATTACATGTCCCTCATCCATTGAACTTCGCTTACCAAAGACTCACTTCATTCGCTTCCCACTGGTTAGCTTCATCTGATTCAAAAACTGTCAGAAGATTGAACTTCTCTAGACTGATTATTCCCCAATCCAAATCGTTGTTTCCACACCCCATCTCATCATCGTCACCACATTTCATCCATTCTCCAGATAGCCTCTCTTTGCTGCACCTTTCCAATTCGTTTTGCATTTCCCTCTCCATTGCAATCATAACAGATTCATGAAAATCTATATCCAAGGGCTTTGAAAACTGAGATCTTACCTCATCATTGACGGTTGCACTATTTATCACACCTCTGATCAATTCATGCCACTCTCTTTCAATAGCCTCAATTTGAAAAATCAAGTCATCTTCCACTTCCTCTTTTGCTATCTCCACACTCTATCCATGTAGTTTTGTGCCCGCGTATTCCTCTTGGCACTGCGATTCCAAACTCTCATGTATCTTTGCATCCTTGAGAATAACAATGGCTGCCCCAACTTCCTTTGGCTCTCTTTTATTTATAAACTCTTTTCTTCTAACCAACATCACCTTACTACTGCTGCTACTACTACTGTTGTCCTCTTCTTGTTCATGCATAGGCAACAAAGTATGTTTGATTCCATCCTTTTTAAAGGTATATGTGTTACTTCTCCCTTCATGTACAACCTTTCAATGAAATTGCCAAGGCCTACCAAGCAATACATGGCACACATCCATATGAATGATGTCACAAATCATGCTATCCTTATAATTGCCAATCTAAAATTATACTAAAGCCTATTCATCTACTAACAATGGATGCCCTTTTTGAAGCCAAGAAACTCTATAAGGAGTAGGATGTTTAGTTCTCTCAAGTCCTAGCTTTTCCACCCTTTCTACAACCACTAAATTATTCGTACTACCACTATCAATAATTAATTTGTAGCACTTACCTTCAGCTTTGCACTTCGCTTTGAATAGAGCCTTCCTTTGTACCGGTTTATGACTCTCCTTTGGTGGTTTCAACAACACTCTTTTGAAAAAAAGAGATTCTCTTGACCGAGGTTCTTCCTTTCTTGAAGAAATTGATCCTGCACTCTCTTGATATGCTTACACCACTTGATTCCTCTGTTCTGGCCTCGTGTAACCTCCTTGGGAAGATTCTGGACACTCCCAACTCTTATGACACACATACTAATTACACTTAAAACATTTACCTGCAAAACCTCTGCCTCTTCCCTAATAACCATCACTTCTAACATATATTTCTTCTCTATCCTGATAACCTCCTTTTTCTGACTTATCTTGCCCTCTAGAGCTACTTGCCTCTCCATCTTGATGGTGTTTCTATCATTTTTCTACATAGCCTCATCCTCTACCTCCTCATCAACTTCTCCTCCGCCTTAATGGTAAACTAGTAGGCTTCCTCCAAAGTTCTTGGTGACACTAAACTCAACTCATCCTACAAACTGTATCTCAACCCATTCAGATACCTTTCCACCTTTTCCAAATCCTCTTTGCTATGACCCGACTCAATCACCATCTTGTAGAACTCTTCTGTGTATTCCTTGAATGGCATATCTTTTTGCTTCAGATTCTGCAATCTTTTGAAAAGACTAGTTTGATAATCTCCCAGAAGAAACTTTGTCTTCAACTTAGCAACCTTTTGATCCCATGGGGTAATCTTTTCCTTGTTCTTCTTATGTTTCTTAGATTGGACATAGTCTCACCACATAGCAGCATGGCCCTTGAGACTTGTATAGGTGAATTTCACTTTTCTTTCCTCTGTAACTCCTTCATACTCAAAATACTTATCTAGGTCATTAATCCAATCTATAAGTTCTTCTCCATTTAGACTTCCTGAATATGTTGGAACGTCAATTCTTGGCTTGGCTCCCACATTCATCACAACTTTGATCATTTTTTCTTCCACTCCTTCAAGTTCTCCTTGATATTCCCCATCATCTGCTTGTGGTTGCTCTTCCTCTTCAACATCACTGGCATCATCCACTAGTGTTCCTCTTCACTGTGCCCTCTCCATAGCATCCATTCGTGTAGTCAAGTTATGCAATAATTTGAGGACTCTATCATTATGTCCTCTTTTGCCTCTTCTTCTCATCATTCTCAATGGAATTTTACTCACACCTCAACAACCCCAAATCTTCGGGCTTTGATACCAAAATGATAACTGATCCAGCATAAAGCCAAACAATCTACAACTAATACCTAACAACAATGGTAGATACAGGAAGATGTTTCAAACAATGTGAACGCGACAGGAACAATCTTAATTCCCACATCATTTGCAGAGACAAGCATCAAAGCTATAGAGTGTTAATGATAAGAAATAGAGTCTCATTATTATCTGACGACAAGCATCAATTTACAACATGCAAACATAGGGTTATGTATGGATAGCACACCAAAATGCTAAGGAAAATGTTTGTTCAAGGATCAGTTTAATTCCCTCTTGATACCCACTCTATCAAACAACAAAACTCAACTTCTAATCAAAGCGATAAGAAACCAGGCTTATAAGCATTAGCGAAATGGAAAACATAGCTATTGAAGCAAAGATTACAAACAAGAGCGAGATTAAACAAAGTTTATAACAGATATGCTTGAGCGAATTACACAACCAGTCAGATTTAATCCAAGATAGAAAAACCTCCACACATTCCTTATTCGTATAGTTGAATTCTAACTGCTCAACGATGCAGGAGCATCCTTGGTTCTTGGAAATCTTGCATCAACCAAAAAATATTTTCATTTCAGTTTTGTTCTAGTTTAGTTCTTGTTCAGTTCAAGTTGGCAGATTTGGTATTTCATTATATTTGCTCGCCAGACCCTATGGATCTATGTTTGCATCATGGACATGCTCATTTTTCTTATTGCACGATTTCAGCTCGATTGGATCTTTTTTCGACAAGTTATCGCCTTCAGATTAAGTGATAGTTTCTGAAACTGACACCAAAATAATTTCAAACCTAACGGCTAGTTGGATCTCTTGTGGATCTTTCTCGTAACTTGCGGATCCTTACGGTGTGTTTCAAATTGTTCCGTGGAGTTTCCCCGACCTTAATCTAGGTCCACACTTCATCTTATGCACTTGCCGAGGAGAAATTCAAATTTAAGGCTGACCTATTCATGCACACACTCATTTCCATCATCGAGGATTGTAATGATCTTTGGCCAACACGGATGATTGTAGATCTTAGATACGATATAAATCATTGTAATAGATCATTAGGATGGTAGCTAGAAGGGAATATGGGATTCAATCGGTAAGATTTCGGCTCGCATTAAGGAGCATGTAGGAATACTATATTTTGAGCATGTTGTATCAGGCCTATGAGCCCAATCTATAAACCCAGATGTTGCTGGCTATATGTAATTGAAATTTTTGATAATACGAATGTTTGAAATTTCTAATAATACGAATGTTTGAATTTGCATTTGCCTCCATATTCTGAGTGGCTTTTGTTTTGTAACTCTTTTTGCACGGTCCAGACTGTTCTCTTTGAGGACCCTCCTACTGTGACTGTACCACTCAAGCACCATTGACTAGGGACTCAATCAAAATGTTTTAAAAGCAATAGAGAACTGAACACAAAATAATTGATTCTCAAGGAATCAGTTCACTATCCACTAATTTTGAATACACCTAAACCAAAATCAATCTCTTCCCAAAACATATCCGTCGCTGCTCTCCTCTTTAGAAGAAAATTCCCAATTCCAAAAACCTGGTAAGTGGTTTGATACACACACCAATAACAAGAATTTCCATAACCGAATGTAACCACTTGTAGCAGCCCGAAAAAACTCCCCTCCAAGAGTGTTGATCGATCTGCTCTATTTTTTGTAACTATCTTTCATTTTCATTTTACAACGATTAGGAGAGAATTCAAGTCTTGCCACTTGTCTAGGATTATTCCAAGCAAACAAAAACTTAAGCCAAAACATAAATCAAAATGTTCCAAAACAAAAATGGGCAAAGCTAAGTGTGAAAAAGTGATGCCCCTGCATCAAATCTAGATATTCTATTGGTAATCAAGATATTAATTTTTTTACTATCTTAAGTATAATTAGGTGTTATAGAATCTCATTATTAGATTCTCATCATACTAATAAGTCAATAGATCACCAAAATCAATTTAAAAATACATGCACCCATCAAGATATTCCATCCTAACAATCTAGTCAAAGAATATAGCATATAAATAAAAAATATTGTTTTAGATCACTCAACTACTAAAAACATAGTCTAAAATCCTTACTAGACATGTCATAAGTTTTAAATTTAAATAATCAAATAACAAAGCTTCACCAAAGGGATGAACTGTTCCTCATTGGATGGCTTACATAATGGCTTGGTTAATGACCTAGTCCTCTTGGAAAACCTACCAAGTGACTGTTCCTTTAGGATGGCCTTCCTAGTGGCTTGGTCCCTTTAGAAAAAGGTGAACCTAGCAAAAAAATCTTATAAACTAGTTGCTCAAGTTTCTTCAAATAGTTCTTATGTAATTAAAATAGAAAATAAAAAAATAAAAAAATTGTAGCAAAACACATTTCTTCTATACTTGAAAAATAAACTTATCAAAATAACATACATCCAAATTCTTGCTAATTTTTTTATTTACATTCATTTTCATACTTATACAACCAATTTAAAAAATTACATATTTTAGAACCATTTGTTTGCTCTTCATAGTTCACTAGCTTACAATTTTTTTTAATTTCACAATTCCACTCAAATTGACATCAAATATTGGACACATTGTCTTAATTTGAAAAACACCATTCAAGTATAAAATTCTAAGCATCATAGACTCATAAATCAATTCCCAATTTAATAAAACTCCTTTCTTTTGAGAAAAAAGCTCTTCACCAAATTATCTCTGCATACAAGCTTATCTTGTCATACATGTAGGGACTCAATATACAAATCAAATTCTCAATATTTATCAAAAAAAATTAAATCCCTTGAAAATTGCAATTAATCCAAAATTCTATTAAAGATATTCTAATTTCAAAATATTTAAAGTTAAATCCTTTTGTTTTTCCTATGTTTTTTTAATCTTTATTCCTTTACAGGTATCCTCAAATTTCTCCTCTCAAATCCAATTTCACTTTTAGAACTTTTGAAATCATATCATGCTACAATCACTTCTAATTATTTATTTAATTTGAAAATTGAATTATATTCATAAATGCAATAGATTTTATAGTATCAATACTATTTTCTTCTTTAACAAGAATCACACATTCTCCATAAAAATTAACACACATCTTTCACAAATTATTCTAAATTCATTATTAACCAAATGAAAGTATTCTATAAGAATTAGATTCCAGCCTTATTTAATAATCAATTTGAAAATTCAAAAAACAATTCACTTGCAAGAAACCACCTTGAGTTCAAAAAGATTCTTCAATCTCTAAGTAATCCAAAACTTTCTATCTTTTTTGCTAAAATGACAAAAGTTTCTCTAAAATAATTTTTTTTTAATAAACATTATTTTCCATGTTTCCAAAACCTTGATTAAAAAATAAAAAATAAAAAATATATTATTTTATTAACCACCAATATAATTCTAATTAAAATACAACATATCCTCTTTTCATATAGATCCTCATGTAAAAACATCCGTATTAACTATCCACATTTCAATTTATTTTAAATATAAAATATCTTTTCCATTAATTTTAGTGAAATGTCTATCTTAAATCATAAATAGGAATTAAATTTATATGAACATTTTATGTTTTAAAATTTTATTAATGTAAATAGCACATTCAATTTATTTAAATAAAACAATAGAATTTCAAGTCTAATTTGTCTTTTCTATTTTTAAATAATAATATTTTTCAATAACATGTCAATGAACTTATTAAAGATTATTTTATGAACCCACTTATTAAACAGTCACTATTGATTTCTTAATTTGATTAATTAATTAATCTAAAATTATTAATTCAATCAAAATCACTTCACACAATTAGATCATGAGTTTGTTATACTTCAAATACTAAGAGCTAGTTCACCCTTTTCAATACATATTCCTCCTAGACATCACACATCAATATAAAATATATTAGTAGCATTATTAAATTATCACAATAATCTATTATCAATTTTTAACTAAATTATCACAGCTAACAAATAATTTATTTAACAACCAAACACTCAATAAATAGACATAATCCATATCTCATATCACATAATCTAAAATCAATACACCACATCCAAATTACAATAGAATGAAATTAGTAACATTGTAATCAAACAAAGGTCAGAATGAGAGAAGTTACAAAACTAGCAATTGTTTCCTCTCTGGTAGAATGACTTAGCAATTCCATCGCTCATTTGTTGATATATCACAAAGTTGCACTTCAGTAGTACACAAGGTGTTTCCTATGGAATGAGTGGAAATATTATTTTATGCCCATTAACAATAAATGATCTTTTATCATTTATGAAGCCAAATGGATGACTCATCTCCAATGAGCCACACTAGCATGAACCATATGATTTAATGTGTCAACATAATGTCATAACCATAAGAAAAGGGCTCTCCTACTAGCCGATCTTAGTGAATGTCTCTGATTGGCCTGAGCACAATAATGTGCTCCTAAGCCCAGATATGTAGCAAAGTAGACCTTGTAGAAATGGTGGTCACATCCTTGTACATGATCTAGTGCATGTCATGGTATAGGTGTGCAAGGATGTAGGGACCCCAAACAAAAGTAACATCGTCATCTATAATCCTCTCCAATACTCTGCCCCATCTGATATTTAATATATGAGATCTCCTATTTGGAACAAGTCACCCCATGATGATTCCAGTTGTAACAAGTATCTGTAAGGAAATGAAGGTCATCCCAGAATGAACATCTAAGAACAACAGTTCCTTCAGAGCTTTTAATTTCTTTTATTTCCTCAAAGACATGTACTACTATGCCACAAAGTAGAATCAAACATAGTTCACTTCTCACATTGACCCTTTTGAGAAAAACACATGCTAATTAAAACGAGTTCAAAAACAACACCATTAAACAAATTCAATCAAGAAAAACCACTAAATATGAAAGATGGAACAAAAGATATGAACACACAAATATACGTGGGGAAAACCCTTTTGAGTAAAAAACCCCAAACTCCAAAAGCCTAGATCGTCATTGTATTATTCAACAACAAAAATACACTTACAATACAATATCAGGCTCATGACCTTTACAGGAGATTTACATCTTGTTCCATTCTAGACAATATTCAGTAGAACAAACCATTATGACCAACTCCCTCAGTGAGATACATCTCATTCGGCTACACAACCTCACATCTCGACCACTGGCCTCTCAACCAGTCTATCACACAGTCGCTGGACCTTCACCTTTTGCAAGATTCATCTCTCTCTTGGCTACCCAGCCTCACGACCAACACCTAGGTAACCATGTAACCACCGATCTCTTGGATATTTAACTACCACACCCCTTTAGGGTTACACCTTGAGCTACATGCCATCATCCAACATTTATGGCCGTTGGATAAGCAGTTGAACAAATCTCCATCATCGAACTTAGGGTTATCCACCTAACACCATGCCGCCCAGTCAAAGAGATATTCATTATTGTCTCATCGATGTCCATTGAGCACATGGGTCCACATGCCATTTTCCATCCACATCTTTGCCACCTATCGACCTTCATCAAAATCGACCATCCTATTGGGTCATCGGATTTTCAGAGCTACCGAAACATCGAAGGATCGGGCACCAAGTAGATGTTACCAAACTTTCCACTCAAACCCCCAACATCATCGATATGTTGATACTCGACTGTCGGACCAAGGCACCATCAGAGCTATCAGAGCATCAGAGGATTGGGCTATCGGAGACTTCACAATTCAATGAACAAACTTCGATCACTGATACACTTGACTTTCGATCACCAATACTCCAAAGTAGACTAAGTAACAAGTCTAAAGCTCAACCAACTCTGATTGCTGACATGTTGATGCCCAATCGTCGATACAGGAAGTCAGGCTGATAAGAGATATAAACAAGACTTCAAGGAGTATATCAAGCCAATAATTTGAGGCATATATCCCAACATGCTCCCACTTGATGAAGAACTTATTGGATTCTCCCAATCAAATATCGATGTCCCTATCTCCAATACATATGCAACAACATTCAAAATGTTCACCATCTCCAACAACTATTCCAACCATCCTCCAAAGGAAAGGAACTTACCATGGTGTATATGTACCAATCTAAAAGAAAAACATCTCTAGGCCCAACATAAAACAATTATTACAGCTCACTTCCACCACTCCATTGTGCTCATAGCTTGTAAAAAAGCACCAACTTCAAAGCCCCAACCAGAACACAATCATGAAGCCATTCTCTAGAAACAAGATAGAACATCAGCTAGAACAACAACCAGGAAATTGACTGCTCCCATCCAAATGATCAACCCATATGACTGACAAATAGTACACACAACAAGTTCTACTCCATCTAATTACACATACCTCCAAGGTATCTTCATCAGAAAAATCATGCCACCTACATAGCCAACCCATCAACTGCAAAAACAAGTTCCATGTGCCAACCAGTAGAAGAAGACAAAGCACATTCAAGAATTCCCATGACATAGGTAATGTAAAATCTGAAAGAACAAGGCATAACGAGTCTACCAATGGTAGCACATAGAAAGTGTAACCATGTAGTATCAAGGAAACATCCACAATGATATGCACAACCTATAAATACATCTCTCACAATAAGTCCTCACAACTCTCCCAAGATCTCCACACCCTACAAAGAAAAGAGATAAAGAACCTCCATGTCATCACCCAAGAACATGAGTGAAAACACATGACCACAAGCTAGTGATCACTACAACTCTGACAAAACCTCAAACTAATGTAATGTGAAACCAAATAATCAAGAAGACAACCAAGACCAAAGAGAGAAAATTTGCACATCATGAACTTGTAGAAAATCCTCCTACATACACCTCTAAGTGCCAACTATGTCAAGTAAGATCTCCTTCACAACCCCAAGAGAAAAGCCTTAACAAATCCAACCATTTAATCACCAAGATCAAACATAACATATATATGTAAGCCTCTCAAAGAAGATCAAACTACTTCATTTTCCATCTCAGGAAAACATACCCATAAAGCATCTCCTAACTGTTCTTATCAACATAAGATATCATAAACTCAAATTCACAAGGAGATAACAATGTTGTCCATCTTTCACTATGAATCCTTCAGAATCATCTAATAGCAATTCAAGATCCATATCCATGAAAGAAAGCATAAAACACCTGAGAGAAACAATGGGCAATACCTCTCAAGTGACTTCACTACCGAGTAGACCAAGAGTGGGGAATGAGAATGCTCCTCCAAGATATGCAAGCCACCATGACTCATCCAAGAGCAATATCCTCATATCCTCATTGGTCTCTATTGAACTCATGCCCAACTAAGGTGTAGGCTCCTCGGGCTTTCTACTGAAATATTCATCAAGAGTAACCATCAACAACACTTTTCTTATAAGAGAAATACAACCTCGCCTTATTCTCCACGTATCTATGAGCACCTACAACTGATCATCTCATGCTGAACTCCAAATGCATCACTGCACTATCATGAAGTTCTCAAGCATATGATCAATGCACCCAATACACAAAGAATTACTAGACCAGTGTCAAATCTCCAATCATATGAATCAGGAACTTATCATGACACCACAATCTAACTATCCCCTTTAGGAGATCCCATGTTCTAGGTGAACATACCATGGTCTCAAGAGCAATGCATCATGCCAAAACTCTAATGTGCAAACAAGAGTAAACCATGACATGAAACACAACAAACTCTAAACCAACATTACCTATCAAGCACCACCAAACACCTCAACCAAAGAATCCAAGAATCCTCCATGGTTACGAGATGTTGCACATCTTCAAATAGTGTCCATGAAAATGTGAAAGAACCCTTCTGCAGTAACATGATCTAAGAGTCCCTCCTAGTAATATCTGCAACACTAAAGAAGATCATTCACCACCAAGTGATGAATCCACAATCACTACTAAAGATCACATTGAATTGTGACACCTGAGCTCTCCAAGCATCATGACCAAACATTTGTTGATCTGAAACACCTCCAAGTCTACTAAAAAACATGTCAATCTGACAACAATACCAAACAACACCAAGATCTCCAAACCAAGCAGACAACACCATCACTATCAAAAGCTTACACAAAAAATGTGTATCAAACTCTTCATGACATTGTGATACACATGCTACAGGTCCCCATAGTTGACTATTCATGTATTCTACATCATCCATCTTGTCATCCCGAAGCAACCACACCAATGCACAAGTGACCACAGATAAGGCCAGATAATAGACATGTACCATCACAGAATCAAACCTCGTGGATATTGATAGTCCACTTCTGAGTTGTCCCACAACAAACATGTAGGTAAATATAGCCCACAACATTTCTTAACCCAAAGATTCAACCAATGAATCATGCAAATCAATCATCCACTGGAAACCTCTAAAACTGAGATCTCAAGGAGAGTAACAACGTAGACAACTTGACTCAAACACCAAATCAAGCTCAAATCTGATTCACCAATCATGTCCACAACTTGAGCACCATAGTCTAGGAATCTAGCAAGAAACACCACATGAATGTTGAGTGAGAAATCGCATATCAACACTCCCATGTAGAGAATACATCACACCTCCTCAAACCATGTCGAATTGCAACTACCTCATCTAGTCACACCCCAAAAGCCAGGGTTTAGAAAATAGCTTAACAACAACTCCACATAACCACAATTTCTTCTTGACCATGTAAAACCTACACAACCACAGATCCATGCAAGTACAAACCATCCTTAAAAGGAAACAATAGTTCAGGAAATCCAAACCCATTTCAAGCCAACTCCAAAACCACCAACATGCACATGCATTCGAGAGAGACAGGCTATTTCAGAAGCTTCTAGACCATCCTATGATCAACTGCATAGCCTTCATGCAATTGAGATAATAGAGAACGACACCTTCAATACCAGGTCAAAGTAACCAACACAAGCACCGTACTCCATGGAAAAATAACAACCCAAGCATCTCCATACCATCAAGGAGTCTCTCACATAGACACCCAATATGAACTACACTTTGCTGCAACACAACCATAATCATAAACTCACACCCCTTGCATCAAGGTTATACCACAACCAACTAGGAACCTCATATCACAACATTCCAGTATGACCAGTTCCAGTTTCTCCATATTCACCATCTTCCATGCTACTTGTTCTCTCAAAATAGAAAGGAATTTTACTCACCAAAGGATCAATCATCAATTGACTCCTTTAGATCTCCTCAAGCTTGCCAGGCTAAGAAATCTTTATAGAAGGAATCCATAGAACCAAAACACCAGGAACTCTTACATGAAACAACATGCATGCACGTGAAAGACACATGCGATTCCATGCAAGTACATGCAACACACATGCAACTCACAAACCTGCATATGTAAGTAAAAGAAAATCCTGGAAGAATGCTTTGATACCACTTGTAAGGAAATGAAGGTCATCCCAGAATGAACATTTGAGAACAATAGTGCCTTCAAATATTTTAATTTCTTTTATTTCCTCAAAGACATGTACTACTATGCCACAAAGTGGAATCATACATAGTTCACTTCCCACGTTGACCCTTTTGAGAAAAGCACATGCTAATTAAAACCAGTTCCAAAACAACACCGTTAAACATATTCAATCAAGCAGAACCACTAAACATGAAAGATGGAATAGAAGATATGAACACATAGATATACATGGGGAAAATCCTTTCGGGTAAAAAACCCCACACTCTAAAAGCCTAGATCACCATTGTATTATTCAACAAAAAAAATACAATTACAATACAATATCAGGCGCACAACCTTTACAAGAGATTTGCATGTTGTTCCATTTTGGAGAATATTCGGCAGCATAACCATTTATGACTAGCTCCCTCAGCAAGAGACATATCATTTGGCTACATAGCCTCACGACTCGACCACTGGCCTCTCATCCAGTCTGTCACATAGTCACTCGGCCTTCACCTTTTGCAAGATTCATCTCTCTCGGCTACCCAACCTCATGGCCAACACCTAGGTAACCGCTTAACCATCGCTCTCTTGGATATTTAACTACCACACCCATTTAGGGTTACACCTTGAGCCACATGACATCATCTAGCATTTTTGGCCATTGGATATGTAGTTGAACAAACCTCCATCATCGAAATTAGGGTTATCCACCTAACACCATGCCACTCAATCGAAGAGACATTCATTACCATCTCATCGATGCTCACCAAGCACATGGGCCCACATACCATCTATCCTCCACATCATCGCCAGTTGTCAGCCTTCGTCATGATCCAACATCCTATCGGGTCATCAAAGTGTCAGAGCTATTAGAGCATTGGAGGATCGAGAACCAAGTAGACATTACCAGACTTTCCACTCAAACCCTCGACATCGCTGATATGCTGATACTCGACTGTCGAACCAAGGCATCATCAGAGCTATCAGAGCAATAGAGGATTGGGCTATCAGAGACTTCATAATTCAATGACTGAACTTTGATCGCCGATAGACCTGACTACCGATCATCGATACTCCAAAGAAATCTAAGTAACAAGTCTAAAGCTTAACCAACTTCGATCATCAGTATGCCAATGCCTGATCGCCGATACAAGAAGTCAAGCCAATAAGAGATAGAAACAAGGCTTCAATGAGTATATCAAGCCAATAATTTGAGGCACAAATCCCAACAGTATCACATCAATAACCCTGCCACCATAGGGTTGCAAGTCTACCTGACCATCCTCAAGATGAATTTGATTATCATGGAGAACCCACTCCAAAGTTGCACATCCTAGGGTAGCCTCGTACACCACTTGCTCACCATGAATGGGCACTCTCAAAATCAACCACATGTCCTCCAAGGTCACTGTTGCCTCACCAGTAGGAAGGTGGAATGATTAAGTCCCTGAATTCCATCGCTTAATCAGTGTGGTAATCAATGGACAATGAGCTCGTACATCAAGCATGCAGGTATTTATAAAATAATCCAACTGTGTGGAGGAACTCAATCTCAAAATATGTGAAGCTCTCCAACCTGTCCATAATATGTGGTCAACGCTCCTAATAAAGGAGTGGAACAAAGATGATTAGCAAGCATGATGCTCATGACGTCAATGTTCTAAAATATTTTGCAAAAATTCAAGTTGAAAATGCCTAAAGAACAAAAACAAGCCTTTTTATAAAGGCATCACCCTATCATTTTAGAAAAGTGTGGAAATTTTCTAGAAGCATTGCTATATTTCAATAGCCTCACATTGGTATAAAAAGCAAAAGTCTTGAATTTTGTTCAGCATGTCGGGTTGAACTAGTGAAAAGTGTCACTTTATTACAAAAGCATTGCGATAATTCCAAAGAATCAATGCTTCTGCAAATCCCCAATGCTTTTGTCAAAAGTGTCAATTCATAGGAAATAAGTGTTGAATCACATTTCAAGAGCATCAAAAAAATCTCGACACGTTTGTTGGTCCTACTTCTAGCCTACATTTTTCTATCTCAAAATGTATGCAAAGGGGGTTTTTTAGGGTACATATTGGGGGTCCTTCATCATTTGGCCGTTGGAACTCACATACCTAATCTATGTGGTGTACATGAAGATCTACACGTGTCATTGTGTCAAGTTCTCTATAGAAAATCTAAGCAAGATCACTCTAAGCTCTATGATCTCTCTAAAGTAAAGTGTGCAAATGAGCTTGAAATTCGTCCAAATTCACTTATATGCATTGCCAAACTTAGGGTTTTAGCCTTGCAACTCAATTTTTCTTATTTCACATCCTACCACATGGTCACTTTGTTAGGGTCTTAGGACTTATTTTCCATCCTTTCTCAACCTGAAACTGATGCCCTAGCAGACAAAGGAATGCTGGTGTGTTGCCCCCTCGAGAGATAAAGGGAAAAAACTGATGCAGGAAAATGATGATGTTGACATGACATAATCATGACATCAACATGGGGTGAGGGTCACTTGGAAGATGATGAAATCAATATGATACAAGCCCAATTTAAGAAAATGATTATGTCATCATTGTATGCTTAGTGGAAAATGCAAATAAATCAGAAGTGAGTTTATCGTTTAAAGGTTTTATCAAGCAAGCAAATAAATTTTCACAAAAAGGATAATGATGATGTGAAAAAGGTATAGAGTGAAATATGTTTTTAAGTGAACCTAATTGCATGGATTGTATGGTTTTGTAAGTAAGACTAACTATATGGATCAAAGGATTTTGCAAGTGAACCAAATTGTATGAATCACATGATTTTTCAAGTGAACCAAAAAATGAACAAGTTATAGCAATCTGGTTTGAATGGACACTAGAATTATACATAAAAGACATAATATTTTAAAGGTTATTTGTGGAACCTTACCCTACTATTAGACATCTCATTATGCAATTATTCAATTACCTATAAATATTAATCTTCCAATATATTAACTTAATCTGAGCCTCAACCATAAGAAAAATTTGTTGTACTCCATATGCAAATTTTTAGGAAGAAAAAGGAAGAAAAGAGTCAAAGGTTGATTGAGAGACTCAAGCTTGTAGTGGATAGTGAGAGGTCCTGAAGGCCATGTATGTAATATGTTAAAGAAAATTTTAATTTAATAAAATCAAATGAGATTTGTTTATTTTTGTCTCCTATTGTGATGAGAGTTATTTTGGTTGTATGATTAAGATATTTGATAATAATACCTAATCTCAATTGCATAAAAATGAATATCATACGCTTCAAATCAAATAAAAATATCTAAAATATATATTAAATTTTTTTTTATTATTTTCATAGCTTCATTCCTTAGATATTTCCTCTTGTAACTTGGCTTAGAGCTCCACCAATGGTTTTCACCACTTTACATCATATAAAGAAGAATATGGAAGCAAAAGAAAACAAATACAATAATTTTTACACTTATAATCATATGGTAATGAGGTTAAAATATTAGGGTACAATATATTAAGTCTCTTATACATTTATTTATTGGGGTTCAACTTATTTAAGTTTTTTTATTCATTTATTTATATATTTTATAGTGTCATATTTTAGATTATAATGTATAATATAATTTATATATTATATGATGTTTAGATAATATATTTATATCATGTAGAATATACATTTATATTTTAAAATATTTTTTATATTGTTATCATATGTATTAAAATTAGGTATACTAAGTTATATCTATATAATTTTTAAATAAAATATAATTGTCTTTGAAGAAATTATATTTTATTATTTCTAATATAATATATTAAATTTTATTTAATAATGTAGACATTAAAATCTCATCACTAATCTACTTATTAAAATAATTGATCATGTCTATCAAAATTAAATTAAATAAGATTTATTATTTAGTTGACTTTAAAATAAATCATTTTCTCATCAAATATTCAAAACATTTAAATAAGTAATTTTATCATAAATATTAAATAAATTCAAATAAATCTATTATCTACAAATAATTAAATTAAAAAATCATAAATTACACTCAATTTAGTTAACTAATTAATCAATTTTGTTGACTCATCAATCAATTTAGTTAAGAACTTTATCAATTCAATTAACTTATCAATCAATTTAGTTAATAGTTTTATTAATTGAATTGAGTTATCAATCAATTTAGTTAACTAATTGTAATGTCGTAAAATTGCACCCCTTATAATTTCACTTACATTTTCACATCCAATTTGGTGTCCACTCCCTTAGTATTTGTGTAGGCTCATTTTAGCCCCTGCATCAGCCTCTCCCCCCAACTTAGGATGCTCAGGAACCCTTTTTAACAGCTACCTTTGCGCATCATCTTTTTGTCAAACCTTGTGCTTTTCTCATTCTTATCATTTTGTTGTGTGATGTGTCTGGACACTAGCATGTTGTGTAGACATTTGCACACTGCGCTAGCGTCCCATGACATTTCAACGTTCAAACGACCATTTTCGAGTCCTTTGCCACTTTTCACCTCTTATCAATGGCAATGACTTAGGAGCCTTCTTTTCCCTCCTTTTCTCTCTTTAAAAATCCATTTTTCCAATTCATTTTGGTCTTCTAGCTCTCTCTAGGTCTTTTCTTCCTTGCTCTATCATTATTTTTTCTCTTTCTCTTGCTCTCTTACTTTCACAACTGTCTTGTTTGCTACAACACTCTCACATTGTCACAATGCTCTTTACTACTCTATTGGATCTCACAACTATCTCTCTCTCTCTCTTTGGCTTCCTCAAGCCTTGTAGTTGATATCTATCTTGTGCCTTATGTCTTTGAGAACTTGGGATTTCTCACATCCCTTGTCTATGCATTTATCTATCTTGTCTATCTATCTATTTTAGTGTCTATTAATTTCTATATCTATCTATCTGGTTGTTCGTGTAAGTGGGAACATTGTAATAGGGGTTTGATTGAGGTAAGCCCCTAAACAACCCCAATTATTTTCCTCGATCTTATGTGTGCAGGTATCGAAGATATTCATTTGTTGGAGGCTTCATTGTTTGGTCTATTGTGAGCATTTTCTATCTCTTATTCTCTCACTTTATCATTTATATTTCACTTAGTTTACTTTATTTCACTCTTTGTTACTTTCTCACATTCCAAGAGTTCTTAGCAGTCAATGTAGAAGTAGTTGCTTAAGCTGTTTTCTATGATAGTATCTACTTTTGGTCCATACAAGATGCTAGCATGCCTCTGGGACCCCATTCCATGTCATCAATAGTGATATACATCAACCTTCAATTGGCTCGTCTATATCTCTATTTCAAAATGCAATTTCTATCTTTCTTCCTTCTATCTCTTTCCAGCTTTATTAAGAAGCTTCAAGAAGTTATCTTACAAGTGTGTGAAAGTGAATTTTTCTCTCCTTTCTTATTATTATTTTTTAATTCCTCTCCTAAAATTCCTTGTAAGGATATTTTGGTACAAGAGGATGACATTGTTGATGCTTTTTTTAATGTTACTCTACCTTCTCTTCATTCCACTGCACCCTCTTCTAGAGATGATACATTAGTGAATGATGAAGCTCCTCTCACATCAGATCCTTCAAGGATATATGTTGAGCATATTTCTTCCAAAAATTATTTTATTAGTCATGATGCATACAAAAATATAGTCATAGTATCTATCACTCCTCAAAGGCCGAAGAGAGCGGTCATTTATGTGACTTCGGCTAGTCCTCCTAAAAGGACTTGTTCAATTCGTGGGGTCCCTATTGGAAGTGATACACCAGTAGCTCACACTTATAATACTAGAAGGAATAAAATAAATGTCAATCAACCTACTTCTCAACCAAGCCTTCCTCAAGCACCTAAAACCACAACTAAAGCACCTGGTGATTATGATCTTATCGAGCAACTCCATGTTAGCTAGGTTAAGATCTCACTATGGGACTTGCTTCAGTCTACTTTAGTTTATCAATGTATGCTTTAGGAAGCCTTGAAAAATATTCTCTTTCCTTCTTCCACTAGCTTGATAGATGTTAATGCATTGATAGCTCATATTCATGTAGATTCTCCAAAAATTACATTCTATCTGCAAGAAATCTTGCCACCAGAAGTACAAAAGCAAGCAAATCCTTTGATGATAATAATTAACATTAATAACATTGACATTAGATGTACTCTCATTGACATTGGTTTTCAATGCTCAACATATGTAGCATTGATCTATTGCCTAAAATTAAAATTGATTTAGCTTCTCTTGCTACTTCTTCTTTGTATATTCGTGGATACGATAATATTGGTTGACAAGCCCTAGGCACAATAGTCTTACCTTTGAGGTTGAGATCTGTTACTGTACCCACCCTTGTATATGTTATGTTAAAAGAATTACCATATAATATTCTTCTTGGTAGACTGTATATTCACGCTATGGGTGCAATTCCATATACCTTGCATAGATCCATCAAATTCATTCATAATAATCAAGTAGTCACAATCAGGGCTGACCCTGATGTCATACACTTATGTGAGTTGGAAGCTACTATTCAAGCTTCGGTTGCACCTACTCTTAAAATTATTGTCCCTTCAATGTCTTCTAATGTGTTGACATCTACTCCAAAAGTACCTATTACAAAGGATGCTCTTGAGACAAATGTCCCTGAATAAGATAATCCCAAAGCAAGAAATTCTAAGTTTTCTCCTTCTACTTCTTCTTAAGAAAATGCATGTCTCAATGATGATTTGGGTTCCATAGACTTTACATCCTCCTTCACTGGGGAACATAAATTCAACCCAATCTACTTAGACCTTGCAACAATATCATTCACACCTGCTGTTAAGGGTGATTATTCTTTTGTATCATGGGACAATGCGAATAACAATTGTAATGTCCTTAATGCTAATCCCCTCACTTCTGAGGAGTTGCAATCAAGTTATGGATTTGGATTTAATATTCTTTCTAAGCATGGGTAGAAATGAAATTGTCTTGGGCACATGGAACAAGGAGTAAATGTCCCTTTGGAATCGACACCTCACTCTTTTGCAAGGGGTTTAGGTTACAAGCCTTCTCATTTGTCCCCATCATCTCCTCTATGGTTTGTTGTCCTTATGTCTTCTTCTTCTGAGCAATAAAAATTTTCTCCACAAGAGAAAGGGATGCTTCCTACTCCTCATTCCTTATTTGAGCAAGAGCATATGTTGTTGAGGCTTCTCAAAGCCCACTTAATTACTCTTCCTCTTCCTACACATAAGATATTTTGTAAGCATGATAAAGAAAAAAAATCTTTTTGTGCATACCATCAAGTGCTTGGCCATTCCACTAGTGAATGTAAGGCCGTTGAAGGAAAAAATACAACTTCATAATTCTAGTGCCATCACTCTTCTATTTTTTGATGCACATGTCTCTTCTTTCTAATGACAACTGATATCGAGGTCTACCTCTATCCTATCCATTCTAAGAATCTTCTCATGAGGTTCTTACACCTCCCTTCTACTGTGTTGTTGCCCATTATGTGGTAGTTGTATCTTTAATTTCACATCGTCATTCATGGTCGTGCACTATTGTGTGTAACCATACTATTTATGTGGTAGAAACACAATAGTATCTTGCATGGTTCTCCTCCCCTGTATGCTGGGGGAAATGATATCTTGTTCTGGAGATGTGTGTCCTTCTTAAGGATCCCATCTCTTCTTTATGTCTTTCAATTGGAGCGTTTATGTCTTTCAATTGGAGCGTTCCTTTGAATGGGACCCTTGGAGTCTTGAAGGGTTCCCTACCAAAGGAACCCCCTTTGAAAGAATTTCTCTCAGATGAATTCTACGGTGTCTTGCAACTGTCTTTTATCTAATATTCGATGTTGTCGTGTCTTGGTCTCAAACATCTTATATCTTGGTATCTAGCTTGGGGTACCCTGAATAGACCTATCTTACTTCTGATATTTGACATCCTTGTGTCTGGATGTCTTATATCTTGGCATCTAGCTTGAGGGAAACCTGACTAGATCTATCTTTCTGTGGCTATCGTGCAATGTAGTTTGCAATAGATATAGGCTTATCTTATATCTGATCAAATTGTGTCTATATTTCATGATACGGGTTCTCCTCCATTGTAGGGTTTTCTTTTATCACTCATGGTGTCTATTATTTTTTAATTTTCTGTCTAACATGTTTGTGGTGAATTTGTAGTTAGCTACACAAGATAGAAGACCCATGTCCTCTTCGTGTCCTAGCGTAGCCTTACAATTGTATATAGCAGATTGAAGACCTACATCTTCTTCATCCCGAGTATATGATTTTTCTCTCTTCAACATTGATTACTTCCTTGAATTTTGGATGCATTCTTCTCTTGAAGCAATCAATCCTTACATTCTTCTCTCTATTTAAGAATTCTTCTATGTATTATTTGTTAATTTGGGGACAACACATAGTACTGAGACAACCTTCAACATTAAGGTCTCTTTCACTTTGCTAACTCAAATCCTATTGGTTTGTTTGTATGTGTTATCCATGTATATGTTCTAACCTTGTGATGTAATGGATTTTTTTGTTCTAATTACCTTGTTGTCTTGTGTAGATCTTTCTTGTCTAATGCATTCATTTTGTAGGTCTTCACCTTGGATGCATGCTTCCTTGGTTCAAAGAGTTATTTGCTTCCTCTACAATATCCTTTTGGCACCATGATATTATTTATGTTTAGTTGATTTCCTTTAGCATGAATATTCATGTAAATTCATAAGCTCGCTAAAGTCGGGGAAAATATAATGTCGTAAAATTGCATCCCTTGTAATTTCACTTATATTTTCACATCCACTTTGGTGTCCACTCCCTTACTATTTGTGTAGGCTCATTTTAGCCCTTGCATCAACCTTCCTCCCCCCTTCAGGATTCTCAGGACCCCTTTTCAGCAGTTACCTTTGTGTGTCAACTTTATGTCAAACTTTGTGCTTTTCTCGTTCTTGTCATTTTGTAGCATGATGTGTCTAGACAATAACACAATGTGCAAATGTCTACACATCATGCTAGTGTCCCACAACATTTCGATGTTCAAACGATCATTTTTGAGTTCTTTTCCACTTCTCACCACCTTTTTTCAATGGTAACGGCTCTAGACACCTTGTAATGACTCAAGAACCTTCTTTTCCCTCTTTTTACATCTTTAAAAGTCTATCTTTCCAATTCATTTTGATCTTCAAGCTCTCTTTGGGTCTTTTCTTCCTTGATCTACCATTCTTTCTTCTCTTTCTATTGCTCTCTTGCTTGCTACATCACTCTCACATTGTCACAACACTCTTTACTAATCTCTTGGCTCTCACAACTCTCTCTCTCTCTCTCTCTCTCTCTTTAGCTTCCTCAAGCCTTGCAGGTGATATCTATCTTGTGTCTTGTGTCTTTGAGCATCTTGGGATTTCTCACATCCCCTTTCTATGCATTTATCTATCTTTTCTATCTATCTATTTCAGTGTCTATTACTTTCTCTATCTATCTATCTAGTTGTTTGTGGAGGTGGGAACACTAGGGGTTTGACTAAGGCAAGCCCCTAAACAACCCCAACAATTTTCCTCGATCTTATGTGTGTAGGTATCAAAGATATTCATTTGTTGGAGTCTTCATTGTTTAGTCTATTTTGATCATTTTCTATCTCTTATTCTCTCACTTTATCATTTATATTTCACTTACTTTACTTTATTTTACTCTCATATACTTTCTCACATTCCAAGAGTTCTTAGCAGTCAATATAGAAGTAGTCGCTTAAGCTTGTTTTTGTGGTAGTATCTATTTTTGGTCCGTATAAGATGCCAACGTGCCTTTGGGATGCCAACATGCCATGTTGATGTCTATGTGTCATGTTTCCATCATTCGGTCGAGAGCCTATCAGTCTATCCAAAAAACCTCTGCGATCTACTCTTTCCGATTCTGGAACTCTTTCGTTTTCATCTCGTCACTTGAGCTTTTTTCCTTAAGGTAGTCTAAGGTAGTTTAGGGCAGTTCATTCCTTTAGAATCTTGGTAATCAAGAGACTTGTGAGAAGTGAATCCCCCTTCTCTACACTAATCAATTATTTTAGTCAACTCATCAATCAATATGAGAAAACTATCTAATGATTATTACCTCTTCACATCTACTCCACCATAAATGGAAGTTAACTAATGATCCAAAATCAAATTCTAGCCCTCCATTCATCCTCAAAAATACCTATAAATCCTTAGATACAATTCATCATTTACATGATCTTTGAATACAAAGTCATGTTTTGATTATATGGAAAAAATAAGTTTTGAAGGGACCCGAAACCCTTTACAACTGAACATACAAAATGCTTCTTAAAGATGAAACATTAAACCAACAATAACAACCATCAACAAAAAAATAGCAAAACAATAGGAAACAAACAAAGACCCAACAACAAGGAAAATAACAAAGAAAAACACAAAACTGGACACTATTTCATGCTCCTTAAAGTGTTGGCCACCTCACCTTCCTGGTTCCTATGAAGGCCAATCATTTACTTGACAATTTTTTTTTCTCGTCCTCAAAGGACTTCCTCAGGTTACCCTTCCCTCTAGTAGCAGGGCCTTTGACATTGTCTTTTCCAATCTTTTTCACTTTTCCTTTAGACACTTGATCCTTCTCCATCAACTCAGTAAAGTAGAGTTGGTCTTCTCTTATCTCACTAATCTTGTGGAATAGGAACTCCAAGGAATCAACACTATTCTTGACGGAAATGTGGCAGGCTTGTAGCAGTTTCTTGATGTTCACGTTGGTATCCAAAACCTTGGCCTCCAACTCAACTAGTCGTTGCTCACATAAGGACTTGAAGTCGGAAAAAGAGCACTCAAGATCCATAGTTCTATCAGTCAAAATATCTGAGGCAAAGCCCTTCAAAATATTTTGTACATTTTCTTTCAATTCCCCGATCTTGATATTTATCCTGTTGAATTCTTATAGAGTCCACTTCGCCAACTTGAAAGCGCAAGTGCCCCCCGCACACGTGATTTCAAGGAGTTCGAACATGGAGGTGGTATCATCATTTAGGCATGAGAAATCCTCCGATAATGGGGTTACCTTAAGAGGTTTTGGCTTTCCATGCCTTAGATTCCCTCCTCCTCCCACACATATTTCTCACCAGAGGGTTCCACACTTGGTGTGTTTTGAACCACGAAATTGTCAATTTCAACCATTTTCTGCTCTAAAGCCTTCTCCTTGCAATGCTCCATGGTATGCTTTAAAACATCTTTGGGTGCTTGATTCTTCAACTTGGCAATGTGCTTGGAAGCCCTTCTAGGCTTTTCCTTGGCCTCCACTACCACTACATTCTCCTCCTACAAACCCTCCTCCTTACCACCCACCTCAACGTCATCCTACCCAATAGATGCCGCATTTTCCTTAGACCTAGAATCCCTAGAGCCAACCTTTGTATCATTACTAGCAGACTGGGCCTCCAACTCCTGAAGAATAAGCCTCTTTGCAACCCATTTTCCTTTATGTTTTCCCTTATTTCTCTTCTTGAAAGGGGCAACCATAAGGGAGAAGACCCATCCTCTCCCTCCTCATTCCACTCCTCCTCCCCAATAGTGTTGGTATCCGAACTAGTCAAGAAAGAATCATCACTTAAAGCCATTTCCTTTCCCTTAATTGATTCAACAGGAATGAGGGCTTTCACATGCTCCATACTAAGCAAGATGAGGCCCTTGTGTAGAACCAATGCCCTCCTATTTTTCAAATGCGCATACACATACACCTCCAACAAGGACAAGAGAAAGAAAGTAAACTAAATAAACAACCCATGTCTAAAATGATCTAACAAAGTGAATTGGTGGCCTAAGATTGCAGTAAACTTGCCTTCAAGGGTCACATACTGCATGATAATCTCCACAATATCCGCCCAAATTTTCTTGAGAATGTCTGCTTGTACTCCCAAGATGACACCTTGATAATTTTTTTCCACTCATCATCCTTAAAGAATTGAGCCATAGCCTCCTCATTGCTTTTCTTATCTTTGAAGAATTTGTGACCAACCATAGGCAGCCTAGTAACAACAGCTATAAACTCCTCATTGATCTCAAATACCATTCCCTTAACTTGAAGCTTACGATTATGCCAATATGAAAAAAAATACGCCAAAGCCTTGGAATTGTGGCCATGAAGCCTTTCTAGGAAAGGCGTGAAGTTACCATGCTCGAGGATCCTCCAAATTTTCCTATTCTTCCTCAAACTAGTGCAAGAATGGGGCTCAATTCTACTTCAGTCACCCCCCATATTCACAATAACCAATAGAGAAACCCTTAGATAGAATTGTTCGACTGAGAGCCAAAAAGAAAAGTGATACCCATAAAAAGTGTGACTATAATGCAAGTACTAATGGTAATATAAACCTAGCAAATAAGCTCAACCACATCCATCATTTCACATTAAAATCCTAGCACCTCGGGAAAGAGGGAGTACTCCTCCAATGCCTTATACTCATTAATTCTGACAACCGCATTAGCAAAAAAATCCACCAATGAGTTACCCTCTCGATAGATGTGAGAAACATGAGTTTCCTCACAAGATCTCAACATCATAATAGTATCCTTAATCAATTGATTGATAGTCCAGCTAGGCTTTTGGATTCTACGTAGGCAATTGATGATGTTTAAAGAGTCTTCCTCCACCCAAAGTTTAGAGTAGCCCTTTTCCAAGGTAAATTTAATACTTATGAATGCAACCTCAACTTCCACATAGTGATTGGCCTGATTTCCCAATAGGAGTGCCACCGTGCCCAAGAACCTACCAATATCATTCCTCAACACCCTCCCACAACCTATAGGACTAGGGTTACCCTTGGCTGCCCCATCAAAAAATATTGAGCATTGTTGAGAATCTATGTCTCTATTTCCAGTCATGTTGCCCCTTCCTTCTCCCTCGGTGCATTCTTTGTTATCTATTCGACCCTTACCGCTTTACCGTGGTGACTTTGGCTTGCTCTGGTGATTACCACCTTACTGCGGCCAGCCAAGAGGCTGACCACAGTGGCCGCGGTAAGACCGCCAATGACTGGCTGGCGGTTATCGCGTTACCTCGGCCAGCCAAACGACTGATCGTGGTGGCCGCGATAAAGCCACCTGCGGCTAGCTTGGTGGTTATTGCCATACTGCGGCTAGCCAAAGGGTTGACCGCGGTGGCCTTAGTAAAGCCGGCAACGGCTGGCCTAGCGGTTACTGCCATACCGCGGCCAGCCAAAGGGCTGACTGCGATGGCCATGGTAAAGCCGCTTGCAGCTGGCTTGGCGGTTACCGCCATACCACGGCCAGCCAAAGGGTTGACCACAGTGGCCGCGGTAAAGCCGCCAATGGCTTGGCCTGGTGGTTACTGCCATATTGCGGCCAACCAAACGGCTGACTGCAGTGGCCGCGGTAAGACCGCCAGTGGTCAGCAAGGCTGGTTACCGCTGTATCGTGGTATGTCTTGGAGCCGCCTGCGGTAGCGCGGTAGAATGTTTGGGCAGAGCTCGGGTGGACTCGGACAAGCTCGGCGACTGGTTTGACCAAGTTGGACTTGATGTTAGAAGCCGACAACGAATAGAATGCAGACACGTGGCTCAGTGCCAAAGCATGATTGGTCAGACACCAAAAGAGTAATTGCAGCAGGTGCAGGTCAACCCAGGGTGGCGGAATTGAACCCGATTTGGGTGAAGGCTTTAATGCCTGGGTGGCTCAATGCAGGAAAATGGGTATGGGTAGATTTATGGTGCGAATTGAATCATGTTTGATTGTACCTGGTGATCGGCGGTTGACTGACATAATTGAATGCAATGTTAGACTTAAGGAGGTCGATGATTTAGTGCATGGAAGAGAGTTCAAACTGTATGTTTTTAAAATGAGAACATTGTAACAGTGAGAAACGAGTGAATTTTGGATTGTTGCTGTGAGCTGATCAGAGAAGACTGTATCTTTATATATAACTGTTCTGTTACTGTAATACAATTAGTCTAGACTTTGTGTGGTGGGTTTTTTACCTGAAAAGGTTTTCCCACGTATATCTTGTGTCAAACTGTGAATGTTCAACTTTGTGTATTTTTTATTTTACTTGCATGTATTCATCTTAAGTAGTTTGTTAAGCTATTAAAACTGGTTTATGTTTTACTCCTCTGTTGTATTAGTGTTAAGGGAATGTATTCTGCACTATTAGGTCTCTAGATCCATGCCTATTTTTCCCTTTCAAGCATGACCACAAATTCTTGTGTGCAATGAGGAGCTTTGTTGAGATATTATTTCTAAGTCTTTCATTTTTATTTATTTAATCTCTTAAACTCCAACTAAGAGAACAATTGAATATAAAATTTGAAGTTTGAATCTATTGTTCAAGTCTTAATTTGTTGTTTCTTATTCTCTTACCAAATTTATTTTTTTCTAAAATAAAATGAATATATTGTGAATGATATAGTATATATAAGTTATAATAGTTATTAAATCAATATATTGACTAAAATATATTATAAATTCTTACTTGAGTAGGCCTCTATTTTAAATGAATAAAGTAGTAGTGAACACAACATATATTTACATAATGGTAATTCATAAATGGTTATTAGTACATTAAATTTTAGATATTAAAACAATATAAGATATACATTTAATACTCAAGCTTAATCTCTATTAAGACTATTATTTTGTAGATTACTTTATATACCTTTCATGGTAAGCTTGAATAACAAAATTATAATTTTGTTTGTAAGGAATCTATCTTTTTAATAATATTATAAATTTTTGAGGACAAAATATGTAATAAGCTAAATTAATATGTCTTATTTATATATATATATATATATATATATATATATATATATATATATATATATATACTAGTATGTTTCTTGTATTATACATATTGATGCATTGAATCACTTATTGAATGCATTTAGATGCTTAATGATTTTTTAGTATTACAAGTATAATATAATGTGCATGGTACAAACATTAGATACATAAAGGTTGGTCAAGACATTCAAATAAATAATGAATATGTATTATAACAACACAAAAAATACATGAATAACATGATCATACCTAATAGGATATCATTAAGTAATCATATTTAGTTAGTTGTGTGAACACAACATCATATTAATAATATTTTTTACACATTTAAAATTGTAAGGATGCAATTGAATACAAATAAATTAATATTACAATTCATGAATTGATGCAAGACCTTTTAAAACATTGAAATTAGCAATTTTGTCACATCTCCTAAAATCGTCGATTTTAACTAGTTGTAGGGTTGTAGGTAGTTCCCATTCATAGTTCCAAAGTAAGTATGATGGAACTAAAAGTAATTTACCTATGTCCTTATAATTTTCACATTGATATCATGATGTCAATGCACATCTAATGAATTTACTAATATCAAATTAAGAATGTGTTGTTTTTTAAATGAATGCCATGTTTAAGCTTTTGATTTGAAACTAAAATATATTTACCTTTATGTACTATTGTTTGATAACAGTAATCGTCATTCATTAATAAGACTATAAAGTCTTAGCCATACTATACACCCTATACCCTAAATATTACATTACACATATGTAACATAAGATTATATTTAAGTCATAATTATCTAGATATAGGAGGATTATATTTAAGCATGGAATGTGTAATCTAAGTCCCACTCTCATCTTTAACTATAAATTTTGTTAAAATTAAAAAAATAAATATTTTAATAAAAGAAGAGCTATCAAATAAATTATTATAATAATTAATCTATCAAATGTTGGTCATAAGAATAATAAATGTTACAAGTAAAACAAACGTTGAAGTCACATATGAGAAGTTAATAAATAAAAATATATTCTCAAAAGGTGTCAACCGGACCAGCTATTTACAAAGTATTGTTTGGCGGCTTGGACCTGCTAAAGCCGTATTTGCTAACATTTTTTTGTCCACGTTTTGATAAACTGTTGCAAAAATGGAGAAAATTATGCGAGATAATATGACCAGTCGCCAAAGTCAAGACCGCCCAATTATAGTCCTCGATTAATTTGAATGTATATTAATTCACTTCCTTTCTAGAGACTCTTAAAAGCTAAAATATTAAGGCTCAAATGCTTGGTACGGAAATAAATTAACCCTTCCCTAATTTAGAATCTTTTTTTTTAATAAAATGATCAATGAAAAATTAGATTTCAATTATTGAGTTGAAATTAATAAATATAAAGATTTTTGTAAAATACAATTCATAGTTGGAGATTACAATTTGAAATTGAATCAAGATTGTTTATATTATTATAAATCTATTACGTCTTTACAAGTTCATTAATTATTTTGGAATCTATTTAGATCATATCTCCCTTATTAAAGGATATTTTGTTCCCACAAAATCTTACATTTGAGATACACGAAAATCCTCCCAAGTGAGATCCATGTATGCTTATCAACTTCTAATAAAACTACAACTTTTTGTGGTGCTAAAAGCATGCTACTGTTGGTGTAAAGAGAGATATTGTGAAACTAGTTAGTGTTTAAATTTTTTCTAGTCAAAGTCCTATTTACACTAGCTAAGTCCTAACTTAGGGGATTTTCTACTTTTTATCTCATTTTATGTAGTTGAGACATATCTACTCACCTTTTGAGACATCTAACTCATGTGCACGCGACACCTTTATTTTATTTGTTCTATGCACATGACACATTAAGAAAACATGTCCTATGCACATGCAAGGTGGTTAGAGTCCACAACTACATTCCCATGTCATCTATTTTCTATGTAATCAAGGGGTTTTCATGTAATTGTAAGCTTTTGAAGGTTGCACACATTGTATGAATAATCTGATTATATTTTGACATTATTGTGAATCTCTTGTGGAAGGCATATCCTTGTTTTATAGGATCTAATGGGCTATGAGAGTCAAATATTAGACTCTAACACATGGTATTAGACCCACGAATCTACAAACTTCTCAAATCAAGGGGATCTTTAGCATAGTGCATTCCTACAACAATTGCAATGAGGCTCAAAGCAAATTTTTTAGCAAATTTTGCATACAAATTTTAGACGTTTTTTGACCCTAACATTGCTCGACCAGTTTCAAGTCTAGCTCTAATTATCTACGACTTCTTGGTCATTTTCCACCTAGTCTTGTTGCCACTAGAGTTTTGAAGTGCTTGGGTGAAGCCAAATAGTGGTTTACAATTCAAGTGAGGAAGGAAAATTCACAAAAAATGACCCCAAGGCAAAAAAAGTGATTTTAGGGGTTCGTACGAACCTACTGGTTTGACCGAACCAAAAACAGGTTCGCTCGAACTAGAAACGGGTTCGAACGAACCCTTTTGAATCTTGGCCATCAAAAAAACCAAAACAATGCATAGGAAAGGGGTTGGAGTGAACCCCTTTAAAGAGGTTCATTTGAACCCCTATGGGTTCGAACGAACCAACTTATCCCTCATTCCCCATCTCAGACACAAAAAAATAAAATAAAAAATTGGCACTTCAGAGCCCAGTGATCTCTACAAGCAAGAATACTTGTTACAGGGTGAAGCAAAGAGAAGCAAACAATGAAAGATGCTCAAAGATGTGGAGTTATGTATTCACCAAAATGTAAAATGAATAAAATACAAAAGAAAAGTTTTCAACCACATATAGGTCAAAACCCTAAAAAGGAAAACCCTAGGCTTGCACAATAATAATTAATAAAATAATTAATTATTATGCACCTAATGTTAGCTTAAGCGTAAAAGAGTTAAAAGGGAACTTTAATTAATTAAACAAATCGAGTAAATAACCAATTACTCTAACACCCCCCCTTAAGCTAGACTTAGGGAGAAACTAAAACCTAGAAGAAGCTACTGAAAGAAAAAGCAATGGGTCCCAACAACTAGGCCTGATCAAGTACCCAAGTACAAGGAAATCTCTATGAAACAGAGAAAAGGAGAAAACCTAGTGGAAAAAAACTCCTCTCCAAAAAGAGATGCAAAAAGAAAGTACAAATGGAATGTCTCAAGAGACTCCCTCAAGAACATATGCAGATACACAATCAGATACCCCCCCATGAGAGAGAGTGGAGACTCCAAAGCCCCCCCAGAATGAGAGAACCCCTGTGCCAATAATCAAACCGATGTGTCACCTCGGAGGAAGAAACAGATCCAACGGTCGAAGAAGAGGAAATCCTTGGATGTGGGGTGAAAATGGAAGTCCTGGATGATGCGCACTGAAGAACGAAACAACAACATGTGTGTATGAATAACAAAATGGTGAATCAGACAACTCAAGATGATCCTAAAATGGAATCTCCAATGAAGAAGGGATAACAAGTGTGCTGAATCTGTCATCCGTGAGGAAAGGAATATCCTCTGATATGGCCTCAACAACTACACTTGATGGCTCGATGAGTGGAGCAACAATGTCAGTCACAACTAAAGAGGTATCCTGTTGAACAAATGTGATCTCAACAGGAGGAAGAGGTGTAGAAGTCTCAACACTAGTCTCATGAATAGATGGAAGAACACATAAGTTCAAGTGACTGAACTTCTCCTTAGATATTGCATGCTCTCTTTTAGAAAGAGAGGGAGATGGTGGACCAAATTGTGTAAATGCATACAATTGGGAAGAATGATCAACTGTCCCTGTTGCAACAATATTGCTAGTCTGAATGTCTCTGATGTGCACTGAATAAGGTGTGAACTCAACTGTCTTCCCTGTCACATTGTGAGCAATCTGATAGATGGAGAGAAGGTTAGTGGACAAAGATGGAACACATAGTACATCATTGAATGTACCGTCATCAATATCGATAGAACCTTTCCCACATACACTCGTATAAGTGTTATTACCCATCAATATGTGTGGTGAGGACGCAACCTCGAAAGATGAGAACATGTCCTAAGAAGATGCCATATGGTGTGAAGCACCTGAATCTAGTAGCCATCTAGATGAATGTGAATTGGTGGTTGCACATAATGCATGACCCTTATGTGGGGATTGTCCATCTATCTGGAATGATGATGAAGAAGAAGAAGACCCGCCTGAAGTAGATGAGGAAGAGTGATGAATATGGTTCCTCTCAAGGAGAGATGTCAAATCTAAAAACTGTTTTGCATATCCATCTATCTTCTTCTCATAACACTTGGACTCATCATGTCCTGGCTTAGTACAATAAGCACACTTAGGTTTGTCTTTCTTCGATGTTTCCCCCTTAGGAGAAGGTGAATCAAAAGTCTTCTGTGAACTAGAATCCTTCCAATGCTCTGTGGTCTGTGGTTTTGGTTCCTACTTCTGCTTCGACTTCCCCTAATATGACTGTGCTACCAATGCTTGGTGTGGTGATCCTGAGAGCATATCCATCTGAGAAAGGTGTGACTGCTCACGAGACAAATGCTCACAAAACACATCAAAGGTAGGCATGGTAAAACGAGTACCCAGGCCATCCATGGTGGAATAGAAGGAAGAAGCAAATATCTGAAATAGACCACGAAGCTTCGAAAGGATCAAGTAAATGCACTCCGTGTCTGATTTATTCTTGCCACAACCCTGCAAAATATGGCGGATAGTTTTGAACTTGTTCAAAAAATCCTCAATAGTGAGAAATGACTCAGGTAACAGTGAAGTCAGCTTTGCCTCAATTTGTAATGCTCGGAACTCATTAATGGCCCCAAAAAGTGTCCCAAACTTCAACCATACGGCTCAAGGAGTGAGCAAAGCATCAAGGTGAAACAGAAGACTGTTTGAAACGTGCATGGATAACAAACCCATAGCTTCATCTATCTTGTTCCTGTGCCGCATAATTTCAAAAGGACGCTGCAACTGAGGCTGAACCTCATCTAAACAAGACCACAACGCTCGTGACCTGAGAAGCCTCATCATGCGAGACTTCTAGGTGTGATAGTTGTGTAATGTGAGTAACTCAACTGAGGAGTTTGCTATGAAACCCTGCACCTGTACATGCTTGTGTTTTTTATTATTATGTGATCTTTCAGAATAGACAGAAGATGCAGAAGGGTTTGATTATTTTGAGAGTTTTGGTGTTCTGGTTTTCTGATATAAATGACAGAAAGTGAGAAAAAAAACCCCCCCACAAGAGATAAACCCAAACCCTAGTACAAACTGAGAAAGAGGAAGCAATTCAGAAGCAAAAAATACTTCAAAACAAGGTCTCATGTACCTGATGAAAATTCTAAGAAAAAAGATCACATATCTGAATAGAGCATGCTAAGATCTTTCCAACGCCTATTCGAGCTTGAAAAATGGAGTTCGTTTGCACCTTCTATGGTCCTGGAAGTGCAAAAAAAGGACCTCACTTTGACTGTAAAAATAACAACTAGACTGGTAAAATATTGAAAACAATCCTATACCATCAGATCGGCACCGGAATCAGCTTTCCAATGCTTATTTTCATTCGAAAATCCGAGGTAAAACGCTCGAGATATGCCCGTTTGAGTGAAAGGGGGCAAAAAACAAATGATTGAGGGCCCTGGTGGCTCTCTGGTGGCGCTCCGAAGACAGGTGGTGGACTGGCTGAGTGTGGGTGGTGCGGCGGTGGTGATCTGGTGGTGGGCCTGTGGCTAGCTAGCGGAGGCGGGCGCTGGCGGTGGCTGGCCAACGGAGGTTGGGTGCTGGCGGTGGCTGGGCGGCCGGTTGGCGGAGGTGGCGGTCCGACGACGTTTGTTGGCGGCCGCCGCCTCTTCTGGTGGCCGCTTGGCTGCACAGCGGTGGCGGAAAAAATTTACACTGGCCATGGGTTTTATAAACCTAAAAAATTGTTTTTATTTTTATTTATTTTGTTTTTCGTTTTTGACCTCGGAAAATGTGCCCTGGGGTCGTACAGCTCCGGGGTAAATTTTTTTTGCCTCCCTAGTCGACAGTGGCCAAATCTGATAAAATTTATATGAAAATAGGGGTTTTTGGGCCTTCTGGACTCAACCATGATGTCGGTTTTTGTTCAAAGTGCACCAAAAATAAACTCCCCCCCCAAATCCACAAAAGAAAACGTCTGAAACCCCAGATCTGCTTCCAATGCAAAAACCTCAAAACAAGAATAGGTAGCTGCAGATCTGATGCTCTGATACCATGTAGAAGTTGAGAAAATCCAACTTCACAGGAGCCCAGTGATCTTTGCAAGCAAAAATACCTGTTATAAGGAGAAGCAAAGAGAAGCAAACAATGAAAGATGCTCAAAGATGTGGAGCTCTGTATTCACCAAAATGTAAAATGAATAAAATACAAAAGAGAAGTTTTCAACCACATATAGGTCATAACCCTAAAAAGGAAAACCCTAGGCTTGCACAATAATAATTAATAAAATAATTAATTATTATGCACCTAATGTTAGCTTAAGCGTAAAAGAGTTAAAAGGGAACTTTAGTTAATTAAACAAATATTGTTTAATTAATCAAGTAAATAACATAATCTTCACAAACCCAACTAGAATCAGGTATTCCTCAGAACGAGCTATCCAACAAATATAATTTTAATATGTATGTGTTTTTTTAGTTTTATTAAATATAGGTTTTTCACTGAAAATCAAGCTCTTTGTTCTGCACATGTGGAAAAATAGCAGATTATCAAAATAAAATTTAAAAAAATACGTTCAGGCTGGGTATTGATGTCCTTGATCCATTAATTTTTTTTGGTTTTGAATTTCGATACATACAGAAAAAGTTATGTTGTATATAGTCTGCCTATGTCTTAATTGCAATTGGTTTGAATTTGAAACTTGATTAAGGAAAGAATATTCAATAAAAAAACTATGAGACCAAATGAAAGTGCTATATATCATAGTTACAAATCTAAATTCGAAAAAAATAGAATTTTATCCTTCATACTTAAAAAAAAGTTATGTTGTATACGGTGAGCGTCAATTTTTAAAAATGTTGTTTTCTGAAAAAAACCACTTTTCGTGGGAGATGGAAAAAAAAGTGCAACTGATTCCAAAAAAAATGAAAAAAATATTTTTAGAATCTACAGACAAAATGTGATGAGACTCTAGTTGGCATCATCTTCAAATTCCTAACGGTTTAGCCGCTATAGGTGCCCGAATATGAAGATTTAGTTAAAAATAATAATTTCAGTGTCCAGTTTGGCCAAAAATTGTAAACCACTATTGTGGGATCACCCGCTTTTCACATTTGTTTCCAGAGTTTCAAACTATTTTGCATCTCCACAATATGAAGCTATTTAACTCTCTTATTTGGTTTGCAATTGTATTTTTTATAGATGTTTGACTTTTGTATATTCTATTTATAGGTTTTCACTAAGTTGTAGAGCACTACCAAGAATTTGACCAATTCAAACCCTTGTTTCTTATAGCCATTAGACTACTGAGTCTATTTTGTAATTCAAATTATCTACTTTTTTACCATCATACTTCTCTCTAGTAATTGTATTAATGACTTCTCTATAAGCTACAAACCAACACTAAACTCCAAACTACACATTCACACCAAAGACCATCATATAATTCTACACATATGTTTGATCTACAATCTAGCTCTAAACTTGTATGAAATATAATCTAGTTCTAAAGTGTGACCTTTAATTTGACTCTCAAGATTGACTTGCACTTTCACTCTGAAGACTAACTTGCAATTTAACACCAAACTTTGTACTTGCAATCTACCTCAACACTCCAACCTACAAACTAAATCTGGAGGTTAATCTCCACATTAGCTCTACACTTCAACTTGCTTTGGTATTTCAAAATCCATCTCACTTTTTATACATATCTACTTTTCATAGACTTTCAAACTTTACTATCATTTTTATATTGTAATTACTTTAGACTTTGGGAATCCAAAGAAACTTTACATTGTAATCCCCTAATGTAGACTTCAAGAATTTAAACCAACATTGCACTATTCTCCCTACTTCAAACATCAGGAACTCAAGGGTAAACCCACAAAATTGGTTTACAATTTTGTTGTGGAAGGAAAAATGCATTTTCGGATGAAAAACACTTTAGGGGGTTCGCTAGAACTAGGGGGTTTGCTAGACCCCCCATCTCCCCACCCCCTTCTAGCGAGCCCCCCTTTAATGGTTTTTATTTTTTAATTGCATTTAAAGGGAGGTTCACTAGAAGGGGGGTTCTAGTGAACCCCCTAGTTCTAGCGAACCCCAATTCTATAGAATCCCCCTTTTGCCCCTTCTCCCCCTTTTCTACCAAATCTTTGCAAAAAAATTTCCCTTCGAAGCTCGAGTTGAGGATGAAAATGGAGGAGAATTCACAGACCCAATTGGATGATGGTAGTCCTCGGAACGAGCTATCCATTGAATATAATTTTAATATATTTTGGTTTTAATATGTATTTTTTTTAGTTTGATTAAACATAGGTTTTTCATCGAAAATCAAGCTCTTTATTTTGCACATGGGGAAAAATAGAAAATTATCAAAAAAAGAAAGAAAAATATCAGTGCACTAGGTATTGATGTCCCTGATCCAACAAAAAGAAATTTGAATTTCGATACATACAAAAAAAGTTATGCTTTAGTTAGTGAATCATGTCTAAATTGTAACTAGTTTGACTTTGAAACTTAATTAGGAAAATAATATTCAATGAAATGCTATGAAACCAATTCCATGCACTAGATATCATAGTTACAAATCTAAATTCAAAAAAAATAGAATTTTATCCTTCATAGAAAAAAAGTTATGTGTTAGCCAGTGACGTCACTCTTTAAAAATGGTGTTTAATGTTAAAAACTAGTTTATGAAGGAGGTGGAAAAATAAGTGCAA
This sequence comes from Sequoiadendron giganteum, assembly GCA_007115665.2. NCBI lineage: Eukaryota > Viridiplantae > Streptophyta > Pinopsida > Cupressales > Cupressaceae > Sequoiadendron > Sequoiadendron giganteum. Next base: position 387,246,735 of record CM021105.1, read on the forward strand.
TATGATTCCAATTTTTTTCAAAAAAAAATGTATTTAGAATCTACAAACAAAATTTCACAAATCACTAGTTTGCATCATCTCCAAATTCCTCACGGTTTAGCCGCTATAGGTGCTTGAAAGTGAAGATTTCGTTAAAAAAATTCAGTTCAATGTCCAATTTGGCCAAAAATTGTAAACCACTATTGTGGGATCATCCTCAAAGCAATATACATTATAGTCCCTATTTTGGACTTCGAGAATTTGAAACAACTTTGCAACACTTTGGCATTTTGGAATAGTTTTTGTAACTTTATAAGGGGATTTTTTTTATAGTATTTAGGGGGACTTGTATTGTATTTTTTCTTGCATTTTCTTTTGTAAAATGGATCTAATATTAAATCCATTTAATTAATATGAATGGAAACATAAAATTAAAATTCAACTCAAAATAATGGGGTTATATAGGTCACAATAGAAATAGAATCTAAACCAACATTAGCTACTAAAAATAGGAAATGTTATAATATATGTGATGAATTCTATGACACACTATGTTTATTAATTTCTCTAGACCTTCCCTTTCACATTGAATCTACTACAACACCTAACGAAGTATGGTCTACATAAAAAAATCTATTTGGAAAGCAAGATGTAATGAGAAGACATCAATTGGAGAATAATCTTCTTAATCTCAATCCAAAAGACTTTGAGGCAATCTAAGATTTATTCACAAAATTAAATTTAAAAAGGATCCAACTCAAACAACGTGGAATAGAAAAGAAAGATAAATAATTAGTCTTAAAGATTCTATCAAAGCTAGGTCCATATTATTAAGTGCTTGTTTCTAATTTTTATGCTACAAAGAATAATCTTGGAAGACATTTTACTATGCTATCACTTTCTAATTTTGTTATTTATCTCACAAAGGAGAAAGATAAATTAATTCAAATGGGTACTCTAAAGTCTAAAGTCTATTAAACCACATTCTCTAGTTGCTACCAATTAAAAACTTCAAATAATAAAGAAAAGAAACAAAGAAAGGATCTAGATAAAAGGACCAAAATCACAAGCTCCATCAAATATATCTGCCTCATCAAAAGGAAAAAATTCTAAGGAGAGGCCCACATGTATTTATTGCAAGAAACTTGGGCACAAAGAACACCAATGCTATAAAAAGGAAAATGATGAATTAAGGCATCTTCTCAAAAATAACATTATCAATTTACCTACATAAAGAACATATGGCTCTTCTTCACCATTACCATCACAATCAGATACAAATAAGAAAAATGGAATGATATTCTTTGCTTCTACAAATCCTATAGCACAAAAGTGGCTTCTTAATTTTGAAGCTTCATGTTATATGGTTGTATCACAAGAGCTATTTTCTTCATATAATCCTTGTTCATTTCCATCAATTCTCATAGGTCATAACGCCTATATAATAACTTGTGAAAAAGATAATATTGGTATTGGTGAAGGTACATTTAATGATTTACTTTATATTCCTTTTTTTCAATAAATCTCCTTTCCATTTATCAAATCACTCATAGTGGAATAGGGAACAGTTTATATCATGCCAAATTTAATGATCATAATGGATTTTTAGAGTAGAGGCATTATTGTTAATGGAGAGATTGATCACGATTCTAGAATATACTCTCTCTTTTTTTTAGCAAAAGGTTAAATGCCTATATAATATATTTTAATATAATTGGAATTTTAATTACATAAGTGGCCAAATAGATTTGGCAGATATCAAAATATGGCTGATACTGTACATGATAATACACTAGCTTCCCCTATCAGCCATGCCAAAATTTCCCATAGAAAAAGAGCTGATATTCTACATGATACGACACTAAGTTTCCCTATCAGCCCGGCCAAAATATACAGAATACTTCATATTTAAGGTAGCCTAGTGTGTAGCATAGATACAAAAAGTGAAACTATGCAATTAACCCTTTACTGATATCAATCCCCTACATTAGGGCATTGCACTGAATTCTCCTCCACTTCTTCTTGAAAAATAACAACTTGTTGGTTGTTTGGTATGGTCTCTGAATGCACTGTGATATTGATGTCCGGTACTTGCTGAGGAAGCCTTGGCTGATTACCTGGAACACACTCATGTGACAGTAGAATTGAAATTGCACGATATTTCTTCTTGAAATTACTAACTGTTTCCTTTCTCAGGTCAAATTGAAACTTGGAGAAGTCTCTATACAAATACCCTGAACAATCCATCTTAATTGACATCTTCATTGATTCACATATTTCAATATATTTGTTCTTGTGAAGCAGGTAGTGCCTTGGGAACAAGCCTCCAACATACCCTTCACCTTGCCAAAGATCATAGGCCTGAATGCTTTTGAGCAGAGCAATATTATTGTCCAGAAATATCTCATTAACTGACTTGGTTGCAATGCTTTGAACCATATTATAGTCATTGACCAAATTGACAGTATTGGAGATGAATATGGAAACAAGATTCGAAGGAAAAATAATTCTATGTGACTGTGGGCACAAAATTTCATCTCCAATTATGGACTTAATGCAACTGCAAATTGATAGACAATTTACCTTGAATGATTGCTAGAGTTGTTACTTTTTGATGGAGCCAAAAAATGGTTGCTCCCAAAGCAGCACTAGGAAGCTTGATCTATAGTTTATCAGCATGTATTCCATGGAAAATGTGGAGAGTTGACTGCACATAAATCTTTCCAAAGAACACCAAATCCCATCTCGCTGCTAAAGTGCACCATGCACACCCAACGTGGAGATGTCGAGCCTGTGAATGCCACTCAAATAAACCAAATGAACGCAGGAGTATTGACCGCACCGTGCACACCTTAGCAACCAACAAATTTTGGAGAAAATTTGAACACCAACCTTAATAAGCAACAAACCTTACTAAGCAATTGAATCCAAAAAACTAACCCTTTAGGAAGAAACAAACTAGTGAAAATGACATTGAAATTGGCGTTCAAATATCCCAATATAAAGATGAAGACATGCTTAGAATCACCCTTGCAAAGCTGGAATTGTCATATCAAATTAATATGACGTTGCAAGGCATGTTTAGGATTGCCACCTCATGCTTGAAATTTAACACCAGATTATTAAAGTTAAAACTTTGTACCAAAAACCTGCATCCACGCAAACACACATTAGTTTTGAAAGATCACAATCCTTCCTCTCGCATGATGAAATCCTTTCAGATTTAGAATCAATCCTTCTCATGCACTATCTGCCCAACAATACTCTGCCACCTTGAAACTCTTGAAAACCTGTCATGATCTAATAATTTTTTCTACACAAAAAACAATCCAAGCAAATGCTTTTAAATTCTGCACATTATCCATCCCTTTATCTTAACACCAAACTGCTTTGCTACCTCTGCTTGTTTGTATAAGTAAGATAATTTCCAAATTTAGATAGCCCCAATTTGAACTTGTGCCAAAATCTGTCCCATCATAATCATGAAACAAATACTTCATATGCATATGACACAACTTGGTTTTAAAATGGACGCGCCCACCATATGACTAGGATGAATGTGATAAACTTCACACCACCCCTGACACATGTGCTTGATGAACCTGTATAGATGATCGTGCAAACTTGTACGATGATTTGCCACGAAAGCATGCCAAGTCGAACAACTACTTTAATAGCTCCCATGCCGCCTTCAGCTACTTTACAGTCCCGCTGCCTCTTGCAAAGCAATTTCTGCTAGCTATGGGAAAGTTTGAATTTGATTAGCATCATTTATCAAAGATAATTCATGTTCATCACATCCCATGTTTGCTAAATAGTCCGCCAACCTGTTGCCTTCGCGGTAAGTATGTGAAATTAAAAAAACCTGAAACTTATCTAGAAAAGACCAAACTTCTTGTAAAATATAGCCTAAGTTCCAGTTGTGTATTTTCCTCTCTCTGCAAGAATTAAAAATTACTAAGGAGTCCCCTTCAACATGTATTCTTGTAAAACCAAGCTTCAACGCTAACTCCAACCCTAGAAGAACTGCTTTTGCTTCTACAATGTTATTAGTAACTTTTTGAAGGTGAAATGAGTTGACTGTTATTACCTTCCTAGTTGAATCTCTAATGTAGATACCTGCACCTTATTTACTTGGATTACTCTTTGATGCTCCATAAAAAAAATGAGCTTTACAAATTCTGCTTGGGGAGCCTTCCACCTAATTTTGTTTCTATCCATATTTTTGTTAATACTTTTGTGTAGGCTTCCATCAAAAGGCAATTTTATACTCTTCCAGATTTTCAGAATAGAATCATCCCAATTTGTGAATAAAAAACTGATGGTTTTATGCTTTTGAACATTTGAATTGAAAACTTTAGTTATTTCCTTTTCAATCTTTGTATTGGTGTCTTCAACCGAAGATGTAACCTTTCTGAAAATGTGCATGTTATGCTTCCACCAGATGTTCCATATAACTAATGTAGGAACCACTTGCCATTTACAAGCAAAAAAAGAAGATTGATATAATATTTTCCAACTCTGAAATAGTTCTCCAATTGTATTTGGTAGTGGAATAAACATATTTAATTTATTCTTAACAAAAGCCCAACATTGTTGAGCAAACCTACACTGAATGAGCAGATGATCTGCATTTTCAAACACTTCTTCACATAATGAACATTTGAAGGGATTCACTATTTTCAATTTTGTTAGTTGATCACTTGTTAATATTCTCTTCCTTAATACTAACCAAGAAAAACTCCTAGATTTAGGTAGAATTTTGGTGTTCCAACAAAACAAATAAGCTCTTTGAGAAGCCATTTGATCCCTGCTTCGGCATAAGGCTTTATAACCTTGTTTCACTAAATAGGAACCTTCTTTTGATGTAGACCATATAATCCTATATGTATTTTTCGAAAGATATACCACTCTTTCATTTAACACCCTTTGAATCAAGCCGTACTACTGAACAGATAACAAAGTGCCTGAGAAACTTTTCCAAACCACTTTCTCGACTAAACCATATGTTGATTGGACATAGTCTAAAAATTTATCACCCCAAACCTTAGTTAAAATTGTCATTACATCTTGTAGTTCAGGAGAAGTTCACAAAGGAGGGTTCCCATTCCAAGAATCTTGCCAAAACTTCACACTTTCCCCATTATTAACTTCCCATGTAATATATGTGGTAATGATCTTTGTATAGGAAAGCAGAAAATTCCACATGGTAGGCCCCTTGGGTGGGTTAGAGATTGTAAACATTCTTGACGGGCTTGCATTATCTAGGTACTTTTCTTGCACTACCCTACACCATTTAGCCTATGGTTTTGTGTACATTTTCCAAGCTAGCTTAGCCCCAAAATATTTATTCCTATTCAGTATATTGTGAATGCCTGCTCCACCTTGACTCTTCTCTCTCGTCATGCCTTCTAGCAAGATTAGTGGCACTTTCTTTTGATCATTGATATTTCCTTCCCAAAGGAAGTTCCTGATGATTTTCTCAATTTCTGATATAACTGACTGAGGTGCTTTGAGGACTGCCAAGAAATAGTTAGGAATTGTTGTTAGGATTGATTTTATTAAAAGGATTCTACTTGACAGTGATAGCCACTTGGCTTTCCACATCACGATCCTTGATTTTAACCTTTCAATTACTTTGTCCCAATAGGAAGCCTTATTTGATCCCATAAAGAAAGGAATCCCTAGATATGTACATGGTAGAACAACTTGTTGAAAACCCAACAATCTCACTATCTTGTTTCTTATAGCATCCTTGGTGTTGAAGACATAAATTTTAGAATTAGCAGCATAAATTGTTTGACAAGAAGCTGAGGAATACTTCTCTTAAAATTATTTGAATTGAGTGGCTTCTGCGATAGTGGCCTTACCAAATAAGATGGTATCATCTGCAAAAAGGGAATGTGTGATTGTAATATCTGTTTTTGGTATCTTGATGCCATGCCAAAGCTCTTGATTTTGCTTAAGGAGAATAAATCTGCTTAGGGCCTCTACCATAATAGTAAATAGAAAATGTGATAAAGGGTCATTTTACCTAACGCCTTGCGTTGCATTGAAGAAGCTTGTGGAAGTACCATTGATAATGGATACAAAATTTTCCCCTAATAAGCAAGACATTATCCATCTACGCCATTTTGGGCTGAAACCAAATTTTGCTAGAACTTTGTTCAAAAAACTCCAATCTACTTTATCATATGCCTTCATAATGTCCAATTGAAAATGATTGAAGGAAAATTAGAAGTAGAGATTGAGTGAAGTGTTTCATGTGCTACAAGTGCTCCTTTGAAAGTTTCTCTTCCTGAAACGAAACCTCCCCACTCCTGAGAAACTATTTTTGGAATAAGGGGCTGCAACCTTAGATATATTGCCTTAGTGAAGATTTTATATATTGTGTTACATAATAATATTGGCCTATATTCTGCAAAAGTTTTAGGCTCTTTTACTTTTGGAAAGATTGCAATATTTGTTACATTAAATTTCTTGAGCATTCTTCCCATCCTTCGTGACTCTTCAAGTGCCCAAAGTAGATCAAAACACAAAATATTCCAGCTCTTTTGAAAAAATATGGCCGTGAATCCATCCAGTCTAGGGGCTTTATCTGGTGGTAAGGAAAAAACCACCTTCACTTCCTCTAATGAAAATGGCCTCAACAAATAAGAATTATCCTCATCCCTAATGATTGTAGGAATGGCTTCCATGATCTCCTTTTCATCCTTAACTTTTTGTTCACTCCTGTTTTGGGGTGCTAATAAAAGTTTTGAAAAAAACCTAACACCTTCTTTGTTTATATCTTCTTCCTTTTTGAGCCAATTTCTCGTTGAAATCTCTTGCACAGATTGTATTGCTTTTACAACTCTCTTAATATGTGTAGAGGCATGAAAATATTTAAGTTTCGATCTCCCTCTTTCAACCACAATTCTTGTGACTTTTGCCTCCAATATATCTCTTCTCTTGCACATAGTTCTTCTTAGTCTCCTTGTAACTTTTTTTGTTTATCATACAATGAAGCATCTAAGAAATTTTGAATTATGAGCTCATGAACTACAGTCAACTCTTTGAAAACTAGGTCCTTTTGCTGAAAGATATTCTTAAAAACCTTTTTGTTCCAAGTTATAATTTGTTGTTTTACATACATTAGCTTTTTGCATAATTGAAACATCTTCGAACCTTGCTCATATGGTGCATTTATCCACCATTTCCTTAACAGATCCATGAACTACAGATTCCAAAACCACATGCTCTCAAATTTGAAAGATGATTTACGTTTAGGAAGAGAGACATTTGATATATGTTGAGAGAGACCGCATAGTGATCAGACCTTAGATAAGGCAATATTTTCGATTCCAAATTATGCTGCAAAGTATACCAATAACATGCATAAGGCAATATTTCTGATTCCAAATTATACTGGAAACTATACCAATAATATGGATAAGGAAATACTTCTGATTTTGATGATTGTTTGAGTGATGGTGACATTGATACATATAACATGCTAAGGAGATTTAGTTTGGTCATTTGAACCTTACATTTATTTCCTCCACATCAATTCCTAAAACTTGTGGTAATATTATGACTCCAACATCTCTTGCTACTTCATAATTAAGTGTTTCTACATTTATGGTTTCCAATTATTTAGGATAGTAGGATCTTCACATTTACCTTCCTAATGTAGTATCTTGGGATTGGTACTTGAAATGCATGTAAGTCTTTTTTAGTGAATCTAATATTGTAGAGTTGGTATACACTTTTGATGACAATCACATCAACATTATTTTCACCTCATGTATATATTTGGATCTTGCGTAGAATTTAGAGAGTTATGTTCATCTTCTCACATATGAATATTTCATGCACACATCTATAATTCTATTTCTTACCAAGGGGAGAAAAGTTTTTCAACATTCAAAGATCATCTTTTGCATTCTTCATTGAGAATCAACAAGCATTGCAAGATATCACATCTTATGGGGCTACACAATCTCTATTTTCACCTCATATTAGGGAATATATATTATATTTTTATGATATAATTAGTCCTTTTGGGGTCATGTTAAGTCTTCTTTCTTATTCACTTGCATAGTTGTTCTGCATCTTCTCTTCTAGAGAGTAGTTTTCTCCTATTATATTTTATCCTTTATTTATGAGAAATTTGTTTGTACATAGGTACCTCTAATGGCCTAGTAGCCAAGACCCATCATAATTTTATTTATTTCTCCTTGAGTTGTACTTAAGGGGGGTTTTTGGTATTAATAATGACATTGTCAATCTAGTTGTCTTTTAGCCTTTCCTATTCAAAGTCCTATTCACACTATTTAAATCCTAACTTAGAGGCTTTTTTAATTTTTATCTCACCTTATATCTAGTTGAGACATATGTACTCACCTTTTTTGAGGCACCTAACTCATGCACATGGCACCTTTCTCACACTTGTCCTATGCACATTATACATTAGGGAAAACATGTTCTATACACATGATAGGTGGCAACTACCTTCTTATATCATCCATTTTCTATATAATCAAGGGGTTCTTATGTAATTTGTAAGCTTTAGAAGGTTTTACATATTTATGAATAATATGATTATATTTTGACATTATTGTAACTCTCTTGTGGAAGGAATATCTTTATTTTATAGGATCTAATTGGCTATGAGGTCAAATATGAGGCTCTGACAACTACACCATTTCCTTCTTTTTTATAATAAGTGTCACAAGCTACAATGAACTATATTATGAGGGAATAAAGTTACATAGTTACCATATGTAAGAACCTACTCATAATGTTTTTGATTAGAGGTAAATAAAGGGTTTTGAGCAAGGGGCTCAAAACCCTTTACAAAAAAGAGCAGTTAAAACTAAAGAAAATTACAAAGAGTAAATATCAACCCATGCACAGTGCACCATCAACAAAACATCAGCCAAAAAGGAGGAATGCAATCATCAACATTACATATTCTTTAGTATATATGTCGCCTCCACATCGCATGCCACATCCTTCTGACCCTCATCCAAGGCATTAGATAGTTCTTTAACAAGAGCCCCAATGCGATATTTAGTCTTGTTACAAGTCCTATCCCCAAGCCCACCCACATTTACCTTTCTAATCAAACATTATTCTTATCACCCCCCTTATCAACAAACACCTCTCCCTCCATTAGCTTACCACCAACACCAATATCACCATAATGAGCAATCTCGTTGCATTTTTTGGCACTATCAAAAGGATAGGTAATACCAAAAGACTCAAAATTAACCCCAGATTTTGTACCCTCCCCACCCTTATCCATGTTAGCATACATCCTCTCTAGATGATTTTCAAGGGTGAGAACTCTACCTTCAAGATTTTGCTTCATGTTGAGTGTTTCTTCCGCCACAATTTTCAAAGAGTTCATCAGATCATCAATTTGATTCTGACCTAGGGATTCATCAGCTTTACTCATCACACCACAAAATCTCATGTTGGTCATATTAAGTTCATGGAACATACATTTAATTAACTTGTAAAAAACAATGGAACCCTCTCTAACAGTTCCCAAAACATCAAAAATATTTTCCTTATCAAAGTTGAAAATTCCCTTACCCGTAACAACATCCTCCTCATGAGAGGAACTTACCTTATCCTGACTGGCAGAGACTTCCTTCCCCTTCCCAACAATAATTGAAATTTTTATTTTTTGAATAGACTCTGCAATCTCCACAACAACCGCCTTCCTTTTCTTCTTCCTATTCGGGTCCACAATTGGAGAATCCTCAACACCCTGCCCCACCTCTGCCATGACCGTCCTTTCCATCTGCAAGTCTAGAACCTCAATCAGTGAATCCAGAACACCTTGTCTGCCTACAATCTTTAGAGGAGACTTCATCTTCAACAATTGGCTCATACACCTAACAACCAACTTCTTATTACTTCCCATCTCCAACTCCTTTTTATGTTTCATCCCCAGAATAGGGGGAGGTGAAGACACCTCACCAACCACTTCATTCTTCTCCTTCATGCATCTACTCAAAATTTCAGCAGCCAACTCCTTATTGCAGGTATCATAACCCTTATTAGGGCTCGACTTCCCTTTTTTAGACTTCCGCAGAGTAGGGGGTTGAGTCTCCACATCCATGGTAGAAAGAGAGTCCATAAAATATTCAACATCCTCCTCATATTTTGACTCCCTTTCTAGGATGAGTTTCCTCTTCTTTTCTTTCTTACTAGCCATCTCCTCCTCAAAGACCTTTCATATTCTTCCTCTGGCTTTTGTTGCTTACCCTTAGGGGTAGCAATCAACTTAGCCACTTCAAATTCTTTATCATAATTAGAGATTAAAAGGATAAGCCCACATGTAAAACAAGATTCTTAGGGTTTTTCTTATGGTCCTTAAGGCCAGAATCCAGAGAGGTCGAAAGATAATAGGGAAAGGAAATCCTAAATTCTTATGGTGGAAGTGATTGAGCATAAAAAAATGGTAGGCATTTACCGCAGAAAAGCGTCCTTCAAGGGTGATATAACACATGAGCTCCTTAGCCACATCCCCCCACAACTCCTTAAGAGAGATCCTCTGGTAACCACCACTCCTCGCCACCCTCAAGTGTTGAGCTTCATTGTCTTTGAAAAAAAATTGCATGGTGGCCTACGATTTCTTTTTATCTCTAAAGACTTTCTTTCCCTCCATCGACAATCCCGTAATGTTGGCTATAAGATCTTCATTCACATCAAACTCCATTCCTCCCAACTTCAGAATCCTATTGTTCCAAGCTTTTGTGAACAATGCAATAGTCTACAAATTGTTACCATGTAACCTCTCCAAGTACAAAGTCATCTCACTGTTCTCTAAGATCTTCCAAACCTCTGGCTTCTTCTTGACAACATCACACAAGAAAGGTTCAGCACGGTTCCTATCTCCTCCCATGGCTTCAGGAATTGTAGAGCCTAAAATTTTGAAAAATTTGAACGTAATGAGAAGAAACCTCAAGAAGGCTATGCAAAGAGTTCCCACAATTCGTGTGAAAATAGAATAATGGTAGGAGAGATTAATGACCCTTGAGTTACGTTCCGTATGGATATCAGCCCTTGTACAATCAGCTTGATCCAAATCTTTCTTATCATCCTTCGACATAATAGCCTACCAAGTGATGAAATTCATGCACGCCCTAAACCTTAATAAATCATCAATCACTTTAAAATTGGCCATCATGATTAATACTAGCAATTACTTCTATAGGGAGGGGGTCGTTCAGTCCCCATTCCCTAGCACCTCTAACTCCAAGATTTGTGAATACATCAACAAGTCTGTTTCCCTCTCTCAATATATGAGAAATGTAATATTCATCAAAGGACTTAATAATATCAATAGCATCTCTAATCAAATTTTCAATAGTCGATGAAGAGGCAACACAATTTTTTAAATTATTGATGATATTGAGAGAATCCCCCTCAAGCCATGCTTTCTTGTACCCTTTAGTTTGTGCCAATTTGAGACCATGATAGGTTGTAGCCGCTTCTGCATAGTGAACCTACTCATAATGTTACTCATGCTTTATCTCAAGAATCATACATATCTTCATAACACCCAATAACTTGCAATAGTGTTTCTCATGTTACCAATATTTGATAATCCAATAGAATCCTCTTTCCTTAACAAAAAATTGGAGACTACATGCTTACAAAACAATAGAATATCATCTACTATTTTTCATGTGATACAACACCTAAGAATAAACTATAGTGTTGTCCATGCCCAACCTAAGAATATACACATGTTGTACAACACCCATAAAATTTTCACAAAGTTTTTTATACTATACCTACATGATTAAAACACTCACTTGCTTCATGGTTTTGTACATAATTTATCTCATGAAGTATGCATGTGATACAAGACCAAAGAAATTGTAATATTATTATCCATGTTACTCATGCATGCTTCATCTCTTGCTTATATAAATGGAATAGAATAAACTTTTTCCTCTTCAAATAGATTTCTTAAAACATGTGAAAAAAATTGATATCAGCTTCTCGTGTCACATTTGCATGATGTTTTTATTGCTATAAGAATGATTCCTTTATACAAGTACCATCTACACTACCCATACTTGCTACTATAACTGATGGATGTGCACCTTTTATTGTCTCGTAAAATGTAAGGTCTAAAATTATGCATTAACTCATAAAATATTTTCAGTCATATTCAAGTTTGAGTTCAAAGGGATAAGCATGCAAAATTACTAAAAATGACAAAAAATGACAATTGTCAAAAACTGCCAAAAATGGTAATTTTTTGAATTTTTTTAGATTTTTAGTTTTTTTATAAGGAGGTTTTTCCTATCATTGTAGAGAATAGAGAAATAAGGAAATAAGATGGTTTTGAATCACTTTTTTTTGGTTTTATGGATTTGATTCAACATTAATGAAAATATTGTGAATGGTTTATTTGGTTGCATCAAGAACCCTTGATAATATTTATGAGTTTCTCTATCTCTAATGTTTCCCAAAGATAACCCAATATATTTCTCTAAAATGTTGAGATGTGTATCATAAATCTTGATGACCATCTAAAGATACTTCACAAATTTTTTTATTGCATTCATCTCAAGAAATATCAATTAATCTACTATCATTTTTTTTTATGATCATTTCCAAAAAATGTGTCTTGGATGTATATATTATATGTTTCCTAATGTTATTGCGTCTATTTTTTAATAATATTTTTTCTAATAAAATCTTATTGCAATTTAGAAAATTTATTTTTCTCTTCAATAAATGTTTTTCAACTAGTGACTAAGCCCGATTATCCCATGAGCTAGGGGAATAATTCCTTTGTGGGTTCTTATAGTGGTAACACCATGACCTCAATTTGTATCTCATGTTATTATGAACTAAGAAATTATAGAGCAATACATCTTTATGGTAGGTCATCCCCTCGTCTACAATTTTTTTTTTTTAAAAGGTTTAATTTAATTAATCCTTGTGAGTGGATTTCCATGACACGAAAAACCTATTTGAAAAGTGAAGTCATTATATAACCTTTTTTCCCATGGATATTTCATCCTATAATTCACTTCGATAGAGGACAAGAAGCATATTTTGAAATTTTCCCATGGGCATTCAAGGAGAATTTCCTCTGCACGTGCCTTGGTTTTCTTCATTCAGTCCCATACTATTCATTTAGGTTTATTTGGATTTTATTTCCATATATTTTTATGACATTATTGGGGGGATTGAAGTTTCTTAGCTATAGTAAACTCATTTGGTAATTTTGTGTACTTAGAAAATGTGATAGATAATAAAAATTGTATGGCATATTCTCCATATTATGTGGAGATGGGCCTCTCGAAGGATTTTTATAAAGAAAATCATCTAAGCATGGTCATCTTGACTCTCAATATGTAGGGAAATCATGTAATTCAGGGGTGATTCTTAGCAATCCTACCTTTTGGGATAGTTTAATTTCTCACTACCATATTATAGCACCTCAAGATCATGATAAAAAAGGTTCAGATTTTGAGAAAAAGTAAGGCGGTCTCTAAGTTTTTCCTCTCCATCCCTCATTAATCAATTATACATCCCAATTTGGATTCAGTTTCAAAGAAAAGTTCATGTGAGCTTGTTTCAAGAAAGGAAATTTTAGATCCGTTGAGTGCAAAAGACCTCAAGATTAAATCATATGTAATTATAGATCATCCAAGAGTTGAATTTGAGGCTCTATGCTCTATGAAAGAGGATAATGAATTGTCTCTTAGAGAACAAGATTGGATTGAGGTGAAGAAAAAGAAAGATCCTATGAAAATTCACACAAAATGACTCAAAGATTTTATATAAGATAAAAAAATTAATATAAAATATATATATAATAAAAAAAATCATATTTTGTAATCATGACATTTATGAGACCACATTTATTTGAGGCATTTTTTCAACTAAATCACGTGCCTTGTCTATACTCCTATTTTTTTAGAAGTATGTCTACAATGTTAGTTGCAACTATACATTTGATTAAAATCCTTATATTCTACACTTTCATGGATGCTCATATTTTATTTTAAAACTCATATTTTTACATGGGTTGAAAAATATTGACAAAGATCGTAGAGACTAGTTTTATAATTGAAAAAAAAAAATTCCTTAAAAGATTCAATTTAAAACACACATATATGAAAACAAATTAAAATAGCATATGCGACCTACTTTGTAAGGAATATCCCTCATAGTGGAGCCACCTCTTTGAACTAAGGGGCACAATCACTAAGTATAAAATGGGAATTATTCCCTTCAACATTCACTTTAAATCAAATAAAAATAATTAATATTTTAAATTTTTTAAATAAAAAAAAATTATTATATAGCTTCATTGCTTAGAGATTTCCACATCTAAATTGGCTTAGAGCTCCACCAATGGTTATCACCACTTTACATCACATAAAGAAAAATATGAAAGAAAAAATAAAGTGATGTAGCCAAGATTGGGGGGTCTTATCAAACTACCCAACCTTGCAACCTTTACATATCATCTAACTCACATAAACACATATATTGCAACAAATTTTAAAAAATAAATTTATCAAAAGTTTCATATGCATATTCATAGAATAAAATTCTTCAAGAACAATTACATAGTGAGGATTCCAACAAAATTCAGAAATTTTATAAAGTTTTCTAGACACCTCCTGCCTGCAAATCTTCAAATCCTCATGTCTTCAATCCTTCTTGGCTTCACTCATCTTCTAAAATATGATTTTTCTCTTCATTATTCAGCTCTCATGGCTTCCTTGAACACCTGCAAAATCCATTTTATCTCCTTGTATTCATCTTCTCTTCACAAGCTGATTTTCTGCACTCTTTTTTGTGTAACTCTCAATAGCAATTTGCAAATTCTTTCTCCAACCTTGCTCCTATTTATTGCTGATTCTTGGCACCATTAAAGGATAAATTTTATAGAGATTAAAACCTTTTTAAGGAACCAAAAGAGGCACCCAAATCTTCTCTTTCATTTCCCTCCAATTGTCCTTTCAAATTATTTTGTTCATGCTTAAAATTCATCATTAAATTCTCCAAATAAGCCACACAAATATTTTGCACAATATTCCATGACTTGCTTCTATACATGCCTCATAAAAATTAATAAAATCATGAAATAAATTATGCTCATTCACCTTAAATTGAAAACTGAAGTCATTAATTGTTTTTTTCTAAATATCACTAGCTTTTTCCTCCATTCTAGGCATGCAAATTGAAAGGATGGAATATCAAATGCCATTTTCCACATTAAAACTTCTCTAGGAATATAAATTGAGAAAATTAATTAATTTTCAATTTATAATATACCAATGGACCCCTTCAACCCTTGAAACATTGAAATTGTGCAATATAATAATTTTAAAATCACAATAAACACCTTGTTTGCCTTTGATTTTGAATGGAATCCAAGTATTGATAAAAATAAATATTTCATCCTTCAAAACTCCACAATATTCTTTTGAAGCTCCAATCTACACCAAAAATGCAAAAAATAAACAAGAAAAGGAAATATTTATTTTTGGTGATGCGGGATTGCTTGTGAGCCTAGATGCTCTTGCATCAAGCACATCGGGTAAGAAGAAAATGTTCCATGAGTTGGAAACTCATGAACATTTAAAAAATGTATGTTTTTTTTTTAATCCACTTTTCTTCCTTATCAAATTGATTTATCTTCTTCTTCACCTTACTCTGTACCTTTCTCTCTTTTCTCTTTTTCATTTTTCCTCTCTTTTTCCTTCTCATAAAATTCACCTTGCTATACCATGGTTCATCTTTCCATCTCGCTTTATCATTCTCAACACCTTGTATTTCATCTTGTAACCTATTATTGCTGCACCTTACCATATCTCTTTCTTCACTTCCTTTTATCATTTCATCCTCATAAAAAATAGCTTTATTAGCCACATTTACAAAATTTGATAAATCAAAAACTACCTCTACTTTCTTCTCTTTGCTCACTGCTACAAATTTTTCTCCTTCAAAGAGGCATGTATCAGATACAACCTCTTTCTCTTCATCTTCTTCTATCGTTTGTCCCTCAAATATTTTTTCTAATTTTGTTATCTCCTCTTTCAATAGGAGACTATCTTCTTCTTCATCATTCTCTTTGTCAAATCTAGGACTATCAAAATCCATTCAATGAATTGCTACAACATCATCCACAACTTCATCGACCTCTTTTTGTGTAAATGTTCACTAACATAATTAAATGATACCCCTTTTTCTGTTGTTGTATCCTTCTTTTTTTCACCATTTTCCTTGTCTTTGCTAAATCCTCCAAACAAAACATTTTCAGATAAAACCAAAATTTTAAAATTACCATTAATTCCATGATCCATAGTAACCATTTTCTCCTCTTTATTTTTCTCAACCTCTGCAAATTTATGACTCACATTGGTAACAAATCTATTTTGCATAGCCTCTATTATATCCAATTTCAAATGAATATCTACTATCATCTCATAAATTTTATTTTTAGGTGGGTGCAAAAAGATGGGGGACCAAAAAGTGGCCAACTTTTTTTTATTTTTTTGAAAAGCCATAATGTGAGTACATTATAACATGCTCACATTATAGATTTGGTGTACTGAGCCTAAGGCTCGGTTACACCGATCCTAAGGCTCGATCACACTGATCCTATAATGAGCTCATCTTATAACATGAGCATCTTATAACTGTTTATAAAAAAAAGAAACATTCATCATTTTTCATTTCTACATTTTTCTCCAAGCTCATGATCTTCAAATCCTCAAAAGTGTGCTCGCGTTCTTGGAGACCAAACTATTCATCAAATCATTGTTGATTCTTCACCAAAATGCTGCCACAATGTCAGTGAAGTGTTAGGAGTAAGTTTTGTTTGTTTTTTTGTGATTTTATTTCTAAATAGGTAGATTTAATAGGTTTTTTACTGTAAATTTATTTAATTTATAGGAAATGATAATCAACCTCCCAATCTTTAAAATCCTCCTTCACCTCAACTCAAAATACCTAGTGAAGAACAACCCCAAATCCAAAAAAAAAATCCTCCAACAATTCCTAAACATCCCCCTGGAACTCAACAAAATTTAATAGGGGAAATTGAAAATAACAAAAAACAAATTGAGGAGTTAATTACGAGGTTCAAAGATCCTGCAAGTTCAACCTCACAAAGAACCACGCTTGTAGAATTACTTGAAGCTATGTTAAAACATGTAGATTCAATTAGCAAACAATTAAGTGGTTGGGTGGAGAAGAGATGAGAGTACAAAGAATACTATGCAGATAAACTATCCTACACACAAGTCAAAAATAAAAAAATATTTTTTTTGACTTTTGTTCACTTTTCACAAAACCATGAATAAATCAACCTCTACACCCTACAAGCACGAAGTTTCCTATCCATTGGTGCAACCACCAAAGGATAAAGGACCATTTTTGGCAGAGGTGGTGGATGGTTTTTGACCATCCTCCATGCAACAATAATGAGGTCCTAAAATATTTCTTGAGGAAAATCTACTGCGAGTTTTTCCTCAACAAAATCCCTAACTATTTTGATATTTGGGACTTGTAGGGTAGAGGTGGTGGGTCTACACTGTTGAGAAATTATGTCTCAACTTCCAGCTTGAAGTCCTCATTTTCATGCCTTGGTGATTTTGTGTTGTTTGCAAAGTTCTGGCGGAGGCGGAACCAGGATGGAACTTGGCATTGTTCTGTTTGCTTAAGTTCCGGGTTTCTGTTCTCGTTCCAACTCCGCTTCCTACCATCTGTTTCTTCTCGCTTTGTTTCGCAAGTTCTAGCGGAGGCGGAACCAGTTTTGGAAGTTGGCAATGTCCGTTTGCCAGGTTCCTGTTTCAGTTTTTGTTCCGACTCCGAGCCCGACTCTTGCTTTTACGATCTAGTTTCTTTGGATGTTTGGATTCTACTCGGGGTGTTTTCCTCCGCCTTGTCCTGGTTTTGGATTATTGTTTCTTGTAGTTGGCGGAGGCAGAATTGGAACTGGATTGGTTCCTGATCTTGGAGTTTTTTGGTGAAGTCTTGTTTTCTGTTCTTGTTTTGACTCCGACTTCGGTCTTTTGTGTTCCCATCTTGGTTTGACCCCGGGTTGACTTACCTCGGTCAGCACTATTTTCGATGAGTTCCCCTTTGCCGTGGGTGGACATGGAACCGAATTGGTTCCTGAACCTGTAATTTTGGTGGAGTCATGTTTCAACTCCAGTTCCATCTCCGACTTCGACTTCGGCAGTATGTATTTTTGGTGGAGTCCTGTTTCGACTCTTGTTCCGACTCCGGCTTCGACAGTGTTAGAAATGACTTGAAGTCTTGGTCGTGCCTAATGTCTGTTTGACCATTTTGGTTGCTCTGTCAGTTGCGATTGTTGATGGGTCTTGGACGCATGGCACCTGGTTGAATAGTGATTGGACGGATACCAAGATAGTTATTATGGTAGTTGCATTTGTCAACGAAGGGTGGCAAGCTCAACCGTTTTGAGTAATGGCTTTGAATGCAAAGTCGGCTCATTGCAGGAAATCTGTTAGATCCGACCAGTTGCGTGATTTGAGGATGGACTTCATTGCTCTTCTGAGTCAATTACATATGGATGAGAGATGTGTTATTTCTCATAAGTTAGACAAGTTAAGTTTGAGTCGTGAGTTGCAGAGCAAGTTGAAGTTGCGAGCTGAAGAACAAGATGGACGTGAGTTCTTGAAGAGGGTTTTGAACTGTATGTTGTGAAAAACATTGTAATAGTGAATCTGAAACTCTCTGGGTGATTGTGAGCTGAACAAAGAAGTCTGGATATTGTATGTAATCGATTCATTATTGTAATACAATAGATTTGACTTTGTGTGGTGGGTTTTTACCTGAAAGGATTTTCCCACATAACTACTGTGTCATCTTTGTTTGCTTATCTTTCTGGTTTCTCATTGCCTTGATTGTATGCATCTCTATAAGTTTTGAAACTGTTAGTTTTTCGTTTTTGCTTCTCTCCCCTGAAGTAAAGGTGTTAAGGGAATGTATTCCACACTGTTTGGTTAGTAGATCCACATTCTTTTCCCTTCAAAGTGGTATCAGAGCATTCCGCATTGATGTTTTTTGACCATCCTCCATGCAACAATAATGAGGTCCTAAAATATTTCTTGAGGAAAATCTACTGCGAGTTTGTCCTCAACAAAATCCCTAACTATTTTGATATTTGGGACTTGTAGGGTAGAGGTGGTGGGTCCACACAAGATAGACCAAGGGCACATCTTGATCCTCAATGACCAGTGAGATGAGCACTTGCTAGACCAACTTATGAGCTCATGTGGCTATTCCTTCCATTGTGAAGGAGAGTGCTAAGGTCGAGACTCTATAGTTTATTAGTTATTTGACCCAGAGTATCATAGAGCGTGTTGGTCCTACAATAAAGTGTGAGTTGGGTGAGACTTTGAGGGGTAGGGTTCCACCCCATATTTTTTAGGCTTGCAGGTCCACCTATGGTTATGACCCCATAGATAGTTAGGAGGTAGGTGCATAGGCTACGTCCACAACTGATGAGTTGGTGATGACATATGCCATCTTGAATGAGGCTTTCGGCCTTGATACTCTAGTAAATGTTAGCAAGTTCATTGAATTGAATTTATTAAATTTCATTTTTGAAATGCAAGATTAACTAATTTAGTTTAATGATTGTAATGAAATTTTAGGGTCATAGTGTTCATTCTATTTTTAGTGGCCCTCCACCTTCATATTATGCCATGACATGTACTACTGAGGTATGTAACTAGTAAATAATTATAAATATTACATGTGAATAGCATTGTTATATGAATGGTATTCTAATATATGATTTTGGATGTTGAATAGGTTAATCTTGGAGAACTCAAGACAACACCTCCCAATGGTGGTGGAGTTCAAAGCTTCACTCAGGTAATAGAATAAAGAGTTTAACTAATGAATTGTACTTAATAGATTTGTGTAGTTTATATTCATATCATTGATTACATTGCATTGCACATCTTTCAAACTCAAAGCATTACTTCACATTACATAACTAATAACTAGATATTGATAGATGAAAAAATTTCAATTATAATATAGTTTTTTAGAAATTCAACATAAGCAGTGATGCAGTTACTTCACATAGCATAACCAATAACTAGGAGCAACTTCCAATTGCATTTTCTTGTCATTGCATTCCATGAGACCACATTTTATTGAGGCATTTTTTCAAATAGTTCACTGCCTTGTCTATGCTATAGATGCTTGGAAAAAATCTATCAAAGAACAATAGTAAGCAATAGCATAGACAAGGCAATGAGTTGTTTGAAAAAAATGCCTCAAAGAAATGTGGTCTCACCATCACCATGAGACCACATTTCTTTGAGGAATTTTTTCAAATACCTCACCACCTTGTCAATGCTACCACATTTTCCATACATGTCTACCAAAGCATTTTATCAAATAGTTCACTTTATTGTTGCTACAACTAAAAGCCTAAAACAAGTGCTTTCACACAAACTATGAATGCTTGGAAAAAATATATCAAAGCATAATAGTAAGCAATAGCATAGACAAGGTAGTGAGTTGTTTGAAAAAATTCCTCAAAGAAATGTGGTCGCATGGTGATGGAATGCCATTCCATCACCATGAGACCACATTTCTTTGAGGCATTTTTTCAAATAGCTCACTACATTAAGAATAGATAATCGTCTTTAAAGATCTTGGATTTGATACTCAAATCTAATCTCATCCTCCATCTTAATCCTTAGATCCTATTATTCCAATCCCCAAGTTCATTTTGAATCCATCATCCTAATATCCATCTTCATCCAAAATCAATACAAATCTTTCTTCCAATCAATCCTCCACTGCGTCTAACCATCTAATCTATCCTCCATCCAACCTACTCTATTCTAATCAAACTTCATCCATTCCAACCATCCCCAACCACACCGATGATGATGAGGATATAATTTTTTACCAACCCGAATATAATCTCAATGATAAAAATGAGAGCATTATGGATCACCTTGAATCCATTTTCAATAGAAATAATGCTCCAATTTTCCACCAATCCCCCATCCAAATCTCCCCTCAAATCCCATCCATATCATCCTTTTCCACCACCACTAATTTTATCCTCACCTACTACTTCCATAATTATAAGGATTCCATGCTTAGATGTCTCATTAGTATTGTTGCTAAGCTTCCATCCTCCCTACATTCATCCAATCCCAATCTATCTCCTCTTGCTTATCCTTCCCCTTCCTTTGACAATGGAAACCAAGCCTTTAGCCAAAATTCTCCTCCAAATCCTTTTCAAGGTCCTCATCCTCATCCTTAATTTACCAATCCATGAAAGCTTCCACCTCTAATTCCACTTGTTCATATCCCACATCCTTAAAATCCACATCACCCCACTATTACCAAGAAAATTTATCCCATGTCTCTCATAATAACTTCCTCCAGGACTATTTGCAAAGGTGGTTGTTTCCCCATGCAAAAAAAAGGTGACACAATCTTCCCATATCATGCATCCACCTTCATCACCCCACATCAAGATAAACCCTAATACCCTAAATCTTAAATGAATCCCCTATAAATCCATCTATCCAATTTGAAGAGTCTATAAAACCTTCCTCCCTCATCACACCATCCATATCAAATTAACTATGTCCATCTCCTAATATAAATCATCCTAACATGGATTCCCCTCCATATAAATATCAAGGAAACCCTTATGACCCATCATATGATCCCCTTCCATATCATGATCCCATTCCATAAAGAACAACATATCCCTTCCATCTCATCTAATGATATCTTTCCATCTCAAGATAAAGATGTCCCTTAATCCCCCTCTCACAATCCCCTCTCCCCCACTCCATCTAATGGCATCCTTTCATGTCTAAATCAAAGTACCTCTTCCACTCCATTATATGATTTATCTCGAAATGTGGTTTCAAAGTACATATTCCATCCCATCTAATGGCCCTATTCCCCTCATAATAAAAAAACCCCTCCCTCTTCATATCATAATCCCCCTGCATCACATAACCAAGACTACACTATATCATCCACCCCATCCCAACATAATAGCACAAAGAAGGAAATGAACTGTTTGAAAAAATGCCTCAAAGAAATGCAATCTCATGGTGATGGAATGCCATGAAAAATAAACTTTTCATGGCATTCTATCACCATGAGACCGCATTTCTTTGAGGCATTTTTTCAAACATTTCACTACCTTCTCTATGCTACCACCTTTTTCATACATGTCTACCAAAGCATTTTATCAAACAATTCACTTCCTTTTTTCTATTGATAAAAGCCTAAAATAGGTTCTTTAAAATAAGATATGGATAGGGAAAATAGTAAGCATAATAGTAATAAATATATAGTTCAATAAGTACTAATTTTTCTTTTTATTATCTCATACATTATAAGCCATGACCTACATCACTATTCTAGTTTTCGTGATTGAATAATTTGTTGTTTTATTTTTAGATGATGGAAGCAGAAACACCTCCCAATGTTGATAGGTAAATGGAGTGTGGTGTATCTTCCAAAATAGAAAGCTTGATGGCTCTCACGGGGGTGTGATGCAGATTAGTAAATTTTAAATTACATTAGTCATTATAGTTGTTCATTACTGAAAAATCAAATGATAATTGTTTTTTAGTTTTATTTCTATTTGTATGGTTTTTATAGGACTTTGGCACACTAGAGCCAGATCATGCAGATCTTCCTCTTGAGGAGAGAGATCATTTGGCAACAATAAGTGATTATTTTGTTAAATATATAATTTTTTATAATGTAATTTCTATATATTAAAGTCTTTACTTGTTATTGTAACACCTAAAGCTTGATCAAGAATTGAATAGGAGGATCAACCCTCAAATTCAAAGTAGATTAGTTTCATACTCATCTCCACCCCCCAACCAAAAAAGGTCACTCGTATGTTTTCTTCACCTGGAGGACAATGACTTTTGATTGGGGTCCTTTGTTGTATGCTTATATGGAATTTTTAGACATATTTTGTATTGCATATACTTGATATTGTATGTCTATATGGCATTCTTATAAGCCTATATGACTGTTTTGTATATATTTTATACTTATATCGACATATAATGATGTATGCATACATGGCTATTTGGTTAATACACATTTTTATTTATTGATGGTGTCCATATTTGCATTATAAATCCACGCTTCAATAGATATTTGTAGATGGTTTACTTCAAATATTTAAAATCCAAGTGCTTTCCATGCACTCTTCTTTTGTATAATTGTAAATATATAATAAAGTTTGAATATTATTCTCCTATAAGATTATTGAACATTAAATCAATCATATGAATATAGTAATGCTTCATGC
The DNA here is from genome assembly GCA_007115665.2 of Sequoiadendron giganteum. Taxonomy (NCBI): domain Eukaryota; kingdom Viridiplantae; phylum Streptophyta; class Pinopsida; order Cupressales; family Cupressaceae; genus Sequoiadendron; species Sequoiadendron giganteum. The sequence continues at coordinate 387,270,058 of CM021105.1, forward strand.
TTTATGCTTCATGATACCATGATTCATGCTTCATGTGTATGCTTCATGCTTTATATCATTGAGGAAGACATCTACCATTCCATGTGTATGATTCATGCTACCATTTGCTTATATGCTTCATGCTTCATGTATTACGTAGATAAACAAAACATCATAAACCTATTGACAAAAGAAAATGCAAAGTAACAACTAAGTCTTACAAACAAAAAATCAAGGCATGAAAGTCTTATTAAAGATCATAAGGGCATTGGATTATTGGAGATTAAGAGACCACAAATCAATCTTCCCAACAACAAACTTCATAGATATTCATCCTATTTCTAAACATGATTTTGAATCCAATAATTAGAAGAGTGCAACTTTAAAATTTAAAATTTCTTGCTTACAATAGTTAATAATCAACTTCAAGAGACGTGCATGACAAAAACAGAACCAACTAAAAGTTCAAGAATTGCCTTTTCCCCAAGCATATCTGAAAAGTTGCAAATAAATCAATTTAGATTCTCACAAATAGTGATGATATGAATTTGGTTGTGACTTTTCAAAGGCGAAACGTTGTAACCCTTCGAATAGGAAAGACTACGAACCTTTTATAATGAAGCACGATGACCATGCCTAGTGTAGATGTGCCCACCTAGATGTGTTGTCACTAACTATTTATCACCACGAAGAAAAAATAAAAAGTAGCCTACCTTGCAACTTTACACTACATGCATTTGACAGTTTTTGGGGCATCAGAAAAACTTTCACTATAGGAAAATGACTTGGAGATATTAAAAAATGAGAGAGGTGATTGTAGAGGGTCCTTAAATGATCTTGTAGCCTCAGATGAAATATTTCTAAGTGCCAAAGTTTCTGAGTAATCACTCGTCAAATTTTTCTTCCCCTTTGAACTTTGGTCTCTTAAGAGACTTCATCAATACAATGTAGCTCAGACTATTTTGGCATGTTTGGATGCAAAAAAGACCTTTCTTAGCATAAAAAAACCCATCTGGACGTGTTGGAATAGTTGGTTTGATTAGATGATGAGAAGAACGAAAGTTAGACCACTTTACAAATTTATAATACATGTAACTGACCCGTTTTCCATCAATTGAAAACTCTTCACCACGGGAAAACAACTTGGAGCTATCAAAAACCAAGAGATTTTATTGTAGGGGGGCCCTACATGATCCCATAGCCTCAGATGAAATGTTTCTAAATGCCATGATTTTCGAGTAATCGCTTGTCAAAGTTTTCTACCCCTTTGCACTTTGGTCTCTTAAGAGACTTCATCAGTACAATATAACTCATATTGTTTCAACATGTTTGGGTGTGAAAAAAGACCTTGCCTAGAATAAAACCACCCATTCGAATGTGTTGGAATAGTCGGTTTTTTTGTATGATGAACAAAATGAAAGTTACACCAATTTACAACTTTACACTACATGCAACTGACCTGTTTTCCATTTTGGAAAACTCTTCACCACAAGGAAATGACTTGGAGCTATCAAAATATGAGAGAGGTTATTGTAGAGGGGCCCTACATGATCCCATAGCCTCAAGTAGAATGTTTCTAAGTGCCACAGTTTCCAAGTAATTTCTCATCAAAGTTTGTTGCCCATTTGCACTTTTGTCTCTTTAGAGACTTCATTGGTACAATGTAGCTTAGAATTTTCCAGCATGTTTTGTTGTGAAATAGAACCTTTACTAGCATAAACCCACTCATCTAGATGTTTTGTAATAGTTGGTTTGGTTGTAGGATGAACAAAACAAAAGTTACACCACTTTGAAACTTTACACTACATGCAACTGACTCATTTTCCATCAATTGAAAACTCTTCACCATAGACAAGTGACTTGGAGCTATCAAAAACCAAGAGAGGTTATAGTATAGGGTCCCTACATGATCTCGTAGCCTCAGACATAATGTTTCTAAGTGCCACAGTTTCCAAGTAATCGCTCGTTGAATTTTGCTACCCCTTTGCACTTTGGTCTTTTAAGAGACTTCACCAGTACAATGTAGCTCAGACTATTCTGGCATGTTTGGGTGTGAAATAGGAATTTTCTTACCATAAACCTACCTATCTAGATGTTTTGGAAAAATCAGTTTGGTTGTACGACGAACATAATGAAAGTTACACCACTTTACAACTTTACACTACATGCAACTTACTCATTTTCCATCAACTAAAAACTCTTCACCACGAGCAACCGACTTGGAGATATCATAAACCAAGAGAGGTTATTGTAGAGAGACCCTACATGATCTTGTAGCCTTAGACGAAATGTTTTTAAGTGCCACGGTTTCTGAGTAATCGATCGTCAAAGTTTTCTACCCCTTTGCACTTTGGTCTCTTAAGAGATTTCACCGGTACAATGTAGCTTAGACTGTTTCATAATGTTTGGGTGAGAAACAAGACCTTTCTTAGCATAAAACCACCCATCCAAATGTGTTGGAAAAGTTGGTTAGATCGTACAACGAATAGAATAAAAGTTACACCACTTTGCAACTTTACACTACATGTAACTGACTCATTTTCCATCAACTGAAAACTCTTCACCATGGGAAAATGACTTGGAGCTATAAAAAAAAAAAATTATTGTGGAGGGGCCATACGTGATCTTCTAGCCTCAATCAAAATGTTTCTAAGTGCCACGATTTTTGAGTAGTCACTCGTTGAAGTTTTTTTCCCCTTTACACCTTAGTCTCTTAAGAGACTTCATCGGTACAATATAGCTCAGACTATTTCGACATGTTTGGGTGCAAAAAATGACCTTTCCTAGCATAAAATCACCCATCTGGATGTGTTGGAACAACCAGTTTGGTTGTACATTGCATAGAATGAAAGTTACACCACTTTGGAACTTTACACTACATGCAACTGACTTATTTTCCATCAACTGAAAACTCTTCACCATAGGAAAATGACTTGGAGCTATCAAAAATAAGAGAGGTTATTGTAGAGGGGACCTACATGATCCTATAGCCTCATACAAAATGTTTATAAGTGCCATGGTTTTTGAGTAATCGCTCGTCGAAGTTTGTTGCCCCTTTACACTTTGGTCTCTTAAGAGACTTCATCGGTACAATGTAGCTCATACTGTTCTGACATGTTTATGTGTGAAACATAACCTTTCATAGCATAAACCCACCCATCCAAATGTGTTGGAATAGTCAGTTAGGTCGTACAATGAACAAAACGAAAGTTACACCACTTTGTAACTTTACACTACGTGCAACTTACCCATTTTCCATCAACTGAAAACTCTTCACCATGAACAAATGACTTGGATCTATCGAAAAATGAGAGAGGTTATTGTAGAGGGGCCCTATGTGATCTTGTATCCTTAGATGAAATATTTCTAAATGCCCCAGTTTCTGAATAATCGCTTATCAAATTTTGCTGCCCCTTTGCACTTTGGTCTCTTAAGAGACTTTGCTGGTACAATGTAGCTTAGATTGTTTCAGAATTTTTGGTTGTGAAATAAGACCTTTTGTAGTAGAAAATCACCCATCTAGATGTGTTGGAACAATTAGTTTGGTCATACAACAAACAAAACAAAAGTTACACCACTTTGCAAGTTTACACTACATGCAACTGACCCATTTTCCATCAACTGAAATCTCTTCACCATGGACAAATGAATTGGAGCTATTAAACACTAAGATATTTTATTATAGAGAGGCCCTACTTGATCTTGTAGCCTCATATGAAATTTTTCTAAGTGTCATTGTTTTTGATTAATTGCTCGACAAAGTTTGTTGCCCCTTTGCAGTTTGCTCTCTTAAGAGACTTCACCAGTACAATGTAGCTCAGACTATTTTGACATGTTTGGGTGCAAAAAATGACCTTTCCTTGCATAAACCCACCCATCCAAATGTGTTGGAACTGTTGGTTTGGTCATAAAATGAATAGAATGAAAGTTACACCACTTTGCAACTTTACATTACATGCAATTGACCTATTTTCCATCGATTGAAAAATCTTCACCACGGGAAAATGACTTGGAGCTATCAGAAATTGACAGAGTTTATTGTAGAGGGTCCCTAGATGATCATGCAACCTTAGATGAAATATTTCTAAGTACCACGGTTTCCAAGTAATCACTCATCAAAGTTTTCTGCCCCTTTGCACTTCGGTTTCTTAAGAGACTTTTTCGGTACAATGTAGCTTGGACTGTTCCGACATGTTTGGGTGTGAAACAAGACCTTTCCTAGCATAAACGCACCCATATAGACATTTTTTAATAATCAATTTGGTCGTATGACCAAAAAAATGAAAGTTACACCACTTTGCAACTTTATATGTAACACCTCGCCACACAAACCCCATAGGACACAACTACTAAATGGTAAACATACAATTAAACATAATTTTTTTTTTTTAAACAACAATAACATTAAACATAATTAAATAATTAATCAACATTAACATAAACCATATGACAACAATCTAGTCCCATGGGGTAACATGGTGCACTACTTGAAATGGACCCAAATGGACTACAACAACAAACAATAACAACATGAGACAACAAGAACAAGGGAAAGCAATGGGCACAGTGGGAGAGTATCATCGCATGACCTTACATGGATTCACCAGGATACCTAACATTAGGAACTGGAACTGCCTCCATCTATGTGGATTAACCAGACTACCTAACACTAGGAACCACCTCCATCTATGGTTAACTAGGCATCCTATCTCAAGGTGTCGCCCCATAGGGTGACTCATGCGAAGCCACTTACCTTTCATGGAGACAAGGTAGTGCCCTTACCAACCAGGTCTTCCCACCCGTACTTAGCTTATGAGAGCACTAACGATAGGGGTGAGGTGCATATTTTAGTCTTCTTATGTGTTTAACTAACCCAACCCACTAGATACTTTAATTAAGTTATCACTTATTTAAGGGAACTCTTTCATGGATGACCACTTGTACACCAGCCCCCATGAAGAGCCACTCTCCCCTACGGTTAACCAAAAGAAAAGACAAGCAAAGGGGTGTACCTCATCATTCAAACACATAAAAGAGATTCATTAAAGAAACACATGAGGCATGACAATCTTGTGACTACATAAAGTATCAAAACCAAGAATCAAGGAGGTACCCCCCCATGCACACATCCTCAAGATAAATAGATAAATACAATCAATAAAATGCACAAATGCATAAATTCCCCTAGCCTCTAGACGTAAGTACACATCTACCCAATGAAGGAACTTAAAACACAAATTCCTGTAACTCAAAGATAATACAAAAGTGAGCCAATCCAAAACAAAACATCATTTAACTCATCCTCTAAACAAATAGAAAACAAAAGGATTATCACATCCATAATCATACTATTAAGCCCCTCAATCATTAACTCAAATCTATTTAAGTAGAACAACCTATCAATTTCTTAAACGACTACCTCAAATTAGCGACTATAAACAACAATATCGCAAGGTTAACTCCATAACCAACTAAACGCCATACAAAGCCATTCTAATCACATCTTATCTTTGATAAATAAACTGTTTTAATATCGTACCCTTATCGAAATAATTTCCAAATAGCATTCAATCAATCAATTATTATTTTATTTTTGCATCATTATAAAGTCCTTTTTAAAAAAAGATTAAAGAGCTTAATTAAACAATATTTTATAACTACCTAAAGATACACTTTTTTCACAACAAATTATCCTTTAATTTCCATTATCCATTTAAGGAAACCATTTTCATATAAAATACACCTATTATTTAAATATAATAATAAAGGTAAACAAAAATATAAATTCCACAATATGAGTGTGTAGAATCACTATGCAAGTTAAAGATGATCAATAATAGAAT